>CM077291.1:57467339-57657339 GCA_039654925.1 Anguilla pacifica | reverse complement strand
GTCAGGTCGTAGCGGTGCCCGCTGTCCATCACACCGTAGGCGTAGGAGTTGCCCGAGCCGGTGGAGAACATGTTCCCGCTCAAACGCAACCCAGACTCATCAACGTAGTACAGGCCGGGGCCCTGCGATTGGACGGTTCACCAGAATAAGTGGGCGGGGTTTAAGGATGAAAAATCTCACAGCGGCTCCGTTCACACGCACGTAATAATTTGACTTCAAATCCGACAGAGGCAATACTCCGACTGGAAGTTGTCACGGAAACGCCTTTATCTGATCTTTATCTTCATTGCTTAATTGGGGGTAAGCTTGAAATTTGAGTAATTGTAACTCCATTAAAACAGCTAGGTCCTTGTTCAGTTGATTTATTGGTGTATCTAAACATCTTAATTGTGAAAGGTCGCTAGATGCAATGAACCAAATGTTCCAATTCCAACTCAGTTCCAAATCAGTAAGTAAGCAATCATCTTTTGACGTATGAAGAAACTCTTTTTATGCTTAATCAAATTGCAAGAGTTGGTTATTACGTCAGTTACAGAGAACTCAGACCAAGTATAAATCTATGTAAACCCTGGTATTAGAAAAAAATCACATTATTCCGAATCACGTAAATGCTTAATTGGAATACTGCCACAAACTGATTTCTCCCAATAACTGCTACTTTGTAAACCAGTTGTTACTTGGCGACTACTTTATTATCGCTGATTTGAAAACATTTTTGTGCTCTAAAAATTTGAAATGTCTTGGGGGGGGCTTCCGGGGAAACAGGAAACAGGAAGTTATGGTGCCCCTTACCTTTTTGGTAAGCAGGAAACAGGAAGTTATGGTGCCCCTTACCTTTTTGGTAAGCAGGAAACAGGAAGTTGTGGTGCCCCTTACCTTCTTGGTAAACAGGAATCAGGATGCTGTGGTGCCCCTTACCTTCTTGGTAAACAGGAAACAGGAAGTTGCCGTGCTCTCTACCTTCTTGGTAAGCAGGAAACAGGAAGTTGCTGTGCCCCCTTACCTTCTTGTCCCAGCCGCAGACCATGGTGCCCATGGAGAGGCCCATTCCTCGGTAGCCCACCACCATGTTGGCCAGCAGTTTGGAGGCGGCAGACACTGAGATCCTCTCCTTGTTCCTCAGCTCGTATACCCTGGGAAGCACGGGTGGGAAAACGGTTACCTTTGCATCCATGTCTCCTTACAGAAACAGTTGGGTGACTATATTTCATTGTATGTCAGTATACGTCAGGGAAAACAGTTAAATCTGGCCCTTTGGGGCTAGTAGTACTGCTGATTTTCATTCCTCCTCTTCAAACAGGGACTGATTTATATCTGACGCACCTGGTGATGTTTATTTCCAAGCAGTTTAACACATATAACATATGAAAGTGGCAAAAAATAGTATGTGTCAATATATTGTGAAATGTTAAAATACATAGACATATATCATTCTTTTAATGTATATTTTCACATATCTTTTGAAGGGGAATAAAGTGGGGGCAATCAATTAATGATGAGTGAGAGAATAAATGAATGGATGGATGGATGAACAGATGAATGGATGATAGATGGATAGATGGATGAACGAGTAAATTAACCAATCCCACCTGCATTCCTTGGCCAGCAACCTCTCCCAGTACATGCAGTCCGCTGCACTCCCAGACATGGTACCCAGTAAGTAGGGGTTTATCTCGATGACCTTGTTATAGAATTGACCGGCTGGAAAAAAGTAAGCTTGTTAGGCTATTTATATATATTTTTTATTTATATTTTGTTGCACAGAACAACAACTGACTTCAGTGTGCTATTTTCTGCATCTCCCATATTGTGAGAGTGTTTATGGAAGTGAGTGTGTGTATGTGTGTGTGTGTGTGTGTGTGTGTGTGTTAGGGTGTATCTGCGTGTGTGTGCGAGTGTATGTGTGTTAGGCTGTATCTGCCTGTGTGCGTGTGTGTTGGGAGGATGTGTGTGTGTTAGGGTGTATATGCGTGTGTGTGTGTGTTGGGAGGTTTCTTGTGTGTGTGTAGAGGTGTGTGTGCGTGATGGAAGAGAGAGTGTGTGTGTGTGTGGGTGTGTACAGTATGTGTTGGGAGGGTGTGTGTGTGTATTAGGGTGTGCATGTGTGTGTTGAGTGTGCGTGTGTGAGTGTGTGTGTATGTGTGTGTTGGGAGAGTGTGTGTACATGTGTGTGTGTGTGAGACTTATGGTATGTGTGTGTGTGTGATTGAGACTTATGGTGTGTGTGTGTGTGTGTGTATGTGTGTTAGGGTGTGGATGTGTGTTAGGGTTCGTGTGTGTGTGTGTGTGTGTGACTTCGGGTGTGTATGTGTGTGTGTGTTGAGAGGTTGAGTGTGTTAGGGTGTGTGTGTGTGTGTGTTGGCAGGGTGTGTGTGCATGTGTGTGTGTTAGGGTGTGTGTGTGTGTGTGTTGGCATGGTGTGTGTGCATGTGTGTGTGTTAGGGTGTGTGTGTGTTGGCATGATGTGTATGCATGTGTGTGTGTTCGGGTGTGTGTTGGCAGACTGTGTGTGCATGTGTGTGTGTTCGGGTGTGTGTGTGTTGGGAGAGTGTATGTGTGTGTTGGCATGGTGTGTGTGCATGTGTGTGTGTTCGGGTGTGTGTGTGTGTTGGCAGGGTGTGTGTGCATGTGTGTGTGTTAGGGTGTGTGTGTGTGAGTGTTGGCAGAGTGTGTGTGCATGTGTGTGTGTGTGTTAGCTTGCGTGTGTGTTGGCAGAGTGTGTGTGCATGTGTGTGTGTTAGGGTGTGGATGTGTGTTAGGGTTTGTGTGTGTGTGTATGTGACTTAGGGTGTGTATGTGTGTGTGTGTTGAGAGGTTGAGTGTGTTAGGGTGTGTGTGTGTGTGTGTGTGTGTGTGTTGGCAGGGTGTGTGTGCATGTGTGTGTGTGTTGGCAGGGTGTGTGTGCATGTGTGTGTGTTGGGGTGTGTGTGTGTGTGTGTGTTGGCATGATGTGTATGCATGTGTGTGTGTTCGGGTGTGTGTGTGTTGGCAGAGTGTGTGTGCATGTGTGTGTGTTAGGGTGTGTGTGTGTGTGTGTTGGCAGGGTGTGTGTGCATGTGTGTGTGTGTGTGTTAGCGTGTGTGTGTGTGTTGGCAGAGTGTGTGTGCATGTGTGTGTGTGTGTGTTAGCGTGTGTGTTTCTTTATTTGCATGCACATTGCTCACCGATATAAGAGCCCTTGGTAGCCCTGGAATCCACAGCTACCATCACCCCGTGCTGGAACTTAAAGGCCAAAGTGGTGGTCCCGTGGTTCAGTTCGATCTTCACTCCTTCCACTCCATCGCTGCTGCCGGACAGCGGCTTCAGGAACGCCACCGGCTGCAGAGACAGCAGGGGGAAAGGAGGGCAGCAGTGTAGTATAATGGGTAAGGAGCTAGTCTTGTAACCTAAAGGTCACAGGTTTGATTCCCAGGCAAGACACTACCACTGTACCTCTGTGTAAGGTGCTTAGCCTGCATTTCTTCAGCACATATCCAGCTGTATAAATGCAATTTTATGTATATAAATTGTATTTTTTTTTAAAGTGACATACCGTGCTGTAACAACAAAAAGAGACCTTTGTAGGGAGGGGGCATATTGTACTCCTATGCTGTAGTAACCATATCAATTCCTTATATGGAATTTTGAACAAAAATCCATCATCTGAAAATATGATTACATTTACTGAACAGTCACCGATTATGTTACCTGACGATACCTGGTTTAGCAGAAGCGACTTGAAAATGAAGTAGCCCACATAGCTACTGTAAGTGCTTTTATACAACACAGTATACTAAAGTAAAGTAGTACAACTGAAAAGTATTTAAACAATTCAAGCTATCCAACAAATGTAAATATTTTGATTGTCCAAATTAATGTTGAATATTTATCTTCAGTAAGGTGGCCGACGCACAGCACAACGTCCCTGGCCGAGACATTTAAAAATCATTCTACTCACACTAATCGAATGGAAGATAGCCTACTAACACCAACTTTTACAAGCAAAAAAGATTTAAATGAATTGTGTCATTTAAGTTAACTTATTACAATCTAATAAAAAGCGCGAATTATCCAATGTTAACAGCTTATTGTAGCAGTCAGCAGTGGCGACAATGGTCGACGTAACTACTTACATCGATTCCGACCGGTACCGCGAACTCCTGTCCGTGAGCTGCGAAATTGAAATGGTTTACTTTATCCACTGACGCTTTCTCGGCACTGAACCAGTCTTCTTTAACCCAATCTGACCCTCCGCAAACGTCAAGAAGGGCCATTTTCATTCACGATGCAGATATTGGGTTTCCTGAGTCTTTCAGAAAATGAAAGTGAAATTGTTTTTCAGTTTATAACGGGTGACGTCATTTGATTTTAAGGGACGTAACACAGATGTAAATTACTGTAACGCGCCTCCCTAAAGGTACAGGTATATTAAAATGTATTTTAAAGTATATTTTAAATAAATGTACATCTGGCTAATGAAATTCGGTCTTCACCAATAAGTTACTTATTAAACTACCTATCACTGAGGACTATCAATCCATCTCCGTGTTGCTAGGCGGAACTCGTTTGCACTGGTTACACGCGCCTCTCGCTTGCAATATCCTTCATAATACGATAGGGAGAAAAAGGGATGCGTTTCCTCAAATCTACCGGAACGCTGAACTCCTGAACGATGTGTGCTCTTTAACCTGCTCACGTAAGCAGGCAGGCAGTGCTGAGATTGAGCGTACAAAGATAACAAATGTATATATTTTGCATTCCAAATTTATGGGGTGTAGCAATATCGAATGATCGGACTCAAAGAATTAAACGGTGTGAACCATTCAAATTAGTAATAGAAATTGCGACCAAGTTTGCTATGATGACATGTCCTACGGATTTCTTTTGTTTATCTGTTTTGCAAAATATTCCAAATTTTGTCCAATTAAAAATAGCAGGCCTCATGGTTCCAATAATTATATTTCTAATCATTGCCAAAGGTGGCCAATGGTCAGTTGTAAGTATTTCTACATGCCCAAGAATTTTAAATTAGGATTTAGAAATGCGTAGGATTATATCTTGGTTATATCTGAAATTTAACTCCATGTAGTAGCTATGTTTTCGTACACACATAGTTCTAATTAAACAACTCGCTGAAAAGCTTTCCGTTGTGTCAAATTTCAGGCAAATTGATACAACAGTTAATGATGATGTTTTGTGGATAATACTTTTTTAAACTAGGAAATTTGTCTATTTCTTTGGCTTCTGTGGTGGTCACATTTGTATAACAGGTTCTAAACTGAAAAATGGTTGCAGAGAGGAAATATATTGATGATAATGTAAGTACACTACACAGGGTTGTTCACCTGTGTGACAAATCGGATTGTTGTCAAGATCTGATTTTGTTAAATTGTCTTGTCCTTTAAATCTGAAGGCCCGTAATGTAATCTGAGCAACCAAAACAAGATTCCTACATACCTTTGGTACATGGTCACCACACAATAATAGCAATAATAATAATAATAATAATAATAATAATAATAATAAAATATTCCAGAATTCCTGAAATGAATACACAATAAAGACAGGGATTAAAACCTAAAAACATTTTAGGCTGCTATATTGATCCAGAAGTAACCTGTCTTGACACAAAAACAGGAAAAGATCTGTTGGAGCTTGCCAAAATGTGTTGATGACAATTGTACCAACAACTGCAACGTCAAGTGAATTTTCAGGTTGAACCAGAAATTACGCAGACACCCCTTTGTCCTCAATAAAACTGCCATCGGACATTCTGGACGAGTTAGAATGCTAGAAAAAATAGATGTCACTTGTTGCTAGGCAGGACTAGGTGCATGAGGTTGTTCACCTAGCACCTTTGAGAGTTGGTATATTTTCATGACAGGAGAGTTTTTAAAACTATACATATCACTCCTTTATATACAGTAAAATGTTTTGTTATAAACTCTGATAGATTACTTTTTAAACTGACAGAAAGCAGTCAACCCCTACTGGTCTCATTTAAACTCTGTTGATTGTATTATTACTGGAAACTACACAGTGCATATACAGTTGTGTGTTTGTGCGTATGTGGTGAGTTGACAAACCTTGAACTATGATCCACAAAATCAGAGACATCCATTTTATTTCCAAACAGTATGCATTTTATTTATGCCCTGTTCACGGTGTGTTCATGTGATAGCTTCTCATGCCTGCAAGCAAAGATTTCCTTACAGCCAACCTTCAGCAGTCCTTGGGAATATTTATCATTGACATTAAAACAGTGCCCAGACAATGAAAGCTGAAAAACTAAAATAACAACAAAAAAATCAACAAATTAATAAATTGATTCATAATTAAGTCATTGAAGGATTGTTGTTTGCCTTTTACTTTTTTACTCTGTCTCATTTACTGTGTAAATAGTAGCAATGAAAAGCAGCACACAGGGTCACACGTTATTCTCAGAACCACACAACAGGCTGACAGAAAGGAATATTTTGCATAAACATGATGGAACCATGGAATATACAGACGCTGTGTCACAGGGGATCTTATAGCGTGTTACACAACCTCCATCTGTTGCACGCTCTCTTCAACCAGGTCCACCTGCAGCTTGGTGGTCTGTTCACTGAGGACTGGAGTGGTTCCCTTGTCATACTTGTATTTCCCCAACCTGGTGAATTGAATGAAATTGAAGCATTTGCTTCCATTTGCATTTGTTTCATAAAAAAACAACTAGAGTAAAAGGATATTCATCATTAAAGCATATTTAATAAAGGTGATTTTCATATTTATGTATCTGTGCACAGTGTAACAGTGAGGGGACCGGACTGCAAATAAGATGGTGTGTTCCAAATTGGGAAGATAAGGAGAACACTTAAAAAAAAAAAAAAAAAAAATTCAGAACAAATATCACTTTAAGGATAATTTTTTCTGCCACCATTGCTTCTTGTTCATAGGCCGTTGCCGTTCTGAACCAAACTGACCTTTGGCCCCTGTAGTTGGAGGCCTCAAACGGGCGGATGTACTCCACCCCGTCCCGCCGGATGACGCAGAGGTCCACGTTGCTCCCCGAGCCGAGGTCGTTGGCGATTCCGGCCGTGATCGCGTCCCGAACCAGCTGTTTGGCCTCCTCCTCCTGACATTTAACAACCAATCAAAATCAGAGACAATCAGAACACCAGCTGAGTCCAACCCCCTTTCCCCATTTCCCTTTTCCTATTGGCTCAATCTGCTGCCTTTCTCGTGTAAGTATGCTGATTTTCACTATAACTTGAGCACTCTGTGGGCTGCCAATAAGAAATTAACTTGAAGCGAATATTCCTACAAAACACACCTCCAGGACCTGGGTTCAGAAATTATATACAGTGCTGCTTGAAGGTTTGTGAACCCTATAGGGATGATCATAATTTTTATATAGAATATTAAAATAAACTTATTCAATCTTCATCTGAACCCCAATTTGTAAAAAAGACATTACCAATAAAGGACAGACACAAAAAAAATACAATATATTTTGGCAATATAGTTGGGATAAGGTTCTTTTGGTGGTAGGCAGTGCTGGGTTTTTCCCAAACATAGCGGATTTGATTGTGACCAAAAAGGTCAATTTTGGACTCATCTGTCCAGAAAATGGACTTCCTGAAACCTTCAGTTTTGTCCAGGTGGTCTCTGGCAAAGTTAAAACGGGCAGTTTGGTTCTTTTTTGACAGCAGATGTTTCTTCCTAGCAACCCTCCCATGAATGCCATTTTGATTCAGAGTTCTTCTAATTGTTGAAGCATGCACAGTTACCTGAGATGCAGCAAGGGAGGTCCGCTAGTCTCTAGATGTTATGTTTGGGTTGGCTTTTACCTGATTTATTATTTTCCTTGTGGCTCTTGGGGCTATTTTGGAAGGGCGTCCACTTCTAGTCCGAGTTGCTGTCACGGTAAATGTTCTGCATTTGTAAATTATTTGCCTCACAGTGGACTGATGGAGCTCAAATCTTTTTGAGATGATTTAATGGACTTCCCCAGACTGATGTACTCTCTCTGCCCTCTTCCTGATCTGGACCTTCCTCTCGGAATGGTGTGTTTTGCATTCAGCTTAATGGGTAACACCAAACTGACCTCTATTTATCAGTCCCACCCAAACTCTTTCCTAAACATCTCTCCTTTGATTGGTTAATTTGGTACCCAATCATTCTACTGATTCTACTTACCTACTTGATTTAACCAATGTAACTTGCAGTTCACTTATTTTTACACCTGCTCTAATTCCTTTTTAATTTTGTTTTTCTACTAAACACATGATTTCCTCTAAACCAACATATGGAATTGGTAAATATAAACCTGTTATGGAAGATAAAAAAAAGACTGGTTCGGATTAAATAAAGATTTCATGGTAAAAAATACAAAAATCTATAATAGCATAAGAGGTTCACATACTATCCAGCAGCACTGTACTTAACATTGAAAGAAATTTGTTATGTTCTTGTGTAAAAATTTGGAAAGGTAAGTACAGACTTTATCTCGTGGCTTAATGAACACTTAAAATAGAAAAAAAGTGATTGCACAGGGTGTTTAATAACTTTTAATAACTCACACTCATGTTCGGTTTGAAACGGTCTTCAAAAACGGACAAAGCTGGGAGACTTCCAGACCCTGAAATGAAAGCAAAAACGCGTGTAAATGTGCATATTGACAGTAATGTGGTAAAAGGGGTTCTTGTAGCTACATTTCGTTAATACAGAAATCTTCTTCTTTTTCTTTCGGCTGTTCCCGTTAGGGGTCGCCACAGCAGATCACATCCACACATTTGATTTGGCAAACGCTTTACGCCGGATGCCCTTCCTGACGCAACCCTCCCCATTTTATCCGGGCTTGGGACCGGCACTACGAATGCACTGACTTGCGCATCCCCAGTGGCTGGGTTTTTTGGGGCATTGGCCGGGATACGAACCGGGGCTGCCGGCGTGGCTGGTGGGAGCTCTGAGCCACCAATGCCCCTCGCTAACACAGAAATGCATATTAACGCTAAACTTTGTTGTTGTTGTTGTTCTGTAAGATACTAAAATAAAAAATGAGTGGCCTTATAGTGACTGATTGTTTAAAATGTCATTATTTAATCCCAAGGCCACAAACCAATTTGTATCCAAGAAACACTTTTGTTCCACTGACTACTTCATTATCTATAAAACTGTAATTGTTTGTGGCAGGTACCCAAAATACTGTGCATCTACCTGCCTTTACAATCTCACCCAATCACCTGCCTGTTTCTGCACTCTTACCCCTTGCATCCATTGAAAAATACATTACATGACCAAAGTATGTGGACACCATCATCTCTTCCAAAGTTGTGGGAATTAACATGGAGTTGGTCCACCCTTTTCTGCTATAACAACCTGCACTCTTCTGGGTAGGCTTTATACTAGAAGTTGGAGCATTGCTGCAGGGATTTGCTTCCATTCAGCCAGAAGAGCATTAGTGAGGTCGTGCACTGACTGGGCGATTAGACCTGGCTCACAGTTGGCTTTCCTACTGATCCCAGGTGTTGGATGGGGTTGAGATCAGGGCTCCGTGCTGGCCAGTGAAGTTCTCCCACTCCGTTCTTAACAAAACAAATTCTATATGGACCTCACTGTGTGCCTGGAAGCATTGTCACACTGAAAAAAGAAAGGGCCTTCCCCAAACTGTTGGGGAAGGCCCCCAACAGTTTGGGGGCCTTCAGAATTGTGTAGAATGTTATTGTCTGCTGTAGCATTTAGCCCAAATCATGAAAAACTGCCCCAGACCAAGGGGTGTCCAGATACTTTTAGTCATATGGTGCACCTACACCTGCCAAGTATTCCCTTTGAACAGTGGCACATTTAAGGGAGAACTACAACAGCACTTTGACACACAATGGACACCACGGCGTGGATTAAAGTCAGTGACTTCCCTGGCTGCTGTTTGAATTTCCCAAACCACGGCAACGCCCAGAGCCGCGTGGGCCTCGTAGCCAAAAATACAAACCCATAGTTTCAAAGGGGGCCTTGTTGACGGAGCCATAGGGGCCGACGGTGAAGATATGGGGCCCGGTGCAGTCCACTCCACCCAGCAGCAGCATGGCACTGATCTGCCCTTTGTGCCTAGACCCCGCCCACAAAAAACAACCAACCAATCGGTTTTATTAATTTGATACCGCCAATCCATGATCGCTGTCCTCATGTGTAGGTTATTAGCCCAGACACCTGTGCTGGTTAACATCCTGACTGTGTCCAGCTACTGATGGGATAAAATATTCATATATGACATAACTACACTACTCCACACAGACGCACACACATGCACAGATGTACACACGCATACACACACATACACACGTGCACACACACACTCACTCTCACACACACACACACGCACACGCACACACACAAACACACACACTCACACACGCACGCACGCACACACACACACTCACTCGCTCACTCACACACACACACACACTCACATTCACACGCACGCACACACTCGCACTCACACACTCACACTCGCATGCACGCACGCACACACACACACACATACTCACTCACACTCACTCTCACACACACACACTCACTCACTCACTCACACTCACTCTCACACACACACATACTCACTCACACTCGCACGCACGCACACACACACACACACACACATACTCACATACTCACACACACACTCACACACCTGTAGAGAAAGTCCTGCAGGATGCGGCAGGCCATGACCAGGCGCGGTTTGCGGTCCATGGAGAGGGATTGCAGGGTCAGGTTGGAGCGCAGCATGTCCGTGGTCTTCACCGTGTCGGCTGCTGTTCCTGCACCACAGCAGCTGCACACAGAGCACAGCAGAGCGTCACTTCCTGCCCTGTGTTACTGCAGCGAAGCATAATGGGTAAGGAGCTGGTCTCGTAACCTCAGGTACCCACTACAGAGGACCTGGTCTTGTAACCTCAGGATCACAAGTTGCAATCCCACTGACGTTGTACCCTTGAGCAAGGCATTGCTTCAGTACATATCCAGCTGTATAAATGGATGCAGAGTAAATGCTACGTAAAAAAGTTGTCTAAGTCACTCTGGATAAGAGCGTCTGCTAAATGACTGTAATGTAACATAATGTAACTCCCACATGCAATAGCACTTTTTGTCATCAATGTGTTGTACGCAGCCCTTACACAATATCATAGGCAACTGAGCTCAAGCAGCTCTGTCTCGGGCGAGGGCGAGGGGAGGACATCTGCCATGACTAACATGATGCACAGGACGAGGCAAAGACCCGGTCACTCTCCACAGTTAAATCCCCACACAGGATGCCAGACCACACAGCACACACAGATGCACACACACATAACACACACACACATGCACACACAGATGCACACACACATAACACACACACACACACACACAGATGCACATGCACACACATAACATAACACACACACACAGACACACAGCACACACAGACGCACACACACATAACACACAGATGCACACACACATAACACACACAGATGCACACGCATAACACACACAGACACACACGTGGATGCACACGCACACACACACACACACACACAGATGCACACGCACACACATAACACACGCACACACACACACACAGATGCACACATGCACACACAGATGCACAAGCACACACACACACACACACACACACAGATGCACATGCACACACATAACGTGACACACACACACACACACACATGCACACACAGATGCACAAACGCACACACACACACACAGACGCACACACACACACACACATACAGACAGTCCCCACACAGGACGTCAGGCCACACAACACAAGATGCTCAAAGGTAGTTTCAGTCTGCGTGGGCCAAAACTCACTAAATGTTTGGGGCGATGTAATGGATTTTGGAGCAGTTCTTATCGGAGACCACTTCCCCCGATGTAGCACGGGTGTCAGCCCCCAGAACCACCCCATCCTAAAAAGACAAGCACGATACCATCCAAGTGTGTTAGAAGCACAATACACACACACATCCCTTTATTTAGTCTCTACACTGGGCCTTGTCCTAAAGACAAATAGGACAAATGTAACACGGGGAAGAAAGAGGCGATTAGGAATTTATATTGGCGGAAAAGCCTCACGCAGACAAAGAGACAGAGAACTGAATGACTTAACTGAAATAATCAAAATCTAATTCTAGTACCATGCATGAAGCTGATTTTCTTTGAAGACCCTGTTTTTTCCTATTCATTCAGGCAACCAGAAATAGCATCCTAAATGAATTGATACTCTCGTGTAAATCACAGCGCTCAAATTTCAGGACATAAGACATTGGAAACATTTTACTTGATAGATTTAGCCTAAACGAGTGTTTCCAGTCGGACTCATACAAAACTGTTAAAAGTTGAATCAACACAGAACATTTTACGCCGTTTACATTATTTACCTTGAAAACCACCCCAGCTATCGTGGTACCGGTCTTTTTGGCTTTCAGTTTTATGTCTTGTGCGCTGGAAGCTTGTAGTTGCGAATTCCTATGTGAAAGAAATATCAATCAATTAGGCTATAACAAATGTACAGATGCTAATGTCATTGAGGCCCAGCAACTGGCCAATTTACTATTGTTTCTGAATGGTACTTATGATGATTTTGATGAGAATAACACTGCCATGTAGCCTACTCGACTGTTAAAATATTACGTTCATTATATATTTACTTTTGTGAACGTTTCACGGGTGGAAACTCACCCACACGTATGCTCTACCACGTAAGAGAAACATAATCTAACACAACCATATTAACTAGCAAAATCAACTATCTTTTGAATGGCACATGCAGAATTACCATTCGTCGTAAATCTAGAAGTGTGAAAATAATTCGGAAACGTCCCAAAATACGTATAATCGAATGACTCCTTTCACTTTCGCTCATGTCGAAAACCCAGCGAGTAAACATAAACGAAGAATTGCTTCTGAAAAAAAAACAGTACCGTATCTTATACGAATGAATAACATAAATATTTTCTTTTTTTCTATATTTTAACGAAAAACGTAATCCTACCTGAAGCAGTTTTCAAAGTTAAACCCCCCATGTTGAGTCGCGAGCACGTAAGGAGAAGTCATCCTCAAATCCGTTTCTTCCTCACTCGACCGTCGCGTCTGCAGTTCCAGTTCAAGCGCGTGGTGGCGCTTCTGCCAGGTACTCTGCAACCGTCAGCGATCGAAGAATTTGGCCTGGGTGATTATATCGCTTAACCCTAATTTTTGACCTGTTTCTTTAGAAGTTTTAAGTGTAACTACTAAGGCGTCATAATAATTATAAATACGATGCACGACATATCGGGCAAATAGCGCCTCTTGAAATCATTGATTTAAGTAATTCCTCTAGTCTGCGCTGTTTCGATTCCTGCTTCTGGGTTCAAGTTGTGCTGTACTGTCGTGCGTTTTTGTACTTTAAGTTTGACTTTTCTATAAGACAAGAAGAAGAAATGAGTGGCACTAATAACGAATGGAGATCCGCAGCAGTCAGTACAGGGGTGAGTCGAATCGGGATGAATTAACCTTCACAATCGCACCATTAATATAGCGAAGCTACGGAGTTTCTGTTTATGTATGTAGCATCTGTACTTGTACTTGTATTTTTTTTGTTAAAAAAAATAGTCTCCAAATATCTCCCTATATATCGTTATATGCGTACCTATGTATCAGCAATTGCTGAAAGGGTAATGGAGTTCCTGGACTACTGTTTCATTATATTGCACGTTTTATTTAATTCCCATTGCTCAAGACTGAAAGTGAAAGTAGACATTAAGGTGTCTTATCCTGTTCATATTAAGTTCAATTCCAGTAAAAACTGGAGATCGAAAATCATTTTAATGGCCTGCACATCGTCAAATACATTGTGCCTCCCCAGACCACTATAATTGCCGTGCGCTATGATGGAGGGGTTGTGATTGGATCGGACTCGCGAGCCTCGATGGGAGGGTGAGTGTATTCCGCACGTACTGTTTTACTTTTAGATTTATCGTTTATAAAATGTGGGCCAACTGTGGTCGGTGAATAAGCGGTGGAGCATAGGGGCAGGTTTCATTTCAGTTTTGGGGGAGACACTGCTGGATCCCCTAGTCTTGCGTTCTCGAATGCAGGCTATATTTCATGAATAAATTGACATGTCTTCCTGACTCCCTCCAAACCTATGTGTACAGGGGTGGGGTGTGTAACAGCTCTTAGAATGAGTGAATGAATGTTTAAATCTGTGTCTCTCTCCTTTGGCATGCTCACCTGTAATTGTTTGGACCGCACATAATTCCATTTACCTGAATTGTATCTCCACCCCATCCCCACTTTTCATTCCAATTCGTGTCCCCAGCGAGTACGTGTCCTCGAGGGTGATCAACAAAGTGGTTCAGGTCCACGACAAGATATTCTGCTGCATGTCGGGGTCTCTGGCCGACGCCCAGGCTGTCACTAACGCCGTCATCCACAAGCTCAACTTCCACAGGTAACCAGGGGGTCAGAAACCGCTATGCTAATCACCACGGATACCGCAGGGGTTTCATCAACAGCTGATGTACTCAGTCAGTAGCCTGTCTATGACGATCGATGGCGTTGGTAGGTCTACGGATCCTCTAGGACAGGGGTAGCCTGTGATAATTTCACCCAGGAAATGAAGGGCTCGATTCAGCTAACCACTGTCATAGTTTTCAAGTCGTTACAAACAGGCATTTCAATGAGTGCAGGCTACTTGTGATAAGTGGGCATGAACCGTCCATTCCTTGCCATTTGTCTTGCTTTAAATAGTCTGCTTAAACTGAATCGATTCATGTGGACGGGCCAGCACGGGTAATTCTTCGCCCCAAACCTAAATCGTCGCCAGCTTTGCAACCTTCAGCCTAAGTTGCGTTGTATGCAATTATGGAAACCTCCGCGTAATCGTATGTTCAGAAAGCGCTCGCTTAACCGTCTCTGGGTTCTTCTGGTCGCGGGAGGAGATTTTGAGTGACAGCGCGGCGTGCTCTGCATTTTTGGTTGCAGCATGCAGATGGGAGAGCCCCCCCTGGTGCAGTCCGCGGCCTCCGTCATGCGCCAGTTCTGCTACGACCACCGGGAGGAGCTGAGCGCCGGCTTCATCGTGGCGGGCTGGGACCGCAAGAGGGGGCCTCAGGTACTGGGCATCTAGCAAAAAAAAAAAACACACACACCTACTGCACCACAGCTACCAGCTGATGGCCCACAAGCATTGTGCAAAATGACTATATAGCTATCCACTAGCAGCAGGACAATTCATATAGGCTACTGTTAAACATTAATTTAACAGCTTTTTCTTTTTCTTTCTCCCTCACACACTGTCTCTCTCTCACACACACACTCTCCTTTTCATTCTCTCTCCCCCTCTCTATCTCCCTCTCTCTCTCTCACACACACTCTCTCTTTTTCATTCTCTCTCCCCTCACATGCTCTCTCTCTCTCTGTCTTTATCTCCCTCTCTCTCTCACACACACTCTCCTTTTCATTCTCTCTCCCCTCACATGCTCTCTCTCTCTCTGTCTTTATCTCCCTCTCTCTCACACACACACTCCTTTTCATTCTCTCTCACACTCTCCTTTTCATTCATTCTCTCTTTCATTCCCTCACACGCTCTTTCCCTCTTATTCTTTTCCCCCTCACTGTCTTTCTCACACACATTCTCTCCTTTTCATTTTCTCTCCCTCGCACACACTCTCCCTCTCTCTGTCTTTATATCCCTCTCTCTGTATGCTCAATCTCTCCCTTTCCCTCTCACACACTCTCCCTCTCTATCTCTCACACACGCACATACACACACATGCTCAACCTCTCCCTTTCACTCTCACATACTCTTTCTCTCCTCTCTATCTCTCTTTCACACATGCACATACAAACACATGCTCAACCTCTCCCTTTCACTCTCACATACTCTTTTTCTCCTCTCTATCTCTCTTTCACACATGCACATACAAACACATGCTCAACCTCTCACCCTCCCTCCTTCCCTTGCTCCTTATCCCTCTCGCTCCTCTCTCTCCTCCTCTCTCTGCAGGTGTTTCAGGTGTCTCTGGGCGGTATGGTCGTAGAGCAGGAGTTCACGGTCGGCGGTTCGGGAAGCACGTACATTTATGGATACGTGGACGCCAAGTTCAAGCCAGGGATGACCAGGGAGCAGTGTCTCGCATTCACCACCAACGGTAAAAAAAAATAAAAAATAAAAAAAACTCTGAGAGAGTACAATTCTGGCAGCGTATCTGAAGGGTTTTCCATTTCAGACCCTAGGTATGGTGGCCACTGCTTTTGCAGCATTGTGCAAAGTAGATTCATAACTGTTTAACTGCTACACCAAGAATAAATACAAAATGCCAATCTCAACAATATAACCTGTCTTCGGCCTCCAAAATTATATGATCTGCTACTATTACTACGGATGCTATTACTACTACAGCTAGTACTACTACTATTAGGCCTTCTAGTGCTGCTATTACTAATACTGGTACTTGGACTATGACTCCAAAGCTGTGTGTTTGAACAATTAAACACTTTTAAGGTCACTTTTAATGAATCATTATAAGTTATTGATTGGGCACAACATTCAGTGCATTATCAAACAGTCGCTGTTCCTGTTGTCAGCATTTTCTCAGAATGTAGGTTTAGTATGGTTTTCTTTGGGCCGGCCATGTTGAGACACCATTTCTCTCTTTCTCTCTCTCTCTCTCTCTCTCTCTCTCTCTCTCTCTCTCCCTCTCTGTCTGTATATCTCTCTCTCTCTCTCTTTTCTCTCTCTCTTTCTCTCTCTGTCTCTCAGCCCTCACCTTAGCGATGGACCGGGACAACGTGAGTGGTGGAGTGGTTCACCTCGCCGTGGTAACGGAGTCAGGTGCCGAGAGACAGCTGATCCCTGGCAACAAACTGCCGGTCTTCCACCGCATATAGTGTCTGTATCACAACCCCCTGCAAAAAAAAAAATAAACACCAATAAAATCTTTTTTTTTTAAAGTGTTGCCTCCTGAGCTAAGGCTGGGGATGTTTGTGATATTATTGGGGTAGTCTGCACCTTTGATTTAAAATAATAATAATACGACACTGGTAAAATATAATGTTTAAAGACACCTTTTGCCTCTTGTGGAATCGCAAAAGTGAAGTTTGGATGCTGATAACTTGTTTATGCTGCATCCACTTGTTGGAGGGCACAAAGCATGTTTTTGTGATGTTTCAGCATCAGTTTGCCAGATAATATCATGATAGAGGTAAATAAATATAGAGGTTGTTTCCCCTGGGGGAGATGGACATGGGATATACACTTGTGTGTGTGTGAGTGCATGCTGAGGTTGTGTGGGTAACAGAGAGCCTGTTTAATGTTTAAATTAACCTTCCATTCTAACTGATGGAGATTAAAGTCTTTGCCTGATTGTCCATAGGTGACATCAGCCACCATCTATAGACATGGGCATTACTAATGAAGTAATAGACATGCTCAGCTAGTCAGAGGTTTTTCAATCCCTCCCCCCTATAAAGCAAGGGGAAACTCTCACATTAGTGGTAATGAAAAAATGCATATAATGACATATGCTGGATTCAACCTATCAGAAGATAGCAGTCATTAATCTTGAACATTGATACACAATTGACACAGAATAAAACCATTGAAACAAATTGTGTCTACCTGTGTTCCCGTTGTTGTGAATAATGAGTTATAGACTTAAATGAGAAAACTCCATGCTGTTCTCTGACGTTTTCCCAAAGGCAGTAACCAGCTTGAACTGTCAGTGCGGTTTTAACGTCCTAGCAGTGTCCAACTTCACTTTCAGTGAAATGTTTTGTGGCGTCCAGACAGTTACGGATCACATATATGTCCAATTCCAAATATGCAAAAGTGTGTGATGATGTGCTTTCAAACGCAATATAGATGAATGCATGAATGAATGAACTACGTAGTGCATATATTAGCTGACTAGAAATTGAGGTAATTATAGCTTCCATTCGTAGCACTAGACCTACCTGTACACGCGAACAAAGCAGAGTTTGTGTTGTAAAATGACTCGCTTTATTCGGCGTTTTATCGCTCGCCCTATGTTCAGAGCGCTCAGGGGACGCTGTTGGGCGATTCGCATCTGCACGCAGTCTGCGAAAGCGAAAGCGATGTGATCGGACGGCGGTCCTTCGACGGCATTTCGTCTTCATTGCTCTAAAACAAAAATTAAACAAAAATAAGCGAAGTTGTTATAATTTCAACCATTGTATCAAAGAAACAACAAAGTTACAAAAATGCAGGGCGGTACAGTCAGCGATTGTAGCTCGAAAGGACTTAAAATGGGGGTGAGTCGATTCGTTTCTCTTTTGTCATTTACAGCACAACAGTCTAGAAATTCACTGAAATTATCACAAGGTATGATCACACGAACTAATTTTATTGAGCACTGTCTGCATGAGATTCCGTTGCAAGTCGCGTACGACTCTAGTTAATAAGCCTAATCATAATTTCGGAAACATTTCAATAGTTTGCTGCTTATGACGAAATAAAGGTTTGAAACTTATCTGATGGAGAGCAAGTCTGGGTTAACCTATAAGGTGGCACCAGTCAAAATACGACTTCCGCGACGTCTTAGTACTTTAAACACGAATACTTCGTTTTATTTGGGTTTTGGTAATATTAATAACCAAAATGAGGGAACGATTCTTGGTTCAACTAGCATTTTTTCAGCCAAGCGGCCTCTAGCGGAGGACACTTTTAAATGTACTGTAAGATGCGCCGTTTTAGTGAACCTCAAGTCTGAACTTCCAGGCAGAGGTGGAAAATTGAGGTTCAGCAAGTAGAACGTTCTCCCCAGTATTTTGTTATAATCACAATGATTTGATAATTTGCACAAATCTTCGGTGAAGAGGTAGAACTTATTAGTTAAGTCAGCTGGCTGAGTTCATTAGTGGAACAAACACATGCATTGTAAAATGTCCAGTGTTAATTCAACTCTAACAGTGTTAACACTCACATTCCAGAGTGGGACAATGTTATCTGTTAAGAGATGAATTAACCCTGTTAGAGTTTAGTTAACACTAACATGAGTTGAATTAACACTGGACACTTTACTCGACATTTTACTGTGTGGCATGACTTTTACTTTCTGACTGGACTGTCCACCTCTGCTTCCAGACGACCATCATTGCCATCGAATTTGAGGGTGGAGTGGTGTTAGGGTCAGACTCCAGAGTCTCTGCTGGGTGAGTACAGCAATAAAATCAGATTTGTTTCCCTTTAATTAGTGTCCAGTCCATACATCTGTGCTGCATATTTGTATTCTTGGCAGTAACACTCCTGCTCGTCGCTGTGGACGTGACTTTGACAGACACAGATTTGTAATATACGGTAAGTCTGCATGTTGCTGTATTGACGTTCACCTCTTGCGCTCGGCTTCCAGGGAATCCGTGGTGAACAGGGTGATGAACAAGCTCTCCCCCCTCCACGATAAGATTTACTGTGCCCTTTCTGGATCCGCCGCCGATGCTCAGACCATCGCGGAGATCGTCAACTACCAGCTGGACGTTCACAGGTAGGCATGGAGGGTGGTGAGGTATTCAAAAGTACAGAGAAAGTGCTTGAATTGTGTAAACGAACATGATTTTTTCAACGAATATCCACCCAATAATATACAACTTTGGTTACCCAGACAAAACTGGGGCTCTAGAACACCGACTTAGAATTTTGAAAAAAAAAACATTCCAAAAAATCTACTCTTCAAAGGGTGAAGTGCTGAATGCGCAGGCTGTTCGGTCGCATGCTGGTTGTGTCTCGCACAGCAACGCTAACCCGCGCTCTCTGTCTCTCCGCAGTGTGGAGGTAGGAGAGGACCCGCTGGTTCGTTCTGCGGCTACGTTAGTGAGGAACATCTCCTACAAGTATAAGGAGGAGCTGTCTGCCCATCTCATCGTCGCAGGCTGGGACAGGCGACAAGGTGGACAGGTCTGTGAATGGTATTATCTACAATGATAATGATGGTACTGCTGCTACTGCTACTATTGCTGTGACTAGTAGCCTACTACTGCTACCATCACTACTGCTACTACTGCTACAGCTACTATTACTACTACTCCTACTATTACTTCTGTTACTGTTACCATGAATCGAGACCAAGCTGTCTGTTTGAACAATGTGAGGTCACTTGTAATTCAGTGCATACCTGAAGAGGCTCTGTGCCTATTCTCAGCATGTTCTCTCATGTTGTGGGTTTTATCAAAATGTTTTGCTTTCCATTGGGCTAGCCATGTTGAGAAGCTGCTTATCTCTCTCTCTCTCACACCACTTCCCTCTCCCCGCTTTCTTTCTCTCCCCCTTTCTCTCTTCCCCCATCTCTCCCCCCCCCCCCCAATTCAATTCAAGTTGCTTTATTGGCATGAAATACAATTGTAATTATTGGCAAAGCATACATGTAAATAATATGTCAAATAATAATATTAAAATAATAATGATACATGCAATAATTTATAACAATAACAGCATCGACAGCAACAGAAGTAAATCAATAAATATGTACATGTTTATATGGGGTGGGTGGTCACTCACTGTCCCTCAGGTTATGACAGGCTGAAATGAACTGTCCCGCAATTGTGGCTGTTGGTCCGAATCCTTCCCCGAACAGAATTGCACAGTTTTCTTCTTTTGTTTGGAAAATATAATTATTTATTATTTGGGACAATTTGTGAAACTATTTTTTTCTGATTTGTAAATATTTTGTGAAAGTAAGGAGGAAGTGCATCTCTGTTTCCACCTCGCCTGTCATACCCATGAGTTTTTGTACTCTCCCGCTCTCTCTTTCTCTCCCCCCCCCTCTTCCCCCCCTCCCTATCCCTCTCTCTCCCCCTCTCTCTCTCTCTTTCTCTCCTCTCTCTCCCCTCCCCCTCTCTCTCTCTCTTCCCCCTCTCTCTCCCTATCCCTCTCTCCCCCTCTCTCTCCCTATCCCTCTCTCTCCCCCCTCTCTCTCCCTATCCCTCTCTCTCCCCCTCTCTCTCTCCCTATCCCTCTCTCTCCCCCCTCTCTCCCTATCCCTCCCCCCCTCTCTCTCCCTATCCCTCTCTCTCCCCCTCTCTCTCTCCCCCCTCTCTCTCTCTTCCCCCCTCTCTCTCCCCCCCTCTCTCTCCCTCTCTCTCCCCCTCTCTCTCTCAGGTGTTTGCGACTCTAAACGGGCTGCTGTCCCGGCAGCCATTTGCAGTGGGAGGCTCCGGAAGTTTCTACGTCTACGGCTTCGTCGACGCCGAGTACAAGCCGGGCATGAGCAAGGAGGAGACCCAGCAGTTTGTCATCAACAGTGAGTCATACGCGTCCTTTCTGGCACCCAAATGAGATTTGGTAACCTTCATACACTTATCCTGAGTACTCAGAATGAGCGCATTTCACTGAGGCACTGGCATGACCATGCCAGTGTTTTAGTGAAGTGACTTGCCCAATCTGGCATCGAATTATGCCCATGCCAGTGTGTTAGTGTAGTGACTCACCCAATCTGGTCTCGAATCATGACCATGCCAGTGTGTTAGTGTAGTGACTCATCCGATCTGGTATCGAATCATGACCATGCCAGTGTTTTAGTGTAGTGACTCGCTCGGTCTGGTATCGAATCATGACCATGTCAGTGTTTTAGTGAAGTGACTCGCCCGATCTGGTATCGAATCATGACCATGCCAGTGTGTTAGTGTAGTGACTCGCCCGATCTGGTATCGAATCATGACCATGCCAGTGTTTTAGTGTAGTGACTCGCTCAGTGTGGTATCGAATCATGACCATGTCAGTGTTTTAGTGAAGTGACTCGCCCGATCTGGTATCGAATCATGACCATGCCAGTGTGTTAGTGTAGTGACTCGCCCGATCTGGTATCGAATCATGACCATGTCAGTGTTTTAGTGTAGTGACTCGCTCAATCTGGTATCGAATCATGACCATGCCAGTGTGTTAGTGTAGTGACTCGCCCAATCTGGCATCGAATTATGCCCATGCCAGTGTGTTAGTGTAGTGACTCGCCCAATCTGGTCTCGAATCATGACCATACCAGTGTGTTAGTGTAGAGACTTGCCCGATCTGGTATCGAATCATGACCATGTCAGTGTTTTAGTGTAGTGACTCGCCCAATCTGGTATCGAATCATGACCATGCCAGTGTTTTAGTGAAGTGACTCGCTTGGTCTGGTATCGAATCATGACCATGCCAGTGTGTTAGTGTAGTGACTTGCCCGGTCTGTTATCGAATCATGACCATGCCAGTGTTTTAGTGAAGTGACTCGCCTGATCTGGTGTCGAATCATGACCATGCCAGTGTGTTAGTGTAGTGACTCGCCCGATCTGGTATCGAATCATGACCATGCCAGTGTGTTAGTGTAGTGACTCACCCGATCTGGTATCGAATCATGACCATGCCAGTGTGTTAGTGTAGTGACTCGCCCGGTCTGGTATCGAATCATGACCATGCCAGTGTGTTAGTGTAGTGACTCGCCCGATCTGGTATCGAATCACGTCCATGCCAGTGCCTCACTGAAGTGACTCACTCGGTCGGGTATCGAATCATGACCATGCCAGTGCCTCAGTGACGTGACTTGCTCGGTCTGGTATCGAATCATTTCAGGCACTGGCATGGTCATGGTTCAATACCACTATACTGTACTGAACTGAGACCTCAGTCTTCTTATATCTAATCTTATATCTAAATGTGTTACTTTGTGTCCCAGTTTCAATTTCTGTGACAGAATGAGCTAAAATTGATTTTCTTTGTCACCATTTACTTTTCTTGTCTCTTTGGGTGTATTGACTGTTGTTTTTGCATCACTCTCTCTCTCTCTCTCCCTCCCTCCCTTTCTCTCTCCCTCTCTCTCTCAGCTCTCGCCCTAGCCATGAGCCGAGATGGGTCAAGTGGGGGTGTGGCTTTCCTCGTTACCATTGACAGCAAAGGTGTTGAGGAGAAGTGCATTCTGGGAAATCAGCTACCAACTTTCCATGACCCTGAAGCGAGAGAAAATAAAAAATAAAAAAAAGAGAGAAACTGTGCACTGGAATGGTGGCATCTCATTTCAAACAGTGAAACTAGGGGTGGAAGTGATGTTAATGAATGTGATTTTTTTTTTAATGAATTAAAATTTTGAATTCAGTCCCTTTCATGTCTGTAAATTTTAGCTTGCCAATAAAAAACAATTCCACAATATGTTACGATACATATTAATGTACTTTGAATTAAACAAATGGATGACATGCCCTTGGAGCTCATTAGAGTTAGGGAGCAAAGGTTTCCTCATTAATGTTGCATTATTATTTGGAGTTACATTTTATTTCATGAAACTCACATTAATAAAGACTTCGGGCTCTATGTTTCACCCAGCGCAAAGCGACACCAAGCACAACGCAAGTGTCTTTGCTAGTTTCAGACCGACGCAGTTGTCATTTTCCTGTCCAGCGCCCACGTTGTTTAAATAGTAAATTTACTTGCGCCCATCTGAGCGCCCATGGGCGTGTTGGTCTTAAAATGAGGTGTGGTCAGGCGCATTGTTGGCGCATTGCTGTCTTGAGGCAGCGGAAAGCGATTGCGCGATTGACCAACAAAAACCTAGTCTTAAGTCAATGGCGCAGTATTTTATTGTTATTTTAAGGGTGCATTATTAGGATAGTAATATGCACCTACATAGGCGTGTGCACAACGCGCGATATTTAAAAAAAATAATTTTGCTTTTTTTCTAAAAATACTTTTTTTCAAAAAATACTTGGCAAATCCGCCATTATAATAGCAATCCGCCAAGGTGCAAGCGCACCTGGCTTTTAAAGGGAATGGGGGATGACACTCTGATTTGGTTTATTTCATGTCACGCCCAAAACACGCCTATGACTAATTAAGAGACTAAGTACAACCCCTTTGAGCCATGCGCCTTACATTGCGCTCAAATTATCCGCCGTTAATATAGCAAAAGTGGATTTGGACACACCCTAAATGCACTTGCGCCATGCGCTTTATACCGTGCGCTTAGATCATTAAAATATAGCCCTTTGTAACAGACTTTCTGTTGGAGCCCTGTCACTGAGAGAAGTAAGTTATAGTAAGATAGGTAACAATAATGAAAGTACAGAGAGTTATGGTTCACGGTGCACAATCTTGCTGTTTATTATTCTCAAGTAATCAATGCAGGTTAGGCAGTTAGATAACTTGAACAGGAATAAGAGAGAGACAAAATGGCGAAGACCCCAATATATGTAGCGTGGCGCGTCATCAAAACTCCGCCCCACCCACAAGTTTTACCATAGATATACTGTAGTTCCTAATACAGTTCATTGCACCTTCAGTTTAAATACGTGTTTGTTTTTCCTGTGGCTGCAATGTCACTGCTTGGTTTATTGCTGTAGAGTAAACTCCGAGTTTTAATTGGTGCCACAAGTTAGAATGAGGATTTGATTTGATTTCTGGCAGATGTAAATCATGGGTCTATTATATTATTTATCTCTCTTCAACTGATGCGTTTCTTACTGAAAAAACATACACATATACACACAAGATGACTGGAATATAAAGTAGACAAATAGTTTATTCACAGCACAGAAAAATATTGCACACACATTCAATAAAAATAAACAGAAACAAAAAGGAGAAACAAAAGCATCTGAGAACAGTTTTTTTCCTAAAGCATAAAGCTAAACTCTTCCCAAAAAAGGTAAGAAAACATAAGAAAACTACATTTTCGCAACAGAAACGAGTGCGGCGTCAGTTTCTGTGGTGTTGCTGTTGCGTACAGTCTCAAGTGGTGGCAGTGTAGTATAATGGTTAAGGAGTTAATCTTGTAACCTAAAGGTCGCAGGTTCAATTCCCCAGTAGGACACTGCCGTCGTACCCTTGAGCAAAGGTACTTACACCTGCATTGCTCCAGTATATATCCAGCTGTATAACTGGATACAGTGTAATTCGCTCTGGATAAGAACGTCTGCTAAATGCCTGTAATAATAATAATAATAATAATAATAATAATAATAATAATAATAATAATAAGTGGTGGCTGGCTGTGTTACTGGAAAGGTGATTCCGGATATCATGAATCACACGGTTCAAAATGAGAGCAAACTTTTCGAGTTTAATCCCACGTGTGCTTAGACCAACACCTCACTGGTTCAGCTGTTTGTTCTCGGGAGGCGAACCGCTGGACTCTTTTTCGGAGAACAGCCCCTCTCTGAGTTTGTAGTAGTTCCCCTTCCTGTCCATCAGCTCCTGGTGAGTCCCTTGCTCTAGCACTGCCCCCTTGTCAATCACCACAATGTGATCAGCCTTCTCCACTGTCTTCAGCCTATGGGCAATCACCAGCAGAGTCTGGGAAGGGCAGCTAGCCAATGCCTGCTGAATCTGATAAACAGAAAGTGCCATCATTATGACAACCACACGACAGCGCAAAATGAAGTAGAACACTGATCGTTTAGCCATGTTACGGAAAGCAGGATTTATAATTTTTTTAATAAAGATTTATAACTACACTTTTTTTTACATCTTAGGGGGAAAAAAACAGTTAATCACACAACCTACTGTGAGCACTTTAGTGGGTCTGAGATGGGATGTGTTAAACTGATGGGATGTGTTAAACTGTTCCTCACCATGTGTTCGCTCTCTGTGATCGCTTTAGCGGGTCTGAGATGGGATGTGTTAAACTGATGGGATGTGTTAAACTGTTCCTCACCATGTGTTCGCTCTCTGTGATCGCTTAGGCGGGTCTGAGATGGGACGTGTTAAACTGATGGGATTTGTTAAACTGTTCCTCACCATGTGTTCGCTCTCTGTGTCCAGGCTGCTGGTGACCTCATCCAGGATGAGAACCTGTGGCTCTCTGATCAGAGCTCGGGCGATGGCAATACGCTGCTTCTGACCCCCAGACAGCTGACTGCCCCGCTCACCTACATCTGATACAAATTTACACACCAGCACATGTAAACACATACATATGCATATAAACACATAAACATGGGTTACATTTGTGTATGTGCATGCGTGTCTGTGTGCGCGCGTGCGTGCGTGTGTGTGTATGGGAGTGTGTGTGTGTGTGCATGTGTATGTGTGCGCAGGCGTGTGTGTGAGTGTGCGCACTGTGCTGGGTGTGTGTCTGTGTGTGCGCGCACTGTGCTAGGTGTGTGTGTGTGTGTGTATAGTGTGTGTATGCGTGTGTGTGTGTATGTGTGTACTGTGTGTGTTTGTGTGTGTGTGTGTGTGCGCACTGTGCTGGGTGCGTGTGTGTGTGTGTGTGTGTGTGTATAGTGTGTGTATGTGTGTACTGTGTCTGTGCATGTGTGTATTGTGTATGTGTGTGTGCGCACTGTGCTGTGTGTGTGTGTGTGTGTGTGTATAGTGTGTTGGTGTGTGTGTGTGTGTGGGTATAGTGTGTGTCTATAGTGTGTATGCGTGTATAGTGTGTGTGTATAGTGTGTTGGTGTGTGTGTGTGTGTATAGTGTGTGTGTGTGTGTGTCCGGGTATAATGTGTGTGTGTGTGTGTGTGTATAGTGTGTTGGTGTGTGTGTGTGCGGGTATATTGTGTGTCTATAGCGTGTATGCGTGTATAGTGTGTGTGTGTGTGTGTATAGTGTGTTGGTGTGTGTGTGTGTATAGTGCGTGTATAGTGTGTGTGTGTGTGTGTGTGGGTATAGTGTGTGTGTATAGTGTGTTGGTGTGTGTGTGTGTGTATAGTGTGTGTGTACCTGTGTTGTAGCCCTGCTCCAGCTGGCTGATGAAGTCGTGGGCGTTGGCCCTGCGTGCAGCTTCCTGCACCCGCTCCAGGGGGCAGTCTGTCAGGCCGTAGGCGATGTTGTCCCTGATGGAGCCGGAAAAGAGCACAGGCTCCTGCCCCACCATCGCCACCTGCCCCAAAACAGCACCCCGTTACCAACGCCCCCCATCGCCACCTGCCCCAAAACAGCACCCCGTTACCAACGCCCCCCATCACCACCTGCCTCAAAACAGGATCCCATTGCAGGTATTGGACATTAATGCTACCTTGCTGTGCAGGTATTGGACAGTAATGTTGCCTTGCTGTGCAGGTATTGGACAGTAATGCTACCTTGCTGTGCAGGTATTGGACAGTAATACTACCTTGCTGCACAGGTATTGGGCAGTAATGCTACCTTGCTGTGCAGGTATTGGGCAGTAATGTTACCTTGCTGTGCAGGTATTGGGCAGTAATGTTACCTTGCTGCACAGGTATTGGACAGTAATGCTACCTTGCTGTACAGGTATTGGGCAGTAACGTTACCTTGCTATGCAGGTACTTGTGCTGGTAGTGATGCAGTGGCTGCCCGTCCAATAGGATCTCTCCATCCTGTGGCTGGTAGAATCTCTCCAGCAGACTCACACAGGTGCTCTTCCCCCCACCTGAGGCCCCCACCAGGGCGGTCATGTGACCTGGCTTCAGCTCCAGGGAAAAACTCTGAAACCCAAAATAGCAGAACATGGCACCCGCACACACACACACACACACACACACGTGCACACACACACAAGCCGTTAACACCCTGCGTTACACAGCAAGTCATTCATTACATTACATTACATTTATTTAGCAGATGCTTTTATCCAAAGCGATATACAAAAGTGCATATCATGGTCATTGGAACAACTAACAAACACAGGTTAAATAAGGCACAATACTCATTTTGTACAGTTGTTTATAGCCAACACAGTTCAGTTCATGCAGTGAACACTATTCTGACCTAATTTATTCCAAGTCAAACTAGGGGGAAGAACAAGCTATAATATTAGGACGAAAATACAAATTACAAAAAGTGCTGGAATGGAGGTACATGTCACATGAGTGGCACGAAAGAGGGGATTTTCAAGTGAAATGATTTGCAGAGTGGTGGCAGTTAGTCCAGGTGTAGTCTGAAGAGATGCATCTTCAGACCATGACAGAAGATGGGTAGCGAGGGAGAGGTTCGAAGTGGGACAGGGAGGATCGAAGAGGGACACCCTACGGCCAGGTACCTGGAGGGCGGGGCGGTCGGGGCGGGTCGGGTAGGAGAAGGTGAGGTTCCGAAACTGGACGTGTCCCCGCAGGGTCTCCGGCCGCAGGTCGCCCTCCGCGCTCACCTGCGGCTTCCTGTCCAGGTACTCGAACACCTTGGCGGCCGCGCCCACTGAATTCAGCATGTTGCCACAAATGTAGACTAGGGACTAGCGGAGGTACAGGGGGGTTAGGGGGGAGAGGGGGAGGGGGGGTGGGGGTGGGGGTGGGGGAGGGGGAGTGGGGGTGGTGGGGTTAGGGGGGGGGGAAATAACAGCTTGTATGACATGGGAACAGCTGCAAACGCTTTTGTAGCAAAACTCAGATGTGCCAAAAATATGGCATGGGCGCCCTCAGTATACGATAAATGTAGCTTCATGATTGCTAATGTTCATTTAATGATTATTAAAAACTGGTAATATGAGAGGTTAGTTAACCTATATATACAAAATAAGGTGAAAAACATCATCTACAACAATCATTAAAAAAGAGATGCTTTGGTTCTCTATGAGGAAACCAGGAACTAGGGGCCAGGGCCATTGTTAATAAAGCACCTCCTACATGAAGAGTTGTAGAAGAGATCCAGGATTGGTTTTGCCTTTCAGCTCATTGTGAATAAGATCAGGCTACTGGCAGGATAACTCTGTTCTTAGATCAGCACTATAATTAAGATGCTTTATCAATATGGGCTACAGGTTTTCACTCAATCCCTAACAAAGCTCATTCAATAGGCTAGAGATTATTAGTATAGTCAGGTGTGCCAAATTTGAGTGAGAAATTAAAGCCCACAGGATGACAGATCTCCAGGAACAGGGTTGGGCAGCCCTGCTCTAGCTGTTGAATGAAGGTGAGCTCTGTAAGATTTGGAGGGCGGACCTACAGGACAGTAGATCACCAGGAACAGGGGTGGGAACCGCTGAATTAGAGTAATGTCCTCTACTCACCCTGACGGAGTAGCCCATGTTTTCCTGGTAGAGGATGAAGGAGACCAGGTTCCCCGTGCTCATCTCGCCCCTCCGGATGAGCTGGCGGCCGTAGTACAGCATCAGGAACTGAATTCCCAGAGACACCAGCTGCAGAGACACAGCCAAGCTCACGCCACTCACCTCAAGGGCCCGGCACGCCCCCGTCTCCCTCTTCTGATTGGATGCTGAGCGTTCAATAGGGCGGTGGCATAGCACCACGATTAAGGTACTGGGCCAGAGGTTGTGGGTTTGATTCCCAGTTGGGGATATTGTACCCTTGAGCAGAGGTCTTTAATCTGAACGGTCTCAGTAAATATCCTGCCATATTCATGGATTTGTAAGCAGTGTGAGTCCGACAAGAGCATCTACTGAAAACTATTAAAACTTTTCACATTCTTTTTTTGTGAGGACGTTCCTTGGTGTCCTCACAAAAAAAACCCTGATCTGATTCTCTCAGTCTGGTAGTGCAGTCATCACCTGGTTTAATCAACTGAAATGTGGTCTTTGTTTTTTCACAAGATGGCCGCCGTGCATCACCAAGGTGTGTGTTGGTAATGGTTCACGGGAGTTAGCTACACCAATTTAAAAGCAATCTGAGATTTATGAAAGGTGCTCTATACATACACACACTAGAGGAATAATCTCCATATACAGACACACACACACACATGCACACACACACACACACACACACACGCACGCGCGTACCCTGCGGACAAGCAGGTAGGCGGCCCTGACGGTGTCTCTGCGGGTCTTGAGGTTGTGGGTGTCCGTCAGTCTGTCGTCATAGCGACGCGCCTCACACCGCTCCGTACTGAAACTCCGCACGGTCCTAATGCCCGCCACACACTCCCCAGCCACGTCGTTCGCACGGGCGATGGAGTCCTGCACGTCCTTGGACAGTTTCTGAGCAGGGAGAAATACTTTAATAAAGTGACACCATTTGTACCCTTACAGAACCAAATCAAAGCAAATCAGTGTTTAAGCCTTTAAGGTGTGAGGTCACAAATATGTGATTAGAATGTTCTTAACTGAACATTCTAATGCTGATGTCACAATTTCTACTGGTGACTGAAAGCATTGACGTTCTGGAACAGTGCCTTAGAATTTTTTTTAAAACATTCCAAAAAACCTACTTCTCAAAGGGATAACATAAAATTCTGCCAAAAAAGAAAAAAAAGGTTTTACTATCAGCAGGCAGCAATGTAAACACTCACAGCATGGTATGTTTAATGCCCAACCTAAACACAAAACAACGCTCCTAAGGTCCTAAGTTAGTCCTGTTGGGCTCTAATAACTTGGCTTCTGTTTAAAAAAGCTATATGTGCATTAGCCTTCATGCTCTTGGCTGCATGTCATTATCGTTCCTAAATCAAAATCAGCCACCTGTATATGAGCCAGTACCTGTCGTATGTTAATTAAGTAGTTTGGCATGTCAATGCTATGTCTAACTAATATTTAAACAGGATTAGTTTCCAGGCTGGTTTCATTTAAAGCATGTGTTGTGCCTGGCTCACCTCGTAGCTGGTGTTGTAGATCTTCTGGGAGATGGCAATGAGCGGAACCTCGATGAAGGTGACCAGTGTGAGCTTCCAGGACAGACTGACCATGAGGAACAGAACGCCCACCGTCTTAATGAGGCTGCGCAGGAAAACGTTCACATTCAGGGCCACCGATTGGCTCACCAGGGTGGTGTCAGTGGAGAGGCGGGACGTGAGATCCCCTGCAGAGAGAGCGAGAGAGAGAGAGTCCTACTTTTATACAAATTGTTCTGTATATTTCTTGTTTGCTTTGGCAATGTTTACTATATACGTTTCATGTGAATATAGCACACTGAATTGAACTGAAAAAGAGAAAGGGGGCAGAGAGTCAGAGAGAAATAAAGAGAGATGGAGAGACAGAGAGAGGGAGAGAATTAAAGGAGGGCAGAGAGAGAAGATGTGCAGGTAACAGGTGCAACTTTCTAGAGTTAGCCAATCGGCTGCATCCTTAACAAGCACTCCCAAGGCCGTTCACCCATTCAAAAGAGAACACAGCGTGCAACCAACACTCAACAGATTCTCAATGAAACCAACACTCCACACTACTGCCATAAAGCACATCCACCCCAGGTACCGGTTCATAACAACGAAACAGGTTGCGGCAGAGCGTTCTTGCGCAAAATGGCTTCCATGCGTCACCCAGATGGTATTGGAGGTGGTTCAGGTGAATTTTCTCCCTTGTAGGGAAGTGCCTTCATCATGTGATGAATGATTGCTATGGAAGAACGATCCATCTGTTTTTTAGTTCAGCATCCTCACCTGTTTTGGTGACCTCGAAGAAGCCGATCTCCTGCCTAACGAGGGCCTGGAAGAGCATGACACGCACTCTCTTATTCAGCCTGGATATGCTGCACATGAAGAGCCCTCCTCTGAGTCCCGCAGACAGAGAGCTGTGGAACAGACATACAGGTATATAAGCACATATACACACACACACACACATACACACAAACAATCACACACACACACTCACACACTCACAAACGCACACACATACACACTCACACACACACATACACATATACACACACACACACACACACACACACACATACACATATACACACACACACACACGTGCGCACACGCGCACACACACACAGACACACACACATACACAAATATATATGTAGGAGGCTATACTTATAATGTTTGCCCTTTGACAACAATACAGTGCAGTATACACCTGTCCAGTCCAGTTATTTATTTATTTTTTTGCAAGAATCACTCTTTAATCTCCTGTGTGGCCCATAGTTTTGTATGTTTGTGCATTACACTGACCTGCCCACTGAGAAGAGTCCCATGTAGAAGATAGCCGCCACGAAGCTGCTTGGCTGGTAGTGAGATCCCAGAATGTCAATCACTTTCCCCGTGTAAAACGGGATGAACATCTCGCCTGTAAGATAGAACAATCGCTTGTTTAAATCACTTTTTATAGATATGTGCATTTTTAGTGTATGCAAGTGTCCTTGTTATAATGTGCGTCCTTTTTCCTTTGAAGAAACTTAAGAGGTAGCTAACTACTCACATATGACAGCGAAAGCGAGGAAGACAAACGCGCCGCACAGAAACAGAACATCGGGCATGGAGTAGCGGATCACCCGCATGAATAGCGCCCTGGCTCTCTGCTTCCTTTCCGTTCCGTTGGAGCTTTCACAGGACTCCCCCCGACTGTCCGGAAGGTTCACCTCCCAAAAGAGGCAGGCGGTAGCCGTGGCAGCCGCCGCTACGAGAGTTTTCCCCGGGCTCGAGAGCGACCCGCTCCAGTGCTCCGGGTGTTTCCCGAACAGCACCAACATCCCGCTTTCGTACACTGGACCGAGGAGGCATATCGCCGTCAGATAGCGGTGAAGCACGTCGTTGCTCCCTGATGATTTGGGCACCACCGCGCAGAACAAGCGGACTAGCGCCCACCGGAGCGCCGCCAGCATCCAGATCTGCGTCAGGCTCTCCACACCGCTGGGGTTACGCGACGGCGGTAGCGCAAGCGCCGCCCCGTAGTGCAACGCACAACAGACGGCCTGATCCAGGCATATTGCCGCTGCGAACATCTTCCTTCCTTCCCTCATCACGCTGAGAACTGGTGACAAGAAACGCTGGCTTTAGGCAGACAATTCGGGTGTACAACTGTAGCACAGCTTAACAAATTAGCCTAATTACATTATAATAAGCCATTCTATCATAGTGCATCACCAATATGAAATGCCACACTTCCCTTAAAACGTGGTGTAATTACTTGGGTTTTCGAAAACTTAAAATGAAAATTTTAAGACGTGAACAATGTGGCGTATTCGAGATGAAAGCCACACGCCCACACTTACCTTGCCGCTTTTGCAGGCTCCAAAATAAAATGCTTAATCCTCCTGCCAATTCGTACTGTTGACCGACTTTAACTTTCGCTTTACAGGGGAATTCCAATTTCTACTTCTAAGGGCTTGCGGCATTTAAAATAATAAAATACTTTTTTAAAAAGAAAATATGACGTATATTTTATCAAAAGAGATTTTCGAGGACGATCGTTTTAAATCTAAGATAATTTGACAAGAAATTAAAACTGCCCGGAACGATTCGTTAACACTACTGTCATTACTTGCTTTCGATATCGTACTGTTCCACTAGGCGGCGCCAAAATGATAGAGCGGTCAACTACAAAACAGGGAACGTATTTGTGCGGCTACAAACGTTGATGTAATATGGAAACTCATATTATTAATCTAGTTAGTTGCAATGCAAGATGAACAATTAAACGGACAGCACTCGCTCTATTATCTGTGGCCCATACAGTCACTACAAGTTGTATTACACTACAGGTGCGCCATCGACACTGGGCCTAAGCAAGATCTGTAGACAGTGCAGTGGCCACACACGAGACAACTCTGATATTTCCATGGCCGTGACAACATGAACACAACATTTTGTTTTTTCTGCAGTGCCGCCGCGCTGTCTTGAATTGTGTCTTGTCGCCACGCTGTCTTGAACTGCTAACTTTGTTAGCTAGCTAGCAGCCAGCGGTGTAGACAGGTTGAACTTCTAGCATAGGCAGGGCTCTGTTCATTCTCTTACCAGGACAAAATCCCCGTCCCTTCATCTCTTTATAATTTATAACTTCGCTGGGGACTGCTAACACGGGTCTGTGGTTACTGTGTGCGTGTATATGTGTTAGCCTAAAGAGTTCCTGGTGATCACCGACATCAGTCGCAGCCGTAGTGACACGCTGCTAAAACCACGTAGCCTAACATAATTTTGAAGATTGTGGAAAAGGGCTACAGATATTCCCACATACTATTTATAAAACAGTGCATGAATAATGTGCAGTGCAAATTTGTTCAAACAAAATAGATGCCTTGTGAATGTAACTATTGCTTATTAATGGTAGGTAGGCGTACACTGCCCATTTGCAGACAGGAAATAGTCACGGTTCTTGACATAGCTAAATAGTATTCTGTATTGCTTCTCAACGAGCCTGTGGAAATATCATACTCGGTGAAGAGATTCAACCCTTCTGGCTTACTGTCCTTCAGGGGATACACGTCTCTGCAGTTCATGACAAACAATACAGTGAAAAGAAAAATGAACACAGTGTATTACAAAAACACAGCACATCAAGGATCATCAAGGAGTCAGCAGTACAGTAAAGTTAGAAAGTTAGGCTGATGATAAAAGTGGATCATTCATTGCGTGTGTGTGAGAGATGCATTCCAATTGGCTATATTAAAACTATTCAATTTGGTTCTGAGTGTAGGTTATTTTCCTGACATCTGGAATCGTGGACTTATAACCCCAATCTATAAAAGCGGATACAAATTTGACCCTAATAATTACCGAGACATCTGTGTGAACAGTAATCTGGGGAAGGTTTTCTGTAGTATTATGAATGCCAGACTTCTGAACTTCCTTACCAAGCACAATGTCTTGAGCAAAAGCCAAATTGGATTTATACCAAAACACCGCACGACCGATCATATTTACACCCTACATACCCTAATTGATAAACGTATAAACCAAAATAAAACCAAAATTTATGCCTGTTTTATTGACTTCCAAAAAGCTTTTGATTCTATTTGGCATGCAGGACTGTTCTACAAAGTTATTGAGACTGGTGTAGGGGGTAAAACATATGATATTATTAAAGCAATGTATTCTGGCAATATGTGCAGTGTAAAAATTGGCAAAAAAAGAACAGAATTTTTTATCCAAGGGCAAGGAGTTCCTCAGGGCTGTAACCTTAGCCCCGCACTCTACGTTATCTACATTAATGAATTGCCTACTATACTAGAAAAGTCCTCTGTCCCCGGTATAAGTCTCCACAGTCAGGAAGTGAAATGCCTGCTCTTTGCAGATGACCTGGTTCTGCTGTCCCCCACAGCAGATGGCCTACAGCAGAGCCTGGATCTGCTAGATCATTACTGTCAGACCTGGACCCTGATAGTAAACCCCAAAAAGACCAAAATAATGATATTCCAAAAAAGATCCAGATCTCAGGACGTTCTACCAAAGTTCTCAATTGGTACAAAACATGTAGAGTATTGCACACAATACACCTATCTAGGATTAAAACTAAGTTCAACTGGACATTTTAATGAAGCAGTTCATGAGCTGAGAGGGAAAGCATGCCAGGCTTTCTTTGCCATAAAAAAAATATACAAACATAAATACCAATTCAAATTTGGTTAACATTAATTGAGTGTGTTATTGAACCAATTGCACTCTATGGCAGTGAGGTGTGGGGTCCACTTACAAAACAAGACTTTACTCAATGGGATAAACACCCCATTGAGACCCTGCATACAGAGTTCTGTAAGATTCTCCTACATGCCCAGAGGAAAACTACAAACAATGCATGCAGGGCAGAATTAGGCCAATACCCACTAATACAAAAAATACAAAAAAGAGCAATTAACTTTTGGACACACCTAAAACTAAGTGGCCCCCTCACGTACCATTACCAAGCCCTGCAGTGCCAAGAGATGAGGAGTAATAGGAACCCCCTTACCCAGCTGGTCCTGAGGCTGAGTCCACAAACCTGCTCTATTAACACACCTCAGGAACAGAACACATCACCAATCAGACTCAATCAAATTACAACACAATTAAAACAAAACTACATCACCTATTGGCAAACACAAACAAAAGCACAGAGCAAAATGCAGTGCTATCTGGCTCTAAATCGACAGTACACCACAGGCTCTAAATCGACAGTACACCACAGCAGATTATTTGAGCATGGTGACTGATAAACAACTAAAAAGAACCTTGACAAAGTACAGACTGAGTGAGCACAGCCTTGCTATTGAAAAGGGGAGACACAGGAACACCTGGCTCCCTGCAGAGCAAAGGCTGTGCTGTCATTGCACCCTCAGTGAGCCTGAAACAGAGTAGCACATTTAAAAAAATTTGAATTAAAAACAAAAGGTTTTATTAACCTATTAGATGAAGAGAAACTACCAGTCCTACTAGGGGAGGACCCAAAGAGCTGTGAGTTAGCAGCAGTCTATGTTGCTGCCTGCCATAAACTGAGGGACAGTGAGTGACAGTCACCTGACACACATTGTTGCTGTTATATTTGATGACAGTTTATTTGTTTTGTTTTGTGTTGATATTAACAATCAGTTTTTTCTTTGTTTATTTTTTATTTTTATTTTTTATTATTATTATTATTATTATTATTATTATTATTATTATTATTATTATTATTATTATTATTATTATTATTATTGTTATTGTTATTGTTATTGTTATTATTTTATGACTATCTATTTTCTACTTCCATCCACTGTATTTTCTACTGTTTACTGTAGGATGTTTTCTAATTAATGTTTACCTTTTCAATGTTTAAACGCTTGCTTTGGCAATATGTACAGCGTTACATCATGCCAATAAAGCTATTTGAATTTGAATTTGAGAGAGAGAGAGAGAGAGAGAGAGAGAGAGAGAGAGAGAGAGTGTGTGTGTGTGTGTGTGTGACACACAGATTCTCACAATTTACAGCACTACTGCTAATAATATGAAGTATAAGACCACCAGTAAACAAATAGAGTGTTGAGAAGTGCTTTAAAGATGTAACCTTACAGGAATGGTTTACCAAAATCTTACTATTTGTACCATGTACCATTTTACCACTGTTTAGCTTTATGATAAGTTCTACTACCACTAATCAGCATGGACCTTAAATGGCCGTCTTCATTGCATCTGCAGTAAAAGTAACTGCTCCTAATTGCAGATCAGTGTTTTAATGTCAAGATTAACCAGTTTTTTTGCCACGGATTTAAGTGTAGATAATTTGATACTATTTGAGTATTTTTACTATTATCACAACATTTGATTATTTTTGTTGGCAACCATTACAATAATTTCTGATATCATACACTTCAATAAAAAGACACTATTTAGAATCAGAATTTTAATACCTGTGGACTGTTTATAATTTCCCCCGCCATTTCTATATATTTCAGTCCATGCAACTTCATGCTTATCTATAAACATTACATAACATTACAGGCATTTAGCAGGCACTCTTATCCAGAGTGACTTACACAACTTTTTGTTACATAGCGTTTACATTGCATCCATTTACACAGCTGCATATATACTGAAGTAATGCAGGTTAAGTAACATGACCACAGAATCGGACTGGTCTAGTGGAACTAAGATTAGGAAACGTCCTCATACCAGTTCAGTTAGATGATTGTCTAATAATGATAATGATCATACATATTTTAAACCATTTGGCAGCATTGCCTTTTGGGTTTATTTTTTTTTCCAGTCGTGATTTTGAGACCCAGGTTATTTGAATATGTGACTTTCACATATCGGAATGAACCACTGTCCCTTTGACCATTCAGCTTGTCTACAAATAATAAGTGAACTGTAACGTTTGCTATGTGTGTGACAGTATACTCCAGTATATTGACATTTTTAGTTTTGTTTAAAAAAATAAAATAAATAATATATAAATATATCAGTTTCTTGCAATGTCAGGAAGCGCCAATAATTTGTATTTTGGTCCATACATTGTGAAGAGTTGCAATATATTGATAACATATTTAATTTCTGTATAATCTGTATATTATATTCAGTACATTTCCATTCAGAGAGAAAAAGAGAAAGCGAGAGAGAGAGAGAGAGAGAGAGAGCGTTTTTGTATTCGTATTTGTCATGTGGAGTTCCTGGTGTTTCCCGATCAGCAAGCCTGGCCTTGTTTGAAAGGTTCATTCTGCCGTGGCAACACACCTCACCGCCGTCCCAGCCCCCACCCCCAACCCCCCCCAGCCTGTCTGGCGATGTGCCTGGCAAATTAACCACCTCGCCTCATTCCGTCAGATCGCTAAGAGCACTGCTCCATCGCCCCCTACTGGACACCACCGATGCCTAGAGCAGGAACGAGAGAGGGAGAAAAGGCGGGAAAGCTCTGGCAGCCATTTTGTCACCAGATCAGCCATCTCATGGCACAGCACCGTCACAAAATGGCGCGGGCTGAGTCACTCGTGCAACAGGAGAAACAGAGCGGGGAGAAAAGCCCTCTTTCCTGCCATCATTTCCCACAATTCTCTACCATCATTTCTCACGATTCATCTATTAAACAACTTTGGCCCTGTCACCCCTTGTTTGAAAAACGCATGTGTGAGAATTTATAAAACTGTATGGTAGGTATCAGCCTGTATGTGTATGTGTGTGTGTGTGTGTATTCTTGTGAGAGAGAATCTGATTACATATTTAGATTGTATATTGGACGACATCTGATGCAGGTGGCCAAATTGCTCTACTAAACTTTTGTACAGGGACACAGAAAGTCTGTCCCAGCACTAGACTTTATCCCTACAAACTGTAACTCCAGTGGTCCCACTACAAGTTTGGTGCTCAGGGTCTACCCAGTGTCTACGCAGGGTCTCCGCAGGGTCTCAGGGTGAATGTGTAAGAGACATACGATTAGGCATCAGTCTGCCTGCCCTCCAGGAAACGCAGAACCAGGAAGATTCCAACACACAACAATGTGAAAGGGGCGGGGTTAGATTTGAGAAAAGATTTCTAAAAATATGGCAGAAAAAAAAAGGAGCCAGATTTTGAAAATGCCGCATGGGCCAACGCCTGCAACTACAAGGTGTGGAATTCTGGGAAATTCCACACCAGTTCCGCGCACTGTTAATTGATTTCAGGAAATAAGATGAAAAATAAAAAAAAACCTTTGAACCCCTGGGTTTGGTGACAACCTTTCACCCCTTGAGAAAAATCGGGATCGTCTCCAACAACCTCCTCCTGCTGCAGCTTCCGGGGGGTGCGGGTTTTGCTCGGCGTTCTCTTGGGTGTTTTAACTTACCGCCCGCACCGCCTGTCCGCGAGTGTTAGGGCGCGTCTGTCACGCCATTTGCGGGTGGTGTGGCGGCGGTAGCACAGAACAGACCAGTTTCGGTGGGTTGGTGTTGACCCAGTCTGGTTGCCTGCGTCTCCCCGGAAACCACCCCGTTCCATTGCAGTCATAACCAAACTGCGGGCACGCCCTGCACTGCGCACAGTCAGGGCGTCCCTCCACCGCCCCCTACTGGAGACCTGAGGTAGTGAGACAGAGAGAGAATGAGTGAGGGAACAGCCAGCAGCCATTTTATCGCCTAGCTGAAAGGCTCAGAAACAGCACAAAATGGTGGAGCGATAAGGCAGTGTGTGAACAGGAACACCGGAGGAGACAGAACCTTTCTGATTATGACACGTCTTAAACGGCTACATTCTGGCACGTTCCTAAACATCATTACTCTCGGAGGGGAAAACCCCCAAAAAACCTGGACTAGTTCCCCATGGGTAATTCACGGGAGATTGTGCATTCATGTGCGCATTATATTGACATACATTGACGATTTTTCTGATATGTGTTAAAGGACAATATTTTGTGTGTGAGTGTGTGTGTGTGTGTGTGTGTGTGTGCATGGTTTTGTGTGTGTGTGTGTGTGTGAGTGTGTGTGTGTGTGTGCACGGTTATGTGAGAGTGTGTGTACTGCTCTGCGAGTGCACTGGTATGTCAGCAGGCGATGTGGTAATAATGTAACCGTGGTAACTCTTTGGCATGCAATCAGCGTTGTTCTGGAAAGTCCCGCTCTCGCCATTTCACTTTTGCTTCTGGGGAGCTTCGGCTTCAGCGTCCGCGAAATCACCTGACCCCCCCACCCCCACCCCTCCTCACCAAACCCAGCCAAACCCAAACCAAGCCCTGAGTCTCATGACTGGAGGGCAAGCTTCACCCCCCCCCCCTTCCATTCACACCCTCCACTCCACTATGGGATGCCGTTTGTAAAAAAAGATACACACGCTGTAACCCAGCTCGATTTTTGCACATTCAGCATCTCCAAGTGTAAAAAAAAAGAACTACAATTTTCAAATGTCACTTCTTTTAAACATTCAGAGAAAAACTTTTTACAATTAAATAAAGAAAAAACAGAGATACTTAATATAGGAGCAAAGGCTCAAAGAGAAAAAAACCTCTGTCTATCTAGAATCTCTGTCAAACACCAAGTTACAAACCTGGGAGTGATCATGAATGCCGATCTTAATTTTGAAGCCCATGTTAGAAATGTCACTAAATCAGCTTTTTATCACTTAAAAAACATCGCTAAGGTGCGGGGTTTTATTTCACAGTCTGACTCAGAGAAACTAGTACATGCTTTTATTAATAGCAGGCTTGATTATAGTAATGCTCTTTTTTCTGGTCTCCCCAAAAAAACTATTGGTCGATTACAACTCATACAAAATGCAGCAGCACGAGTTCTGACCAGGACCAGGAAGAGAGCACATATTACACCTATTTTAAAATCTTTACATTGGCTTCCTGTCAGTTTTAAAATTGATTTTAAAATTATTTTATTAGTTTACAAATCCCTAAATGATTCAGCACCTGAGTACATGCCTGACATGCTTCAGAGGTATGAACCCACCAGGTCCCTTAGATCCTCTGATACGGGCCTTCTGGTTGTTCCAAAAGTGAGGACTAAAAAGGCTGGGGAGGCAGATTTTAGCTTCTATGCCCCCAGCCGTTGGAACACCGTGCCAGAGGACCTGAGGAACACAGAAACAGTAGATGGTTTTAAACGGAAATTAAAAACATACCTCTTTAGCATGGCCTTTACCTAGAATGCTCTTATATCTCAATTTATACTATATTTATCTCAAATTAGTGTTTGTCTCTCTGCCGTCCCCAATTTTTAAATTTAATTTAATTTGATTTAATTTGATTTAATTTAATTTAATTTAATTTAATTTAATTTAATTTAATTTAGCTCTTTTGGTATCATGTGTTTGGTATCTCTTTGTGCCATTTGTACTGTTTTCCATTATCTCCTCTGTAATATTTTTAAATTCCTTCTTTTTTATTTTTATGTACAGCACATTGAGCTGCATCACTTGTATGAAATGTGTTCTATAAATAAAATTTTATTGATTGATTGAAATTGGCCCAAAACATTGTCACCGCTTTTCCAAGAATAATGTTATGCATTAAAGCAAGATTGAAAATTTTCATATCATATATAAATATAAATTTTACATGTTAAATGTAAATTGTGCTAAATGTAATTGTAAATGTTAAATATGCTGTAAATGATAAATGTAAACATTAGTGTTAAATGTAGAAACTAAATGTGTGGAACATACGCTAATTGGTGGCTAAAATTTCTAAAAACGTAGGAGATGTTGCTGGTTCATGGTTGTGCTAAAAGTGTGGGGGATGTTGCTAGTTTGGAGTTGGGGAAGGTGGGGGCCATTTCAGCAAAGTGTTTTGGAGTGAGGTTGAGGGGTGCTCTGCTTTTCTCGTTCTGCTTCCTCTGATGGTCTGTGCTCCACGTCAATTCTCTAGGACCTCTGGCAATACTGACACATCATTGGCCGGTTTCTGGTACAGCTGACCAATCACGCTTTACTGGGCGATTCTGTGCTCTTTAGCATGTCCTTCACATGTAATGCAGGTTTTTTGTTCTCATTTTAAATAGTTTTCACCAACCTTCACAGGCCTCCACCCTTTTGGTCATAGTTTATAGATAGATTTATTTAATAAAGTATTTTGTAAAACATGGCATATTTGTGGCCATGCCTGTGCATGCCAAACATAAATTCTTAAATTACTGTCCCACTGATTCTTTTGAAATCTAAGGGCCTGATTTACTAAGACCATTAGCAAGGACATAACCTTTTAGCACATGCAAAACCAACAACATGACCAATGCTTGGTCATGGTATTTGTTTTGCACCAGTCTTTGGTTGCGTTATTAGTTTTGAATGTGCTAAAAGGTTTTGGCACATGCTAAAGCCCTTAACAAATGAGGCCCTTAATTTCAATCTCATGTTTATTTAAATTAAATTGCATATTCATGTGAAGAGTCTTATTCAAGGTCACGTATTGCTCTGCGGAGTGTGCAACGGAAGGAATGAAGCTGAAAATAAAGTTTCACGTGCCCATTCATTCAGAAGTAGTGAATTAAACATTTCTTTTGTTCAGTCGTGAAGTCAGTGCATACCAGTTAAACCTGTCACTGCCGGTCCGACTCGATGGGGTAGAGGATGCCAGTGTCAGTGCCATCTCTCATCTGTTTGCATTCCTCTCCTGCCTTCTGCCGTCATCTTCCTCACGCGCACACACACACACACACATGTGCGCACGCACACACACACACTACACACACACACACACACACATGCGCGTGCACACACACACACACACTACACACACATGTGCACGTGCACACACACACACACACACATGCGCACGCACACACACACACTACACACACACGCACACACACACACACACATACACATGCGCGTGCACACACACACACACACTACACACACATGTGCGCGTGCACACACACACACACACACTACACACACACTGCACACACACACACACACACGCAGCAGTGACAGGTAGACAGAAACCTGAGCTGCTGAAGTAAGTTTTGCTTCCTCACCCCTGACTCAGGTGACATTTGAAGTGAGGGTGTGTCACCATGGCAACCTGCCACTTAATCAGAAACAAGGCTGTGTTGCCGACCTGAGAACAGACTGCGGAACGAGGCTTGGGGTCGGAGGAGCTTTGTGGCACAAAGACCTGGAAAAACTGGGCTGGAACCGGGCCGGGACCTGGCCGGAACTGCGTCGAAACTGGACCCTCCGATATTCGCTGAGGGAGCACCAACTCAAACTGGGTCTAATTCATAATGGCTGTTTTTGGGAACCGACCCACAGTATATGATTGATACATCTTTGATACACTCATGATGTCCACGATATAAATATGCAAGGACACAAAACACACACACACACACACACACACACACGCCATAGTACACCCATGTTGACCCACACGACCACCACTTAACTCCAAGCGAATAGACAGCAGTAGCGGCTGCCCCATGTCAAACCCGCAGTCTGTTTACACATCCCCTTTATGGGGCACAGGGGCTACCTAATAACCCAATACCTTTACAAAAGGAAACAAAAGGAAACAACAAAATGAATACATTATTCTGAATCAATTCAGGCCTGGCAAAATGAAAAGCTTAAAAACTAATTCTACCATACGCGTCGCTGAATGAATGTCCACAGCTCGGCAGGCCGTCCTCGACCTTAACACCTGAAACACTAAAAGCAAACTCTGCTTTTAAAAATGTTTTTGTTTTGGCCGCTTTAAAGACACCTAGGTTCCTCCCACTGAAAGCTGAAACTCAGGGAAAGTCTTCAGTTGGACATTAGCATACTTAGTGTTCATGAAATGGCCGTGCGAGACCCAGCGATTTGCGCAACATAAACAAATAATTCCCTCCAGAATTACGTTTACTTTTAGTCAGAGAGACTTGCAGGTGATGCACTTAACAAAATTTGAAAACCACCAGTAGAGCCCGCAATAAGCAAGGCCACAATCATACTAGTACCAGCATATGTCCAGTCAAATATTTAGCTACTCTGGTGGTAAAATATTTATTTATTTATTTATTTATTTATTTATTTGTTTGTTTGTTTGTTTATCTCTCATGTACACTTAAATATTTTATCTGGTGGTAAAATATTTCTTTATTTATGTATGTATTTATGTATGTACTTACTTATTTGTTTTTAAAACTCAGTTCATACCAAGTTTATATTCTGGCCATATGGTGAGCAAAAGCAATAAGGACGCTGTTGCGTAATCTGAAGCATTTCTATTGTGTGCTTCGTGTTTTACGGTTGTCACGGTGATGACCTGCTTATCAAAACTGAAAGAACTCTTTCTCATGTCTGTTTACCAGCAAAGTAATTACCAGCACTATCACTTCACAGTACAGAGTCCTGTTTGGTTGTTTGATCAGATCAACAAACTGCTTCAGCTTCTCCACATATTTGTTTGAGACGAGATATTTGAAACCTTTTGAGATTTCCATTTTCGCCCACATCAATCAAAACACCATTGCATCGTTTTGTTTCTGTCACCAAACCATGTTGTCTATCATGCAAAGACTCTCTGAGACCCTGTACCCACTATTTTTACTGTTCATTGTACTATATTGAGCAAGAAAAGTTGCGATCACAGTCAAAATGAAAACAAAACCAAATGATAAGAATACAGCATCTTATAGTAACTGGAATATTAACACACTCGGGGTCTTTAAAAAACTGGGATTTATGAAGTGTTTCAACACCGGGGGTGAAAAAAACAATTAAGCATTCTTACAATAAAATATAGAACTCTTTAAACCCTCCCATTCCCCTTCCAAAAATAAAATTACCCATGGGACAGGTGCTACCCCCCACATCAGCAGCACCAAGGGAATACCCATTACAACTGGTTCAGAAAGCAAAGGGTTGCAAATTCATGCTATTGTCATCAACAGTTCAGGAGTTCCCAGCATTGTTGTAGACACACAACCAAATGTAAAAAAAAACCACCGGAAAGTCCCTTCGGTGAGAATATTTGTTACGACGGTGAAGCGCGCCCCTTGTGGATTAATTTCTCTACCCCGTATATCACGTGATTTAAAATAATCGACACCGCTGAAAAGAGTTGGAGTGGCCTGATATTTTGAAGCAGAGGCAGGGATGTCATGTGATAAACGAACAAAAGGAAATAACCAACTGAAATCTTCTGATCAATTTCTTATGAAATTGTAAATGTAGCCCAAGCGTTAAGAAGTGCTTTTTCTCTCAGAACTGTCCTAGGTTTTTAGTTCTCCTAGGATCGCTGTCGCTTTGGCAACAACCACGGACTTAAACGCGCCAAGGCTTCTTATTAACGGTCTTTGCTACCCTCTAGTGACTATTTTACGAACTGCAATCACTTAGAGAAAAGTAAAGCTTGTTTCAGGAAATCCCCATCACTGCGGTAGCCTCGGTGATAGATGTGTGAAGTTTGTTTTACAGTTTTTCACAATTGCTAAGACACATTTCTTGAAACCTTCACCCATTTTCTCAAAACTTTAAACAGAAAACCAAATCTTCAAACTACATTCACAAAACCCCTGACTCTTCTGGCAAAATCAAAACCATTTAATCTGTGCTCAAAATCAAACGATGCTTTCAGATCATACACACAGCCAGTCAATATATAAACACTACAGAGCATTCATTAGACACTACATCAAAAAATTGAGAACACAGTGTCCAGGGCATGTAGTTACAGAAAAATATATTTATTGTATGTCGTAAATGCATTTTGCAATAAAAAAGTATAGTAATCACAATTTAGTACAGCAAATATATGGTATACTGTAAGTACTGCAAGTAATACAGTATTGAATGCCTGTATATACAGCACTTGCATAAAAATACAGTAAGCCCAAAGAACAAAGTAAACTCTAAATGAAAAGCACATTACAGTACACTCAAAAATGTTATGCAAATGCAAAATCAAAGTCAATGTTAGATTCATTCTGCCTCAGAATCATGTCTTTGTGCTGGGTCCAGCCAGAGGACTTCGTCCACATCACATGCAACGTTGTCCCTTGCCAGGCAACGGGCGAAAAACCCTCTGGTGTGCCGGATCCAGCCTTGACAACACTCCGCGCCTATGTCACCACAGGCCAATTCCATTGCCTGTAAGAGATTTTCCCTGGTATATGGGTTTTGGTCATAGGCCTTCCACCGTCACGCAGAGAAAAACTCTCCTATTGGGTTGAGAAAAGGGCTGTATGGTGGAAGGCGAACATTTATGAATCGCTGGTTGATGTTGAACCACTCGCGTATCCGTACACCACGGTGAAAGCTGACATTGTCCCAAACCACGACATAGACAGGACATCACAGTTGCCCGAATTTCATCTGAAATTACTGTTCTTGGTCTTGCTCTTCCTCATACTCTTCCTCCTCGTCCACCACCTCTTACACATACTCTTCCTTCTCTGCCTCTCAGATTGTTTCCATCCATTGTTGGTATCAACATTCAATGCACCTGTTCCACCTGTGCACTCTGAACTAGCTTATATTCTGTACAGTTGATTTGATCACATCATTAGAAACAAGTGTGAACAATTTTGAGTTGTTGTGTGTAAACGATGACAACTGTGTTGTAGTTGTGTTTAACTTTTGCCGCCCGTGTTCACCATTTTGCAACACAAGTGCATCACAGTGCGAAATGTGTGTTAGTGAGTGAGAATATGTTTAGAGGTTTGCCAAAAGAGTGATTGATTCGACAAATGGGTTTAGGCCACTGAGCATTTGATTCAGAGAATGGGGTTTAGTGTTTTAGCAATTCAGAAAAACTGTAAATATGACATATGCTCTATGCATAATTTTATTTAATTTTATTTTAGGACGGAGTGTGGCACAGTGGGTAAGGAACTGGGCTTGTAACCAAAAGGTCGCAGGTTCGATTCCCGGGTAGGGCACTGCCGTTGTACCCTTGAGCAAGGTACTTAACCGAAATTGCTTCAGTATGTATCCAGCTGTATAAAATGGATACAATGTAAAATTCTATGTAAAAGTTGTGTAAGTCGCTCTGGATAAAAGCGTCTGCTAAATGCCTGTAATGTAATGTATTTAACTGTGTGTGTGTATAAATAAATGCGCACAAATATTTTTTCGGGTTTGAAGTGTGAAATGAGGACAGTGGTGGAGAGCGTGACCTCAGCGGTGGTTGTGTGGTTTGTGGTATTGTGGAAATTGACTGCCGCCGCGGTGGGGGGTGTAGGAAACCAGGTGCCGCAGTCTGTGTTATCTGTGATCATATCTGAGCCACACGAGGTGTAGCGGTGACAGAAGCAATCATAGTGAATTGTGTACTATTGACGGCACCTGTTCGCATTCAAAAGCCTGGGGTACAATTTCAACAACAGCAACTGCAAGAACAGCAACAGCATCATCATCAACAACAAGAATGACAGCAAGAACAGCAACAGCAACAGCATCATCATCAACAACAACAATGGCAGTAACAACAATAATAACACTATTACAACAACAACAACAACAACAACAACTATTACTACTACTACTACTAATAATAATAATAATAATAATAATAATAATAATAATAATAATAATAATAAAAAATTGCATTTATATAGTGCTTTTCTTCCAGTGAACAAACTTTGCAGTGATGAGAGCCTCAGCCTCGGGCACCACCGATGTGTCGCACCCACCTGCGTGGTCCACGGCAGCCATTCTCTGCCTCACTACCCATTATTTGAGGTGGAGAGAGAGAGAATGATTTTCAGCACGTGGAGTGTAATTCTGCAAATCTCTACGAAACAATAAATATTAAGTTAAATCCAGTGTTAAGTAGTAACAGATTCCATGTAATCTGGCTTACGTAATCAGATTACAAATAAAGTAACTGTAATTAGCATGGTAAATGGACTGCATTTAAATAGCGCTTTTATCCAAAGCGCTTTACAATTGATGCCTCTCATTCACGCATTCGCTCACACACCAACGGTGAAAGGCTGCCATGCAAGGTACCAATCAGCTCCTTGGGAGCAGTTAGGGGTTAGGTGTCTTGCTCAGGGACACTTCGACGCGCTCAGGACGGGGGATCGAACCGGCAACCCTCCGACTGCCAGACAAACGCTCTTACCTCCTGAGCTATGTCGCCCCCGACAGCTATGTCACATGTAATACTGTAATACATTTGAAGCAATCTAATCACAGTTAATTTTCTAAAGATTGCATGATTACATTTTTTTGATTATTTCAACATACTATGTGTAATGTTTATGGCCTATAATGCATGTGATGTTTAGGCTGTAATTTGATAGTGTTTTTTTCTGTCCACGAGAAGGCGCTCGTGGTTCATTGCTGGAGTATGGGGCGCTCTTGGTTCACAGTTAGATGCTTGGAAAAACCGCGAGATTAGTAGAGCCCGGGATGATAGCTGCGGGAGCCGAGAGAGAAACAGAACGGAAGTTTAGTAAATTCATTAAAGAGTTAAGATACTACTTTGCTGTGTTGGATTTTGATTTCGGAACGTTACACTATGCACACAGAGACACCCAATATATACAGTGACACACTAACCCACACCACATGTACCCCTACACAGGAGGATGAGGAGGAACTGAGTGTATGTATTATAGGTATACATAAACTGAGGAATGTCTTATTCTGCTATCAGCTTTGAACAGATAGATTATTTGCAGTAAAAAAGGTAAGTTCTGTCGTTCAATTTTACAGTGAAAACTACTGATTTTCGTAGGTAGGCTACAATAGCCGTTCGGGCGCTCTGTATCTAAAGTATTGAAGTGAAGAGCGTTGTATCTGTTTAAAGATGCTCGGGCACGTAATAAAGTAGCCATCTTTGCGCAAAAGTAGGAGCAAAGGCACGGGATTCAAAAGTGCCTCCACTAACGCAACAGAGTGCCAGGCTTTGTTTGAACCATTATTGCAGTCACATGCTTGGCCCTTAGAGCAAGGACCCGTTGGACCACCGGAAACAGTCGTCAGCTTGCCAGCGTTTTGCAAATCACTATTACACCACAGCTGTCCGCTAGCTGCAAGAGAATTCACTTAGTCTTCATTGCGTCATTGCCCCCTCCCCCTCCCCCTCCCCCCCAAACCACTTTAGCGCAAACCACGCACCGCAGTTGCAACATTGGTCAACAAGATTTAGAGCACTACACAAACCAAGATCCGTAGTTGCATTGGTCACTTACAGGTGTAGTGTCTATATATAAATTAGAGTAAAGATTATTCACCTGATACAATATCCTATACAGCCGCGCAAAACCTTCCCACTAACCTTAGTGCATGAAATAATTTTTCATCTTTACAATTACATTAAAGTGATAAAAACAAGAAAAGAAGTAGGTCTGGCCTACTATACCACTGACAATACAAAAATTCTCAGTGGCATATTATTGGAGTGCAAAATCAAAGTCAATGTTAGATTCATTCTGCCTCAGAATCATGTCTTTGTGCTGGGTCCAGTCCCGGCCCCCTCACTTTATTCCTACGATGTGCTATGTTATTAACTGCTTTAATACACATGGATTCAACCTAATATGAATCTAAATGCACATTTTGAAGGATCTATGCCATGGCGTGTCATTTGCAGCAAATAAAATCAACAAGACTTGAATGAATTGTAGCCAGATAGCATGCATTAAACTATACATAGTGCAGTAAATTGAAAAGACCAAACTGTAAGCACAAACAAGAATGTACGGAACATTACGTAAAAAATCCAATCGTGCAGTAAATTTAAAAGATCAAACTGTAAGCACAAACAAGACATACGTTACATGGCATAATGACATACAGTTGCCAGCTCGGCGCCGCTACACCTGTGTTGACCAATGCAACTACGGGGCGTGGTTTGTGCTATGCGCTAAAGCCTGTTGACCAATGTTGCAACTACGGGGCGCGGTTTGCGTTAAAGGGGTTTGGGGAAAAAATTGAAGCGTTTTAATTCCCGACAATTGGAATTACAGTTGATCAGCACGCCTCTACAGTCTGCAGTCCTGCTGGACCGACGGCTGGCCGGTAGTTGGCGACTGTGTGCTTGTGAGCTGGGTTTACCTGCAGTTTCCTGAATGGCGAGTTGACTGACTAGCACATTGACATGGTGACCACTAGATGTCGCTGCAGTACATACAATACAATTTCCCACATTCAAATTATTCCCAGCAATCGGACACACTGATATGTCGACTTTACTTTTGATCAACGAGCTTAAACACTAACGAATGTATAAATTCCTGAAATTAACGCGAATAGTTTTAAATTGTTTGCGATAAATAATACTTGTTAGCGAATTTTATTTTATTTTTTGTTTCCTTGCCTTTCCTCTACTGACCTTAGCCACCTAAAATGGCCAAAACTACTGGGCTAGAGGTCCTCGATGTTACACACGCACACAAAAGCATTTCTTTCCGGCACATTTGAATGGGAGCCACATGGTAACCATTTGCACCTGTTTTGGTCGACGGAATAGTGATAACGACTCTAAAAGTCACCATTCACAACTGCTCGTGCCCACTACACTCAATTCCAAAAGCAATGCTGCCCGACACAGTAACTGAGCCTACACACAGCAAAACGCGCTGCGTTAACTCAGCTATAACAACGTCCGCGATAGTCCAGCGGAGACCACGTCAGGGTAAAATCAGATTTGATTTAATAACAGAAAATTATACTGTGTAGAGTACGTTGCGCAGTGTCTGTGACGATTTGGTTGAATTTCAGTTTAAATCTTTGAAGCAAATCCCGATATTGATTTCAGAGTTCTCTTCACGCTTACCATTTTTTATTCTCTCTCATGTCATTGTTATCACTCGTAAATTTTAGTACGTTAACAGCAGCAAAATCAGACACGAAAGCCAGTAGGGGTTAGGGTAACATTCCGGAAATTACAGTAGGCGTACTAACATATTAAAACAGGGTGATTCACTTAAGAAATTGTGCATATGGGCCTCATGCTATTTATAAAACAATGCACAAATAAGGTGTTGTGTGCATGTGTGTCAATAAAGATGTAACGGTTTTAATGCATAGTCATAACTTGCTGTTTTTCCACTATAAACCTGTGTTACTTTAAACCTTATGTCTTCGTGATGAAAGGGCCAAGTGCCAACCTGAAATGGAGCGATCAACCTTTCCTTGAAATAACTGAGTGGCACTGCCTCTCTCTCTCTCTCTCTCTCTCTCTCTCTCTCTCTCTCTCTCTCTCTCTCTGAATAATGCAAGCAAAGAAATAAAACAAAATACGAACAAAAGATCATACACGCGCACGCACACACAGTATGCGCGCACATACACATTACAAACGTCAACATTTATATAATTTTTTATACATTTATATGTGTTGTTGAAAATGTTTCGTTATTAAAAGCAAAATCATAAAGATATAAACTGATTATTGGATTGTATTAAAGAGGTTGCAGATCTCTCACACGTCTTCCGTTTATATTTAAGGTGAATTAACAAAAACTACTTATTTTCATAAATCAATTTTAAGGAAGGATGCCACCTGATGGAAAATAGAGTATATTTCATGCAGGTAGTGAATACAATCATAATAACATTACAATCACTCTTATCCAGAGCAACGTACAGAAGTGGAAACATTTTGTGTGTATTGTAAATGTGTATTTACATCAAAGCCATTACATTAAAATAACCCACCTGCATAAGTACACAATCTATCACATGCACTGTACAATTTTCAGTCTTCAAACCAACTCTTACAGAGTACATTTGGCCCCTACAAACTCACAAATCTACATCTGCATGGTCCAGAGCAGACCTGGGTCAAATTCTTGGATTACACAATATAATGTGTTTTGTATTCAAATACTTTTCTACGCTTTACTGATTTTGTCTGTTGTATTGGAACCAATTAAATACTTTCAAAAAGTGCAAACCCCGCCTTTTGGTCATATTGGCAGGCTCAATTACACCAGGCAAGATCAATAGAGCACAGAAAAGTATTTGAATCCAAATTGGTCCAGAGACACGTGCACACTCATGTATCTACAAAAGCAAACATACAAATAAAGACACATAACACATGCACACACACACACACACACACACACACACACACAGACACACCCATACGCACACACACACATACAAACATGAAGCAAGAAGTGAATATAGGTTTTTAAAGACACATAACACACGCACACACACAGACACACCCATACGCACACACACATACAAACACGAAGCAAGAAGTGAATATAGGTTTTTAAAGACACATAACACACACACACACACATACAAACACGAAGCAAGAAGTGAATATAGATTTTATCATTCTGTTGTACTAGCATTAGACTAAATGAGGAAAGAAAATGGCGTACTACTTTAGGCTGTTTGAAGTGTAAATGTGTGTACCTTTTTTTGCAACTTGTATGTAGGTAAAGACTCTTTCACAAAGTACTGTTGAAACTGTGGGTGAGATGTGACTTTATCACCATCTAAGTAGTTAACACCTCTGCTAATTGAATGCATTTGATCAAGGGCAGCCATAAAATCGATCTGTTATTTGTGCATTCTAAAGGTTTAAAAAATAAAAAACAAAACAAAAACCAGTTAAACACCATGTGCATATATGCACATGTACACATATGCATATTTTCAAAAAAATACAAAATATAAAAACAGGCAATGAGAGTATATGGATTTGGCCTTTGACTCTGGCCAAATGGTTTGATCCATTCTTCTGGAATGGAGGCATGTTCTTGTTGCATAACTTGCTTCTATCATGAACCTGCAAAAAGGAATTTATTTCTCTGAAGATTGTTCCCACCGAAGGACATAAATAATATTCAATACAGAATTTAATCAACCAATCGATCAATCAATCAACCAATCAGTCAATAATTCAGGCATTCAATCAAACGATATGTATTGTCCCGAATGGGCATTCCAAGGTTTAAATTACTACATGAAACAATGAATGACCAATACTGATCTAAAAAAACAAGACCAGGTAAAAACCTAGTATATTGCATGGACCTAACACATGTGATCTGGCCAACCAATGGTGTAACTTAATCACTCACTCAGTCACTCAGTCACAGACATTTGCGTTTGTAGGGCTAGCCCTGCTGTTGCAGTCAAAAAGAAAATATAACGCAAAATAAGAGCCATGGAGACACTGTCATTTTAACATTACAAGTAAATATATTTATTTATTATCACATTCATGGCATTTATAATCTTTTTAAAATGGCTCTGAAAATGAACAGATGACTCATCCTGGTCTTGGCATGTGCTGCAAAGCTAGTTAAAAATGGACCCCCCCCTCGTGACCCTGGCCGAATGGTTTGTTCCATTCTCCAGTAGCTAGGGAATGCTCTTGTCACTTGCTTCTATCATGAATGATATTCAAACATGTCCATTATGCTGCTGTCGTATTTCAATGCATTTTAGACATCTTTATGCAATGTCATTTTTAAAAAATCATTTCTTCAAGTCAGAGAGCCCCCCCCCCATCAATAGGAGTTTCCTATTAAGAAATACATAAATTAAGATGATAATTTTACTTTAATGTTGTACTCACTTGAAGGTATCCAAAATAGGAAGCCTGCACATAATAAAAAAAGGAATACCAAATTAACAGTGGGAGGCATCCGTTTCTCTTCAAATATTAATTGTGTCTGCCTGGAAGCAGAACTTCCTTGAAAAACCATAGATTCCATTAACTCAGCAAGACGAGAACAGCCTCTATTAGTCATAGATACAGCATGTCTGTTGAGCGGCGAATACTGAACCTTGAAGACCAGAGCTTGCGTGTACTGTGCAGAAGCCTCAGGACAGAAATTAATGTGTTAAAATATCTTTCAGAAAGACCTCAAATGGTAAATAAATAGCAAACTATAATTTATGCATGTCAAGTTGTTGATAATATACAATATGACAACCATGTTATTCTCACATTCATGCATAGTTTTAAGCTTGAATGGCAGATTATAAATTTGCCATATTTGCCTCAGTGTATATATATATATATATATACATATATATATACACACACACACATATATATATATATAAATTTCACAGAGGACAGAAGTTGCAACTGAACATATCAGTGTGCAACAACTCAATGCCAAAGCGTGTTTACTACCACCACCACCAACACGGCACACTAGAATTTTTCCCTAGCTAGTTTCAGTTGTCAAGGAGCTGTTACCAAGGATGCCCAGATTCTGTGCAAACAGGTTGTCGAGGCGAAAGCTTCCCTGGCAACCCACTTTCGCCATCCAAAGCATTGGGACATGTCCAGACCCACTGTGAATCATTAAGGCATGATTCTACCCAGACTGTGAGACTTCAGGAAGGGTAAAAACAGGATCTATATGAGCCAACCAGGGCTAGGACTAACCGTCTGTCAGTCGTAGCCCTAATTGCACTTTCAACATTAAATAATAACTCCAGTAAGACAATCCATTGACTGTAACAAATTAAGAATATAAAAAACACCATATAATGCAATTTAGTTTTGATATACGTAAATTGTTTTTAATAAAATATAAACATTAACATATAATCATGTATTAACATATATTATACCATATGTTGCCCAATCGCATGTAGGTTAATAATAACATACGCAACAATTTTTAAAACAGGCTAGAAAAAAAGTGACAATAACATATATTAAGAGAAGTAGGCCTATATTTTGTTTATTTCATATTTTTAAACTATACATCTAACAAAATACTGTGTTCGATGTATTTGGTCGCACTTGATATATCAAGCGAAAATAAAATCACACTACGAAAGACACCATTGTACACATCAACAGAAAAGAATCCATGAATACGGCGTTTCACGTTTTAGAACTGTTTTGCATATTAGTCTGCACACTGCCCTGTGTGAAACGACTTCTGTAAAGGCGGCTTAATTTATAAAATAAAAGAAGATGGTTACATAAAAGACAATACAATCAAGTTAAACCCGTAGTGCAAGTTCGTCACGAAAAAGATATTTAAACAGCACAATACGCAGAAAGTAACCAGAAGTTATTGGCCTACGTTTGTTTTATTAAAGGAATGATTGGCGAATTAAAATTCTAATCTATGAGAATTTGTCAGATGCATTAAAAGCCGTACGAAAAGATATACACACGTGCACAGATAGCCTACATCAAACCGACTAGAAACCGAATGGGGAATTGGGGATGGGTAGCATGTGTTCCCGTTTCTAATGACCGCGCATGCGCAGACCGGTTCGTCGTCGTGATAGAAGCCATGCTGGCAGGAAGACTCGTTGCCCGAGGAGGAGATTCCATAAGGACTAGATTGTATTGCTTGCATTTTTGAGAAGACACTAGTCGCTGGAAAAATACAAGGGAATGATATTTCTGTAGGAGAAACGTCGAAGAATTGCTACATTTTGACGTCGGAAATACCACAAATCGATTTTTTGTAACCCCAGCAGAAAAAAATATCAGTCGCGTCACGTGGCGGTATAGCGCCCAATCCGTGCCTTGCTGACGTCTCTGGAAAAAATGTCCTTTGTTCTGAGTTTGTCCTGATTATCGATTTAAAAAACACGGTAGACGCTTACAAAAGTAATACGTGGTTATAAACAATCGTTTTTATTGTTTTTATAGGCGATGTTCGTTCTGGATATGACAAAGATTACTGAGAAGACGTTTGGAATTTTGGCGCCGATTTTCCTGTGCGGTGGCACAAAACTAAAACCGGTCATGTGACTCCCCCTCCCTCCCCCACTCCGACCATGAATGGAGGAAGAAAGAAGACGGACATGTTTGAGGGAAATTAGTTGTTGGGGGGGAAAAAAAAGAAACGTGGCTTGCGTGGAAAAGAAGAAGGAAGAAAAAACCGAGTTGTAATGGATTTCGTTAAGGACATTTTAAATCATCAACTGGAATTAATCTTGCTGAGATGCGCAGTTTTATTTATTTTATTTTTTACAATTTTAAATCTAGGGACATAAATGGTTAATCGAGTGTTTTAAAATAAGTTTATATTTGAAAAATTATTTTGTCTATCGTACATTTCTATTTGGTTTTTGCCTTTAACAGCTTAAACAGAGCGCAGAATTGGATGACATTGCTATCACTGTGTAACCTTGTCTGTGGGGGGATGGGTGATGTAACGTCGTGGGTTACTGTAGCTTGTGATTGTTTCACTGACTGCTTAATCAGAATAGCTTTAATTTAAAACTCATAACTTTAAAGTATTTCCTTTGAAGTTGCGACTTGGCTAGTTTGACGTTTTGAGGCAGTTTTAGTAGGTTTCTTATAGTTATAAATTCTGAAACATTTACCAGGTATTGTAGGTATTTTTATCAAACGTTGTTGGTTCTATTTGTGAGAATTTTTTTTTAAAGTGTTAACTGAATAATTCCGTTTCCTAGGCCGTATAAAAATATGAAATTTTCGCTTTCTTTGTCCAGTACTGCGGGTTGCTGTAGTCTCTGGGTAATGCGGCCTGTTTGGTTGAAACACGCACATGAAATTCTGTAGCCTAATGTCGATGTTCGTAATGTGTTAGTGCTGTAGTTGTATAAGTCTGTATGTAAAATCGGTGCTTCTTCGGGAATATTGTATTTTAACGAGACTTGATTTGTGTAACTGGCCAATATTGAAGCAAGTCTGAAAACTGCTGTGTCATTCTAATGGTGGTCAGGCTTTTGTTAGGTGGTGCTGTTCCGGGCCCTGGTCGGAATTTTGTGTAAGCTTAAGTTATTCGTTTTTGTGAATAGAAAAATATTTAAGTCCTGGCATTTAATTTGAGCCATGTAATATCATTAGCCTGAATTATTTTAATAGTAGCTACATAGGTCATTTGGATTCCCTGTTTGCTAACAAGTCCATTATGCAGCTGCGGCCTTGCGCCATCAAGGCTGTATCGGGCGTTTGGGGAGGGTTCATTTGTTTCAGAGCAAGTTTTATCGTAAAGGTGTGCAAATTTAAACACACAACGTTTTTTAATGGCGGTTTATAGTGTTGGCCAGTATTCATATTTTAGATTTTATTAGAACACAATCCCGGGTAGAAGTCAGATGGCAAATAGAACAGTTGGGTGGTTTTAAATTCCGGACATTATAGCTGATCAGATATTTTGCAACCTAGTGTGGCGCAGTCCTACTTCTCTGCACTGTAGCGTGTTTCTAGGTTACTAGGAATGAGTCTCTTTTTAAATGACTAACTGGTGAAAATACTCTCGGCAGGCGAGCTCTTGTGACGTTAGGACGTTATCGAACATTTAGACATTTTGTGTTTGTAATTTGCTTCTGAAACTAGTGACGTGTGATGGCGTATGGCAAAATAAGACCGCTTTGCTAATGAGTCGTTTAAAATGGCGAAGGGCGAAAGAAATTGCAGAGATCCAAGACGAAACTACCGGGACCCCGGAATGCAGAAGACTGCCGTCTAGCGCGCGTGAGGTATTCGACCAGCCAATGACGTTCCTCCAACCCACACTCACTGCCCGCGCCTGAGAGCTAGCGGCCAATCGGATTGGCCTCTCTCACCACATTGACGTAATGCAGTCGGGGAAGAGAGTAAGTGGGCGTGCACAATTTTTTTTTTTGACGGGGTTGTTAGACGACCAGTCACAGGCGGGCAAAGGTGGGTTTATGTCTCGTAAGCCAATAAAAATGCGGGTTTTACTTGACGGACAGTGGTGGTGTGCCAATTGGTTAGAAAGAAAGGTTTGTTGGGTGGGGTTCAGTGAAGTGTGGCGAAACCTTTTTGATGGATGATATGCGTGGCCTATTGAAAGTCCGGGGGCGTGGAAATTTGTATGGTATTTTGTCCAATGACTGTAGTGTTAGGTTTATAAAATACCGGGCGGAGGCAGTGCGTCGCCATTTCGCTGAAACGGTGTACTAGAGGACGAGGGGCGGAATTGGAGGAAAGGGAAGCTGAGACCGAAACCGGAGAGATCGCTCTTTAAACAGAATCCGGATCCATCCTGATGGAAACGGCCCTAAACCCGCCCATTGACAGGTACCAATCGGAACCATTGGTATTTTCCTTACTATCCAAACCTATATTGTTGACAGCGGAATCAAATTTCCCTTGGAATATATTACTAGTTTCCGATGCGTTCTAAGCAGTTTTCTAAACCAGTGGAATAAGCACATCTCAACGATACGAATCTTGTTTTGGAAATTTCAAGGGATAACCGATTTATTAACGAGCATGTCATTGAGTTTTTCGCTGTGGACGAGATTAGCTTGCAGGCTCGCCGGAAAACTGAATGTTTTGAATCACCTGCATACTCGCTTGCCAGTGTCCTTACTGCACTGACGCCATTTTCCTGCAGACGGTTTACAGATTCATGGGATCTCGGTTTAAGCTACTAGTTGCTGCAAGTTGGTATATTTGGGACATGTTTTCTGGTGTATTACCCATGCCTTTTATTAGATATACAACCAGAGTAGCTCGCTGGCGGGTCGGCTACCGCTGCTTTTGCTAGCTTGTTGTAAAGACCGGCTTGCTAGCTTGGCTAGCAAACGATGGTACTGGTTACATATTTGGATAACATACGAATGTAATTCTGTAATTCAGTCTTGGTGAATGATGTTTTAATCATATTTGATTAAATGGACCATTTAATTTAGATGGCCAGATAAGATTTCGCAAGTGAAGATTAGTGCTTGCTAATAAGTTGACTGCTAGTCATACGACCCGGTGTCGGCTAAATACTTCCGTTGTTTTCCGATAGATATAGTAATATTTTGTAACTAGCCAGTTAGCATGGAAGTGTATGGAAGCGTGTCTGTGGACTTTGGTGTGTACATATAATACGGCGAGGGTGATGCTTGTTTCTCCGGAATGTGTTTTTCGAGATTTTAAACGGTTAGCTAGCGACCTACCGTTGGCCGCACGCAGCCTCTCACGGCTGTGGTGTCCAGTGACACCAGTGGAGTTGCTTTTGGTTTGACGCTCTGCGTGGGATTGGGGTAGGGTGTGACAGCAGTGGGGTGGGGGTGGTGGTGCCGATTTTGCAGCGTAGTCTTGAGTCGCAGGGCTCGATTGAGCGTAACACTACTGTTTCAGGGGGTTTTCGGTGCCGTACAGTGACCGTGGTGATGTAGCCCCGGTCCTGTAAGGCTGCTGCACGTGGGGTGGGCTGGGCGCCGAGTCTCGGGCTTTGCCCCAGTGTCATGTTTACAAACATGGCCCAGTTTTTTGTGATTCAGCTAAATATTTCTAATGCCGTGTGGCAACACGGTCGACCAACTTAGTAGTTGTTTTTTGTTGGTAGGTGTATTTGCGTATTTGCTGTATTTATTTTTAAATTTAATTGCTTTCACGTGATGTAGAAATGCTCATCCGAGTATAATTTGGGCTACCGCGTTCGTTTGCTGTGCTTCCGTCCTTCCGTTTCTTAGTGAATGATCAAAGTTCCTAACTGACCGTAATTTAGTGTTTTTTTTTTGTCTGTCTTAATAGTGAAGTCTTGAGTGGTATATTTAAATGTTATAGCATGTTTGAATGCAGGGCTGTGGAGCGGTCCCATTCTAGGGGCATTTGCTCCTGAACATTGATGCGCTAACTGGAGTAATAATGAATAAAATAATAAAATCGCCCCTGCTAATGGGGATGCTTTTTAAAAAAAATTTTATGTGCTCCCTGGTAAAATGTTAGCACAGAGCCCTGCCGTGTTAACCATCCCTTGTGTCCGAGATGCTTTTAGTGTTCGGTTTGAATTTCTTGTCTGACCACCGCGTATTTCGTTAAGATTGCGAGCTGGGGCACAGCATTGGGTCCTGGGTTTGTGGGGGCATGTGTTGGGATTGGGTTGATGGGGCTTGCCAGTTGAAAAGCACAGGTTCCTGCACTCAGATGAGAATTAATGGCATTCGGCGACAATCGCAGTGCAGGTTGGTCAAGCATAGACCCCCCCCCCCTTTGCCTTTTAAAAAAATTTTCCCTCAGAACTTATTACTTAATATTTAACATCCCTGACTGCTTTTATTGGGCAGTTACAGTATTTCCAAAAATAATCAGTTACAATCATTTATTTGAAAATGCTTGGTGACCAATGGTCCAATTGAGAGGCTTTCTAATTAAGATTAATGTTGTATATTGTATCAATGTATATAAATTACCGATTTCTTTGTTATTGATGCTTTCTTTCCTTGTCCCTATTAGTGGGACCCTGTGTATATATATATTTCTGTCTGTTGGAACCCTGTTCTGCCCCAATTTGAATTAATGTAAATTATTTTCTCCACACAACACAATTTGCCTACACTGTCAGCTGATCTCATAACGTGTGTTTGTGCTTCCTGTAGATGTGGTAAACTGAGGTCAGCGACAAAGTGCGCACATTTGTAGTTTTTTTTATTTTCTTTTTTACAAGTGACTTTTTCCTCATCAAAATAAAGGCTTATTAACCTGATACTGTTTGTATGTGTTTGTCAACTTGTATGATAAGCAGCATTGATGTCTCTAATCTAATTTGGTAAGTTTCACTGTAGTTCCCAACTGCTTTCCCCCCCCCATATTGGAACAGTGGGGACTAATGTTGCGCACATACCCAAAATTCCAACATAGTCTCAACATTTTCGATCCGTGGTAAATGGGGAGAGTAAAAATCGGCTTTGTCAGAGAGGGCCGTTTCCTTGGTTACCGGGAACAGCATGCCTGGTTTGACCTAGTTGGAATTTTGGGTGAGAATCCACACGTCGGCGGAACGTGAGATGTGGATTATCGAAGGAATCGAGTTTTACGCGATGCCCATGTGCGTTAAGTGACGTGGCATGCTTCAAAATGATATGGCAGTTTACTTCAGCCCTTAAAAGTCATCGTGAGAAGCGCTGAACCTGCAGAAGACCTGTTTGCCAGTAAGAAGGCCTGGTGTGCAAGTGCCTAAGGCCACTGCTAAAGTTTACTAGATGTTGCCCGTAGACGATATTCTCGTATTTCTGAACTACACCTCCTCATGCATGCCTTTGGTTGGACGGCTTTGGCTCAGTGTTCCCAAGCACCAGCAGGTAAGAGGTTGCAGGTTTAACAGGGTTCACGTTGAAGTTAATGTTGACATTCTCTAAGGTTACATTTCAAGGGTTCGAATACCCAGACAGTTTGGCGTTAACCGAGATTTGGAACTTTTAAAAAAAAAAAAAAAAAAAAAAAAAAAAATTTTTATAAAGTCTCTCAGAAAATCAGTTTGCCCAAGATTGACCTGTAGGAGGAGGGCGACCCTGTAATTAATGATGTATTATTTTTTGGAAGGCTTTTAAAAATGTACACCGCACATGAAAGGAATAAAAAAAACCAGTGAGGTTGTTTGACGGAAAGCTTTGGGGCTATCATGCTTATATGGGGGGGGGGGGGTTCTCCTGAAAAAAAATTAGAAATTGATGAGGGCGTGGGTTTGTATGAATCTGAATTTCAGATCAACACAGTTCAGGTGTTTTAGGAGTCCGCATCCTTGGTATTTCTTTAAAATGCATGGAGCTTGTTTGGGGTTGGTGGATGGGGGGCAGTGTTTCCCGTTACGATGGAAACCTGCTCAGGTTACATTTTTCCTTTTTTAAGTTGACGTGTGGTAATTTGGGCCCCCTTCTCGAGTCTAGCCTGCGACCCCCCCGACCACCCCCCCCCTCCCGCTGCTGCTCCACCACTGTGGTCTCTTCTGATGCGTCAGCGCAACTAATTTCCATTTCCTCTTCTGTTACCGCCGGTAACCATTCCAGCCCCCCTGCCCACCCCCGTGCCCGACCCAACCCCTCATTCCACCCAATAGAAATTCAGTACTCTTTTGTTTTGCCTAGGTTGGGTTATGGGCTACGTCATGGTAAAACTGACCTCCAGTTACCAAGCCCAGCTACTGAACCCGGTGTCTGGGGGCGTGGGGCTGGGACTGTGCACCGGGGGGTTTATGAAGGCGGTGAATCGGGTGAAAAGGGCACCGTGTGCTGAAAAGGAGGTCGTGCTTGGCACTTTACGCTGAACGCCCTTGCCAGTTTTGGCGATTACCTTCCTTTGATTGGCACGCCCATTTCACAGCCCCTACGGTAACATTTGTCTCCGGACTGGAAATGTCGGCGGTGGAGTCTCCCCTCTTGTTAAGCCGCCTGAAAACAAATCTCACGTCGTCCCGTTTCCTGTAAGTGTGGTAATCCCCCCCCCCCCCCCCCCATCCCCCTTGCCAGCAGTCAGCCCTTCCTTTTCCCTCTCCACTCCTTCGTTCCTCCCTCTCTCTCCCCCCCCCCCCCCCCCACCCCTCCCTTCCTCCCTCTCTCCCTTGGCGTTCCTGCCTTTCCTGTGATGTAAAGAGTGCAAGCCCTGGAACCCTCTTGCATCACTGAGGGTAGTGACTGGGCATAAATACTTCCTCCCTACGGGTGTCCTCACCAGTGATGCCACGGCAACGCCGAGTCCTGTCCTTCCCTTAAGGCCCGTTTTAACTAATTGCATTTTTTTTTTTTTTTTTTTTTTTTTTAAACTGGAATGGAAAAAAAAAGCCCCCTTTTTTTGTTTTAGTTTTGTGGGTACAGATATGCATGGCCACAGAACACGCTTTGCTGGATGTGCTCACCGTTAAGCGTTTGGGCCATTTTTCTTGTGTATATACAATGCGGTGTGAGGATGATGACCGATATGAGGCCTCTGAGTTTTGTGTAGGTGCGTTTGACGGACAACTTGCAAAACTGCCATATTTCTCTGACCTTTGAACCCTGACCTGTTCTTCTACTTTCTGTTCCCGCCTGTGTTGTTTCCTTTTTTCTGGTGACTGGGAGAGTGGGGCTTCCTTAACTTAAAAAGGGGTGGAGCTATAGAATGTTAAGTCTCATGCTTTTCTGAGTCTGTCACGGTGGTTTTACTGTGGGGGAGCACAGACACTTTTTGATTGGCCGAAGCAAATTGGTGATTGACAGTATCATTTATTATCGAACCCCGCCCCCCTTCCAAATATTGTATCGCCTTGTTTTGGCAGAACGTATTTTTGGGCGACATAGCTCAGGAGGTAAGAGCGGTTGTCGGGCAGTCGGAGGGTTGCCGGTTCAAACCCCCGCCCTGGGCGTGTCCCTGAGCAAGACACCTAGCCCCTAATTGCTCTGGCGAATGAGAGGCATCAATTGTAAAGCGCTTTGGATAAAAGCGCTATATAAATACAGTCCGTTTTACTAGTCCATTTTTGGGCCTCTTGTCACTGCAGCGCCCTGCGCAAGTAACGTCAGATAACGGAACATAACTCTTCCCCCCCGAGGTGCCGACTGGAGGAAGGCTCCCGAGCGGTCCTTCTGATTGGCCCAGAGCGCCTCCGGGCCGGCCGGCGACCTTGCCTTTGCATGGGTTTGCAGTGTTGGTGTGTGTTGGGTGTGTCCACGTTAGGAGGCGAGTTTGTGAAGCGCTCGGGAGCGCGCACGTGCAAACCGCTCGCCGGCAGCCTTCGTCTGCCATCCCATTGTGGCGCCGGCCCATTGTCAGCAACGGTTGCCATGGTCATGCCAATCTGGCAGCCAATAGGGAGTGCCCCCGTCGCTGGGTTGCTACGGGGATGGAAAGGAACTTGGCAATAATAATAAAAAAAAATAAAATAACGAGTGCCGGTGTTTTTTTGTTTTTTGTTTTTTTTATTTTTTTTTTTTCCGTTTTTACTTTTCCCCCGTTTCCCTCTCTCTGGGGATGCCCTGTGATCGGCTCGTTAGGGCTGGACTCTGAGCCGCGGAGAAGCGCTCTTGCCGCCAGAGTTCTTAAATCCACAGGTGTTCAGACCTTCTCTCTTGTGGCGCTTTTTACGGTCGTGTGCCGTCAGACATCCCTGGCCTAACCAGCACTGACACCTAAGATTCTACTCAAGGTCTCGATGGAAGGCTGCGATTGGTTAATTGAGTCAGGTGTCCTAGTGCTGGGCTAAAACAACAGTCCTGTTCCCACACCAGCCCCTTTCAGGCTAGACCGAGCACGTTGGGTGTAGCTGTTTATTTTCAACAGCGCGCTTCAAATGTGATACAGATCCGTTATGGATCGGTCGGTGTTTCTATGGTTCTGCACATTCAAGTGTGGTGGGGTTTGTTCCCCAAAACTCACAGATTTTCTTTTACGTAAACTGTCACAAAAAATCTGGTTCTCTCCTGACATGTGGGCTATCTTGAAGCTCGCTTGAAACGTTATCTTAAACGCCGCCAATTACCGTGAATTTTTGAACCTGATCACCGATCAAACGCAAATGGTTTTTTTTTTTTTTGTTTTTTTTTCTTTTTCCTGTTGCCTTCCGTTGCTGTGGGAACCATCTCCACCGGCCCGCGTTGCCCGATAAGGCGGCCTCTGCAGACTTTGCCCGCGGTGCCGTTTATCGCGTGGAGGATAGGTCATTGTTTCGCTGTCGCGTTTTGTCATTCAGAGTCAACACACACCGAGGTGCTCGGTAATAATGGGGCAAAATGTGGCCCATGGCTACCCAGAGCTCCAGGCTAAGCTGGTCTTATCACTGTTTTTTAATTTTTTTTTTTTTTAATTTTTTTTTTTTACAATTTCTCTGTAAATCCTGAATCCCACGGATGATGTGTTAAGTTTTTATGTCTTTATGAGGCTTGTGGTGTTGGCTCTGACTACAAAGGCCCAGGGCTTGTTTGCGAAACTGTGTCGTAACGAGGTGCTCTGCGCTCCGATTTCAGCAGGTGCGCCGCGTGCATCCACGTGTCCGATGGCGCGCCCTCCCGAGAGGACTACATTACCCATAACCCCCGTACACACCGGAGCCTCAAGTCTGTCTCGGGCAGGCGCCTGCTGTATCTGTGTTGTGCTGATTTTGTCCTGTGCGGGGGTGGATATTGTGGTGTGTAATGAGTGTTTTGAACCCCCCCTCTCCCCCCCCCCCCCCCCCCCCCCCCCCCCCCCCCCGCAGGCTGGTGTCGGCCGGCGGTGGCTCCTTGGGCGGGGACGTCGGGGCGCAGACGGTGGGGGGCGGCATGGAGCCCGTCATTTCGGGGCCCGGAAAGCGGATCCGCAAGCCGTCGCTGCTCTACGAGGGGTTCGAGGGCCCCGCGCTGCCGCACACGCACCAGCCCGGGCCCCCGCAGCCCCCCGTGCGCGACCCCTCCCGCCAGGGCCGGGCGACCAATCAGCTGCAGTTCCTCCAGAAGGCCCTGATGAAGTCGCTGTGGCGACACCACTTCGCCTGGCCCTTCCAGGAGCCCGTGGACGCCGGCAAGCTCAATTTGCCCGTGAGTTGAACCCCGAAGGCTCAAGGTTTTCTTTAAAATATTTATTTTATCCTTCTGCAGGAAAAAACCCGACGCCTTGGTGGAATTAAAAAAGACTTTAAAAGCATCACATTTTAATAGAGTAGTTGTCAAGAGACGCGTCCTTATAGCAGTGACGAAGGTCTTCTGACCGATACCAGCTTGTTTGTTTTTGTCTCCATGGTTACGATATTGCCCTGTTTGTTGGTGACATCACTCGGCTGGCCTCCTTCCTGCCTGAAAGCTGATGTCACCAATTGAAACGCAGAGATGCACTTGTGGCCTGATGTGTACTGGTCACAGACTGAACACATATATTCACACACATACAGTTACACGATCAATAATTAAATTCGTTATGGCTTATCTGTTTGTATATATGTATGTATGTGTGCATATATGTAAATGAAATGATAAATTTAGGTATATATGTAGATATAGATGCACATGTAATGGAAAAATATCCCCCCCCCCGGCAGGACTATCACAAGATAATCAAACAGCCGATGGACATGGGCACCATAAAGAAGAGGCTGGAGAATAACTACTACCTCAGTGCTGGAGAGTGCATACAGGACTTTAACACCATGTTTACCAACTGCTACATCTACAACAAGGTATACACACACACACACCATGTTTACCAACTGCTACATCTACAACAAGGTATACACACACACACACACACCATGTTTACCAACTGCTACATCTACAACAAGGTATACACACACACACACACACACACACACACACACACACACACACACACACACACCATGTTTACCAACTGCTACATCTACAACAAGGTATACACACACACACACACACACACACACACCATGTTTACCAACTGCTACATCTACAACAAGGTATATACACACACACACACACACACACGCACACACACCATGTTTACCAACTGCTATATCTACAACAAGGTATATACACACACACACACACACACACAGCATGTTTACCAACTTCTACATCTACTACAAGGTGTGTATACACACACACACACACACACACACACACTCATCGTGCTCACCAGCTGCTGCCTTTAGAATATGCATACATGCATACACCATGCACACCAGCTGCTATGTCTACAACCAGGTACAGACATTGTCTCTCACAGGTTGCCCCAGTCATTCAACAGAAAAGGACTTTATCGTACAACCGACAAAACAGTTGAAAGGGTAAACCTACGCACAGTGTTTTGATAAACGTAATTTTTTCTTTTTTTTTTCTCTGCTGTGAGCTGCTGGGTTTTTTTTTTTTAACGAGTGGATGAGTTTGTGTTTGAGTTGTAGTTTTTCCTGCTCCTTGATAGTGTGCACGGGCGGGAGATTACATTCGCTGGTGCCGTGGCAACCACATCCCAAATTGCCGCTCTTGTTTGCTGGCGTGACATGCCTCTAGGGGGCGCTGTGACTGTAACCCTGACTCAGAGGTTCCACATGCTGCCCGTTCCGGTCACTAGCCGCCGTAGCGCCGGGGTCCCACGTGCTAACGCGTGCGCTAACGTGTGTGCTAACGTGTGCGCTAATGTGTGCGCTAACGCGTGTGCGTGCCTGTGCTCCCGCAGCCCACAGACGACATCGTTCTGATGGCCCAGTCCCTGGAGAAGGCCTTCCTGCAGAAGGTTTCCCAGATGCCCCAGGAGGAGATCGAGCTGCCCCCGCCGGCGCTGCGGCCCAAGCTGGGGAAAGCGGCCAAGCTCGGCAAGGGCAGGAGGATGATCGGTAAGTTCTGGAGGATGTCGGTGTGCGTGTATGGGAGACACTATGTAACAGGGATAATAAAGCTAGGATCAGATGGATGTGATGTCACTTTGCTCACAAACAAAAGGGGTACAGAGGAACTCCACCAATCAGGGAGTGGAGTCCCGTCCCCCCCCCCCCAACAGGATGTTGGTATACTTTTTTTTCTCTAACAGGATGACAGTGTAGTTTTCTCTTAACAGGATGTTAGTGTAGTTTTCCTCTTAAAAGTATTGTAGCGTAGTTCTTCTGAAATGGTGTTAATGTAGTTTTTCCTCTATGTAACAGGATGTTAATGTAGTTCTTACAGCAACAGGATGTTAGTGTAGTTCATCTATAAAAGGGTGTTGATGTAGTTTTCCTTTCTGTAGCAGGATGTGAGGCTGTGTGGTAATCCTGCTTGCTCTCTCTCTCTCTCTGTTGGCTACAGGTGGTATTACGACTGCTCACCAGGTCCCGGCTGTCTCCCAGTCCATGTACACTCCCCTGACCCCCGACACCCCCAACTCCCAGTTCTCCACCCCCCCGCAGACCCTGCTGGCAAAAACGTTGCCCCCCACCTCCCACAGCACCCCCACCCTGCTGGGGCTGCCCCCTACACAGCCAACCGCCAAGGTGAGCAACCACATATACCCACTGTACCCCCAAAAAACGTAATGTAACAGATGCTGTATCTATGCCAGTCACAGCACAAACACCATCGGTGTCTGTAACAGTCGCATAACAACAGTCCCCTTACAAATATAATCTGTGTCTTAACTGTCATACTACAAACACAGTCTAAGCATCTGTCAATATCATGCGCCAAACATAATCCAAATGTCGTACTAGGAACACAGTCTTTGTATCTGTACTAATTTCTTTTTGTCTGCATACTAGTCATGTGCTGGCTGGGTTTAATTTGTTGATGTATAATTTCCATACAACTCTGTCTTTCCCTCCCTACCTCTTATTCCCTCTCTCCCTCCCTCTCTCCCTGCCTACCTCTCCCGCCCTTCCCTCTCCTTCCTTCCCTCCATCCATCTCCACCCCCCCGTGCAGAAAAAAGGGGTGAAGCGGAAAGCGGACACCACCACCCCCGGCACGGTGGGGCTGGTCCCGGTGGGGGTGGGGGACCTGGGCCTGGGCGGGGGCCACTCCCCGCTCCCCTCCGCGGACTCCAAGCCGCCGGGGCTGTCTCTGGGCTTCGGCGCGGGGCGGGGCGCGGGCGGGCCCGGCGGCGGCGGCGGGGGGAAGGTAGGGGCGGCGGCGGCGGCGGCAGCCCGGCGGCGGGAGAGCGGGCGGCCCATCAAGCCGCCGCGGAAGGACCTGCCGGACTCGCTGCAGCACCAGCCGTCGCGGCGCGGCAAGCTGAGCGCCCAGCTGCGCTACTGCGCCGCCGTGCTCAAGGACCTGCTGTCCAAGAAGCACGCCGCCTACGCCTGGCCCTTCTACAAGCCCGTGGACGCCTCCTCCCTCGGCCTGCACGACTACCACGACATCATCAAGAACCCCATGGACCTCAGCACCATCAAGGTAGGGCCCCGCCCCCCTGAGGCCCCGCCCCTCAAACGTAGCCCCACCCCCAGATTTAAAAAATTCTTTTTTTAAAAAAATGGTTTAAATTTTACAAGGAAGCCTGGGATATTTATAGTGCCAATTGATTTCACCAAACCCACCCCAGACATTGCGTGGTTTTATTAGAAAAGACAAGGACGAAAATTAAGTTAAAAAATGAACTTTGATGAACGAATAAGCAAATCCATGAATGAATGGCCTGTACTCATCATTATATATTACAGTCCCGCCCCCAATGCTCTGGTCACGCCCCCACCCACAACCCTGCCGATCTCCACAGCGTAAATATCAGCTGATCTGCAAGAGAGAGAGAGTAAATGGGGTTTTGCGTGTAGAGTGAATGTGATTGGCTCACTGCGGCTCTGGCCTCTCCCCCAGAGGAAGATGGACAGTCGAGAGTACAAGAACGCGCAGCAGTTTGCCGCGGACGTCAGGCTCATGTACTCCAACTGCTACAAGTACAACCCCCCCGACCACGACGTGGTGGGCATGGCACGCAAGCTGCAGGTACAGAGCGAGCGTGTGTGTGTGTGTGTGTGTGTGTGCGTGTGTGCGTGTGTGCGTGTGTGCGTGTGTGCGTGTGTGTGTGTGCGCGTGCGTTCTGTGAATATGTGTGTACCTGTGTGCATTCTGCAGATTATGGGAACACTGGGGGTGTATTTGTACTTTTTGGTGTCAGTTCTCACCATGATTATTGTATCTAAAACTAAAGAAAGGAAAAAAGGTGCGCAACTTGCCTGTTGGGGTTCTAGTTGGTTGCAGCTACCTTGTGCGCCATCATCACTTAAGTTTTTGTTAGAATCGATCGTTTGACATCCTGCCTTCGGTGGCTGAATCTTGCTTAATTATCTTTGTGTTTTAAAATAAGACCGCTGTTCATTTTAATCTGAAATTTACCAGTCATTTAAAAATGTTATTTGTTTGAGCACATTAAGAGTATGTCTGTATGTGTGTATATATATATATATATATATACATATATATATGTGTGTGTGTGTGTGTGTGTGTGTGTGTGTGTGTAAACCAATTTGCAGTATCTGAGTCCTTGCTGTTAATGTTTACACTTAGTTTTACTGGTAAGGCAAAGGTGCTTGATTCCAACAGTACAGTAATTGAAATGTTGAAATGTACGTTCTCTCCCAGAAACTAAAAGTAAACATTAAAACGAAATTGGCACGGATTTCAAAATAGAAACTGAATTATGTAACTAACAGAAATTGAAAGAAATTAAACTGATTCGGAAATTAAATTTAAAAAAGATTTAGAAAAAAATAATGTAAAAATGACAAGACGACCCCAACACCCTCGCATCTTTGACTCTCTCCAGGATGTTTTCGAGTTCAGTTTCGCCAAGATGCCGGACGAGCCCCCGGAGGAGGAGCCGATGCCCGGCTCCCTGGGGGGCGGGCTGGACGCGATGCGCTCTTCGTCGTCCTCTTCCTCCTCCTCCTCCTCGTCGGAGAGCGAGCTGAGCAGCGAGAGCGAGAGTGAGAGCAGCCCCAGCTCAGACAGCGAGGAGGAGCGCGCACACCGCCTCGCTGAGCTGCAGGAACAGGTGTGTACACAGGTATACCATGCGCTGAGACGTCTGCACCGCTCCTCCCAGCACTAAACACTGCTGTACCACGCTGCGGCTACGCTGAACACTGCTGTACCACACTGCAGCTATGCTAAAACACTGCTGTACTGCACTGCAGTTATGCTAAAACACTGCTGTACCACACTGCAGCTACGCTAAACACTGCTGTACCACACTGCAGCTATGCTAAAACACTGCTGTACCACACTGCAGCTATGCTAAACACTACTGTACCACACTGCAGCTATGCTAAACACTACTGTACCACACTGCAGCTATGCTAAAACACTGCTGTACCACACTGCAGCTATGCTAAACACTACTGTACCACACTGCAGCTATGCTAAACACTACTGTACCACACTGCAGCTATGCTAAACACTACTGTACCACACTGCAGCTACGCTAAAACACTGCTGTACCACACTGCAGCTACGCTAAAACACTGCTGTACCACACTGCAGCTACGCTAAAACACTGCTGTACCACACTGCAGCTACGCTAAACACTGCTGTACCATACTGCAGCTATGCTAAACACTACTGTACCACACTGCAGCTATGCTAAAACACTGCTGTACCGCACTGCAGCTACGCTAAACACTGCTGTACCGCACTGCAGTTACGCTAAACACTGCTGTACCGCACTGCAGTTACGCTAAACACTGCTGTACCGCACTGCAGCTACGATCTAAACACTGCTGTACCGCACTGCAGCTACACTTAACACTGCTGTACCACACTGCAGCTACACTTAACACTGCTGTACCACACTGCAGCTACGCTGAACACTGCTGTACCACACTGCAGCTATGCTAAAAACTGCTGTACCGCACTGCAGCTACGCTAAACACTGCTGTACCGCACTGCAGCTACGATAAAAACACTGCTGTACCACACTGCAGCTACGATAAAAACACTGCTGTACCACACTGCAGCTACGCTAAAACACTGCTGTACCGCACTGCAGCTACGCTGAAACACTGCTGTACCGCACTGCAGCTACGCTGAAACACTGCTGTACCGCACTGCAGCTACACTTAACACTGCTGTACCGCACTGCAGCTACGCTAAACATTGCTGTACCACACTGCAGCTACGCGAAACACTGCTGTACCACACTGCAGCTACGCTAAAACACTGCTGTACCGCACTGCAGCTACGCTAAAACACTGCTGTACCGCACTGCAGCTACGCTAAAACACTGCTGTACCACACTGCAGCTACGCTAAAACACTGCAGCTACACCTACAAATTCCGCTACACCAAAACACTACTGCTATGCCAAAAACAACCGTACCATTCTGTCCGTACGCTATGTATCCACCATACCTCTGCTGTATTACGCACAAGTACCAGAGTGGTTGGAAATGACCCCGCCCCTCCCTCCTTGTCTCCCCCCCCCCCCCCCCAGCTGAGAGCCGTGCACGAGCAGCTGGCCGCCCTCTCTCAGGCCCCCATCATCAAACCCAAGAGGAAGAGGGAGAAGAAGGAGAAGAGGAAGAAGAAGAAGCCGGAGAAGCACCGCGGCGGGCGAGCCGCGGTCGTGGCGCCTGTGCCGGAGGACGTGGTGGAGCGGCCGCCCAAGGTGCCCAAAATCCCCAAGACCCCCAAGGCCGGCCGAAAGGCGCCCACCCACGCCCCGGGCAAGAAGGGTCCGGGCAAGAAGAATGCCAAGAGCAAGTGAGTTCTCCTGTTTCTCTCTCTCTCTTCCTCCCTCCATCTCACGTTCTCTTTGTTAATGTGGGAGGCGTCCAAGCCCAATTCAAAAGCTACAAAATATCGGTTGGATGCAAAAAGAGGCAAAGCATGAATTCAAAAGCTTTATTTTTAAAATTGCAGACTCGGAATTTTAAGTAATTTTCGAACTGACGACCTTTTTCGCCATTGTCGACGAAGTACAGCTGCCAGTTTTACAATGTAACTGAGAAATTCTGCCTGTAGTTCATAATTGCTAAAAAAAACAAAAACAACAACCTGTCACTCACCCTCCCTGACCCCTCCCTTCTCCCAGGTCCTCGAAGAAGTCTCAGTCGGCGTCGTCGGCGGCGGCGACGGCGCACCTGGGCCTGGCGCCGGCCGCCGCGGCGCTCACGCCGCACTACGACTCCGAGGAGGAGGAGGAGGGCCGGCCCATGAGCTACGACGAGAAGCGGCAGCTGAGCCTGGACATCAACAAGCTGCCGGGCGAGAAGCTGGGCCGCGTGGTGCACATCATCCAGGCCCGCGAGCCCTCGCTGCGCGACTCCAACCCCGAGGAGATCGAGATCGACTTCGAGACGCTCAAGCCGTCCACGCTGCGCGAGCTGGAGCGCTACGTCATGACCTGCCTGCGCAAGAAGCCCCGCAAGCCCTACGGTGTGTGTGTGTGTGTGTGTGTGTGTGTGTGTGTGTGTGTGTGTGTGTGTGTGAGAGCGCAGCTGGTTGTCTGAGGGCCTTTAGGTAGTTAGGCTGTGTGTATATGTCGGGGTCTGTAGCTGGATGCCTGTGTGTAATGACGCGTCTCTCCTCCGGGTGGCGCAGTGGTGAAGAAGGCGGGCAGTGGGAAATCCCGGGAGGAGCTGGCGCTGGAGAAGAAGAGAGAGCTGGAGAGGAGGCTGCAGGACGTGAGCGGCCAGCTGAACTCCGCCAAGAAGCCCCAGAAAACAAAGGGTGAGGAGCACAAAAACACACACACACACACACACGCGCGCGCTCTCACACACACATGCACATGTACACACATGCACACTCACTCATACTCACACACGCACACTCATACACACTCACATACACACGCAAGAGTAATGGATCAGAAACATCAGAACACTGTGGGGTTGTAGTTTGTGCTGTGCTAGAACGATGGGAAAACAATTGATGGACATATACTAACTCTGCCCCTCTCTCGCTCTTTCCCTCTCTCTCTCCCCCTTTCTCTCCCCCCTCCCCTTCTCTTTCCCCTCTCTCTGTCTCTCTCTCTGTCCCTCTCTCTCTCCCCCCCTCCCCCCCTCTCTCTCTCTCTCTCCCCCTCTCTCTCTCTCTCTCTCTCCCCCTCTCTCTCTCTCTCCCTCCCCCTCTCTCTCTCTCTCTCCCCCTCTCTCTCTCTCTCCCTCCCCCTCTCTCAGCAGAGAAGCCCAGCATGGCGGAGCCTCATGCCATAGCCTCGCGGCTCAGCGCGAGCAGCTCCAGCTCCGACTCTTCCTCGTCCTCTTCCTCTTCCTCTTCCTCTGACACCAGCGACTCGGACTCAGGGTGATGATGTCATCTGCAGAGAGGGGAGGGGAGGGGGTCCCGCGCGCTCCGGGACGACGGCTGACCCCGGAACCCACCGGAAGGACTGAACTGGGAATGGAGAGAGAGGGAGGGAGAGAGAGAGGGGGGGAGAGAGAGAGAGAGCGAGCTTCCCAGTGCTTCATGGATCTGACCCAGGGAGACGGATGGACAGAAAGCAAGATGAGGGGAGAGAGGGATGAGTTCTTCAAAAATAAAAAATTTAAATGTCCCTCTTCATGGAAAAAAAGGATGACGGAACGTTCCTCTCTGAGGGCTGCAGACGGGACACTTCCTTCGTTTTTGGGAATGGATGGATGGATGGATGGACGGATGAATGAAAAAACGGAGGGGGGGGCCGGGGGGGGTAGGCAGAGGTGAAAGTGCCGAAGTTTCCGTGATGGGGGGGCGGGGGGCGGGCAAGTGGGATTGGGGAAAGTGAGAGATGTGCAGTCTCCAGTGAACCTTTCCTCATCCTGGCTGTGTATATACATGTACAAATATATAAATATCTATTTTTTTTTCTTTTATAAAGAAGAATTTTAAGGCATCCCCAGAGAGGGAGAGATTACCTGAAGAGGGGTAGGGAGGGATGATGGGAGGGAAGAAAGTAGTTTTTTGTGTGTGTGTAGTATTTTTCAAAATCGAGACAGGAAGTTGCTTTGTGTGTGTGTGTGTGTGTGTGTGTGTGTGTGTGTGTGTGTGTGTGTGTGTGTGTGTGTGTGTGTGTGTGTGTGTGTGAGGGAGTGAGTGAGAGGAAGAGAGACCTCTCTCTCAAACACGCATGCACACACACACACGTCCTCTTTTCGCCCTGCTCTCCTGTAGCGTTTGAAGTTGTGCGCTCACCGTTCCCCAATTTTTACAAGCTTCTTTATGCATGGAGGCCAAGGGCAGATGGGACTGAGGGAGTTTGCGTGACTGACGTTCGCGGGCGCCAATGGCGGCTATCCCGAAAGTGGCGGACAGCGACGCTGACCTCCTTCATGCATGGGAAATAGAGAGAGAGAGATAGAGAGAGAGAGAGACAGAGAGAGAGGAGGGGGGTGGTTTGAACATAAATTAGGATTGTATGTTTTTATTTTTATTTTTTGTTTTTAGTTTTCCTGTCTCGGAGTTTAAAAGTTGAGTGTGCTACAACTGTCACGCGTGCAGACGCCACCCAAAAATCCAGGAGGGGGGTGAATACGGAGTGGCTTAAAGGTGCGAAGTTTCAAGACGAACGACCATTTTTTAATTTTCTTTTTTAATTGTTTTTTTTTTCTGGAATCCTTGTAAATATTCCTCACAGTTGCACAACATGGCCGCATGTTTCAGTCAGACGTCCCGATGCTGCGTTTCATTTTACCCGTTTGTTTTTGGTTTTTTTTTTCCTGTTTAGTTTTTCCATGTTCTGCATTTCCACGACAGAAACACACCGTTACTTCTTGTCTCTCGTTTATTTTCTGTGAAAACTAAGCTAAATTTAAAAGGTGAAGTAAAACTGTGTGGGCAGTGCCAGTCGGTGACCGTGTAGATGGCAGAGTCTCGCAGTAACTTTCACTGGAGTTGTACATAAATAAAAACGCACAAAAAATGATTCTTTAAATGGTTGTCCGAGTCTCATTTACTTTTTTGGGGGGGGGGGGGGGCTGGCTTCAGTTTCCACAAGACAGTTGGATTTAATACGTGTAAATTGAAAAATTGAAATTGTTACAATTGCATTCCAATTTCAATGCCAGTGACATTGCACAGCTACATGAAGGATGAACCCTCTTCGTAATGCCATCTAAGCCTGTTTCAAAAATTTGAATCGGGGACGTCCCATTAGCATTAGACCGACATTACATCGTCTGGTTGGGGCCACAAAATGGGCATGTACAAATAACACCCATCCCTCCCAGCACCAGGCCCACAAACGTCCTGAACACATTTTTAGGATAAGAAATACAGGCGAAAGTACTTAAAGACAGAGATTGCCAGCGCACCATAGATATGCCTATTATGGTTATTTTATTATATTTTCATGGTAGAAATCCGGCATGGTTTTTCAAAACTCACCATTAACTGACAAAGCGGGTGACATCATGTCAGGGTCAAACATTAACTGAGGAAGTGGGTGACGTCATGTCAGGGCCGAACATTAACTGAGGAAGCGGGTGACATCACGTCAGGGCCAAAGATGGCACCCGGATTTGCTCCTGGACGAACACCAGCAGCCCGACAGGGACCACAGGCTACTGTGAAATCCCATCGTCATCGTCATGTATAAATAGGGCCCACATAACGGAGAGCACGTACTAAACACACCAAGTACTTCTGCGTCCTGGCAGCCACCCGAAATGCCCTTCTTTAAAAATCATTTGGGGTCGCGTTCTGAAAAGTAATAATTTCCATTACTGAATCAATGAATAAATTACATAACACACAAATGTATTTTGGAAACAGTGGGCCTCATTCACAAAACTTCTAAATTATTCTTATTTTTAAGAACATAAGTGTTCCTATGAACACATATGAGATTCGTGACAAACAAGTGCAGACCTTTGTTTTTCTGCATATCCCAGGTGTAACAGATGATGAATGCTGACTGTTTGTTAATTTCATGCATGATCCTGTTCATGTGATTTGCACAAGGACACAGCCATGAACAAATACAGATAAGAAAAAAAATGATGAATGTAGCAATGTTCTTGGAAATGTTCTTATACACAGTTTATGATCGTACACGTTTCGTGAATGTGTCACGGATTTGGGGGTAAAGACCCAGGTGCGGAGTGAAAAAAAATAGAAACTCAAAAGGTTTAAACAAAGTCTTTTACTTCAAAAGTAAACGGAAAACAAAAGGCCATAAGGGGCAAATCCCAAAGACACAAAAATTCTTAACAACAGAAAAACCTGTAGTGGAATACAGAACACAAGAGAGGCTTGAAAACAAACTAACACGTAGCGGAACTCGAAATCTAAAAACACCAGGAACACACAAGCAGGAACACACAAGGAACCAGCACCCGAGTCAGGCAAGCAGAGAACTTAAATAGACAGGGAAACTAATGAGACACAGGTGAACTCAAAGATCAATCAAACCAAAGAGGGAGGGGATAACAAGACACAAACAGAAACAATGATTGAATAATTGAAAACAATAATGCAATTAAACCCAGCGGAAAGCAATTAGGGAAAATGAACTGAAATACAAAACTGAAGTACCGCCATCTGGCGGCCAAAAAGGAAAAAACAGAAACAGAAAATACAGAACCATGACAGAATGAGGCCCAATGAGTGTTAAGTACAAACTGTTTTTAACTTCAGCTATACCAAACACCACCTTATACAGGACCTATAGGCCACACAATCATTAATCTTCATCTCACTCAGTATAAAATCGGAATCTCCGCATGAATAAACACGGGTGGTAGTCTACATCCATCATAAAGAATTTTGTTGTTTTACATGAACCTGTTAAAGGATTTAAATCGTCTTTCACACGGTAATGCGATTCAGTCTACTTTAATTCATTTTAGCCTGATTTAGGATAAATTTATTTATACGAACAAAAACGACAATTACCGCAGGTCTGGGCGATTGTGTCAGCAGGTAGGCTAGTTTTTCATTTCCTCTTTCTGCTTTTTCATCATCACCGAGTTTATCACACAAACTGACTTCGGGGAGTGACTTGGTGAACCGACGACGCACGCAATTCAGACGACGAATCACTGATTTATTTTATATGTTTATGCCAGTTTTACACAGTAAGATGTCCATTTTAGTGAAATATTTATTCCACTCGAACAGAATTTATACGAGTCCAATAGGGATCCGATATACAGCGTAGGCCTCCATCAGAGTTGTTTGAACACTGACCGCTGTGTATGTTTGCATGACATTCCAAGCTCGCGTCGCTGCCGTCTACTACTGCGTGATTATAAGAAGCTATCGTTGATGACTGATCAGACCAGGAAAACAGGAAAAGTAGCCTGTTATACATAATTTGGTTAAAATGACGAGTTTCTCCTTGTTGCTCAGGGACAGTAGGCTTACACGTACACTGAAAACAATGCATCACCTGATATGCCTATTACACATCACAGATAGCCGAAACATGTAGTCCCCACGGCACGCAAGAGCTTACATTGGCTTTGTGAAACTTCACCCGTTACTAATTCCAAAGGCAGCCTCCATTTGCACACTGAATGTATGTTAGGGTACTCACCGAACCGGCTAGCTTTGTAATCTGATCGACGACTCTTTTGTAGAACCAGGAAACACACCACGGTGTTTGAAAACGATGCCACTCACCAGAGATATACGTAAATAGCGGGGGGATACCTCCGAGCGCGGCTCTCAGATTACAATCACACCGGACAAGCGCGAGCAACGCAAAATAGAGGCCAAGGGAACTGATCTCGGGTATATAAATGCTATATGACATGGTTATAGGCCAGTGGGCCGAGTTAGCACTCGTCTGGTCATCACTGCCCGGGCAACGGGAGATTGCTGGGTTACTATCGCCGTCTGGTGGAATGCATGAACGTTGACTCAAAATAATTTATTTTCATGCGCAAGTACCGTAGGTAAGAATTTTTGAAAAGCTATTCTATAAATAACACGGATATAAATATTTTGTGGCCGTTGTACAATCGTGACGTTACCAAAGCAAGATAATAGTAGGAACGGCCCTCAATGGAAAAACCTCAATTTTTCACTCGTGATAACAAACATCTTTCTGCAAATAATTTACTTTTAATGTATTTTTAAACTCAGGTTAATCATAATTAATAATTATGTTGTGAAATTATTGCTGGGTATATGCTACCAGTGTGTATATATCTAGTAGGCCTAAATAAATAGTTTGAATACCTGTCAACAATGGACCTAAAACAGTAGTTTTTTCACTCTTTTTAAAACTGTTTTCTTTTTTAAATATATTTTTTAAATAATGAAACAGATTTATAAAATTACCAGCACCAAAAGGAGGCAACAGAATTCCCAACATTATCATTGAAGTATCTCACCACAGTTATGTGAGCCCTGCACCCAACGGAGCACAAAAGTAAGCTTCTGTCGCCATCGTGTGGACGTTTAAGTGTACAGCACTAATGACGTCCCGGCATATTGACGACTGTCATGGCGGCGCCCTTGAGACTCATATCCAGGTTGGCTGTTGTCACAGGTCAGTTTGACTTCTGTCTTCATATTAGCGTATGACTTTGATCAGTCTAGTGCTTGTAGGTAAAAATAAATACAGAATTTTAAACACTCTCCATTAGCTGTTGATGTTTTCAGTTCGTAACAACAAACTCGAAAATGCAATGCCAGCTATCACAAGCTATCTAGTTCACCTTTCGCCTAAAACGCCATTCTTTTTGTTTTGTTTTATTTTTAAGCCAACTAATGTATTTCAGGTAACAACGCAGTGGTGTATGATAGCTAGTAGTAGCAAGCTGTAGGGTGAACAGTTTCTGTAACACAGATGAACAGATTTAGTTAGCAACTACAGCTAACTGCAAGTCTCGCAAGTTAGTTAAGAGCGATTCCAATTAACGTGACGAAATAACTTCGAATTGAATAGTTGGCCAGTGGCAGCCTTTAAATATTGGCCAGGGTTGTGTTGCAGAAGTTTATAGCTGTGTTTTCATAAATCAAATGTTGTGCAGACGCTGCTATGCTTTCCCCCCCTTTCTTAATAAAAACAATTATTTAACGTTTCTGCATGAAACAGCCGTTCTTGAACAACACTGGCTAATGCTATAGGAACGTCACAAATAATTACTTCACTGTTGTGTAGCCGTGTGAAATTAATTGTGAAATTTTTTAAGGGGTAAGTGAGGACTCTCCTCGACCTTTCACTTGGTAAATTCTACTTGCTGGACAGAATGTACACTACATGGCCAAAAGTAGTGGACACCTGACATCAAACATCTCATCCAAAATTATGGGCATTGATGTGGAGTCGGTCCACCTTTTACTGCCATAACAACCTCCGCTCTTCTAGGTAGGCTCTATGCTAGATGTTGGAGCCTTGCTGCAGGGATTTGCCTCCATTCAGCCAGGAGAGCATTATTGAGGTCAGGGCAATTATTGGGCTGTTATGCCTGGGTCACAGTTAACTTTCCAGTTGTTCCTAGAGGTTTTGGATGGGGTTGAGATCAGGGTTCTGTGCAGGCCAGTCGAGTTCTTTCACACCAATCGCCAGAAAACCATTTCTGTATGGATTCGCTGTGCGCTTGGGGGCATTGTCATGCTGAAAAAAGAAAGGGCCTTCACCAAATTGTTGGGGAGGCACAGAATTGTCTAGAATGTGATTGTATGCTGTAGCATTAAGATTTGCCTTCACTGGAACGAAGGGGTCTAGCCCAAACCATGAAAAACAGCCCCAGACCAAGGGGTGTCCCGATAGACTATATGACCAAAACTACCTGCAATGGACACGGTGTCACTCTGTGTTTGCACTACCCAACCTCTCCAGGAGGGGGCAGCGGTATCGGTCGGGCCGTCTGCCAGCGCTTCGCTGCGGAGGGAGCCTCGGTGGTGGTCGCCGATGTCAACGAGGACTCAGCCAATCAGACGCTGGCGAGCCTGCCGGGGGGCCACCGAGGCCAGGAGCACCTGGCGGTGGGAGTGGAGGTCTCCTCCAGGGAGAGCGTGGAGAGGCTGGTCACTGCCATACAGGTGCGTCTGGGGGGGGGGCGTCCAGGTGACGCACACCAGAGGGGAACCGCCGTCCGGATAGCTGCGGCTCCAAAAAATTTGGGTTGCATATTGTTGAAAGCAATACTCACACATACCAAATCAAACTGCTGTTGCAGTTGTTTTGGTATTTGCTGAAAATGTTTCGCTTCCATATTTGCAGGGAAATGTATTTCTATATTTCTTGGGCAGGGAAAGTTTGGGTACTGTTTCCCTGAATAACAAATCATGAAAGCTTAAAATAAGACGGGGGTGGGTGGGGGAGCTCTCATTCACACACTCATTAACAAATTCATACACTCATTATCACACATCTCTCTCTCTCCTCTCTCCTCTCGCCCTCTTTTTCATACGTGCAGTGCGGGCTGAATGGCCTGTTCTCATCCTCAGGTTGATTAGTAATGTCTGAATGACTCACTTTCTATATATGGGAAATCTGCTGAGGAGAGATTAGTAATGACTGAATGACTCACTTTCTGTATATGGGGAATTTGCTGGACAGATTGATTAGTAATGTCTAAATGACTCATTTTCTGAATTTGGGGAATCTGCTGGGCAGCTTGATGAGGAATGTCTGTATGATGCACTTTATCTAGGGAATCTGGTGGCGCCATAGATTAGTATTGTCTGCATGATGCAGTTGGTATCAGGGGAAACTGCTGGCCGCATATATTAATAATGTCTGAATTTTGGGCTGCTCTGCTCCTCAGTGTCGGTACTTCCAGCCCCCTTCCGTGTGTGTCAGTGCTGCGGGGATCACTCGGGACGAGTTCATGCTGAAAATGGAGGAGGACGACTTTGACAGGGTCATCCAGGTCAACCTGAAGGTACGGTGTGCTAGCATTCTGCTCTTCCTCCTCTCTCTCTGATCTCCTCCCTCTGGACACATTTTCATTTTATCTTACGTCTCCTTCTCTTTATCTCTTTGTTCAGGGTACCTTCCTTGTCACACAGGCCGTCTCTAAGGCCCTGGTCGCCAGTGGATCCCCCAAAGGGTCCATCATCACTGTGGGCAGCATTGTGGGCAAGGTTAGGCAGCCATCTTTAATGTGGCAGCTTTGTGGGCTGGGTGAGGTGGCCATCTTTAATGTGGCAGCTTTGTGGGCTGGGTGAGGCAGCCATCTTTAATTTGGCAGCTTTGTGGGCCAGATGAGGGGGACATCTTTAATGTGGCAGCATTGGAGGCAAGGTGAGGTGGCCATCTTTAATGTGGCAGCATTGGAGGCAAGGTGAGGCAGCCATCTTTAATGTGGCAGCTTTGTGGGCCAGGTGAGGTGGACATCTTTAATGTGGCAGCTTTGTGGGCCAGGTGAGGTGGACATATTTAATGTGGCAACTTTGTAGGCAAGGCGAGGCAGCCATCTTTAATGTGGCAGCACTGGGGGGAATGCACAGTAATGTGGGAAGCTGTTCTAATCTGGGCATCAACCTCATCTGTAACTCACACCCTGTGAAGGGAGGAAGTAGATTTTTGGCGTCTGTCTTGATGTCTCTGGGTGCCGACAGGTGGGGAACATTGGGCAGGTGAACTACTCCGCCTCCAAAGCTGGAGTGGAGGGGTTAACAAGAACTGCAGCCAAGGAGCTGAGCAGGTAAACCTGAGAGAGAGGATTCTGCCAGCGAGCGACCGAATGTCGTACATGTAGTACAGGACATTAACACTGCAGTGAGAGAGAGGGTTAATACAGTACATACACACTGACTGAACACTACAGAACATTAACACTGCAGTGAGAGAGAGGGTTAATACAGTACATACACACTGACTGAACACTACAGTACATTAACACTGCACTGAGTGAGAGGGTTAATACAGTATATACACACTGACTGACTGAACACTACAGTACATTAACACTGCACTGAGTGAGAGGGTTAATACAGTATATACACACTGACTGACTGGACGCTACAGTACATTAACACTACAGTGAGAGAGAGGGTTAGTACAGTATAAACACACTGACTGCCTGGACACTACAGTACAGTAACACTGCAATGTGAGAGAGTGTTAATACAGTATAAACAAACGGACTGACTGGATGCTACAGTACCTGAACACTGCACTGAGAGAGAGTTACTGCATTTTTATTTTATGAAACGTATTTTTGTTTCTTCTCATTGGCAGGTTTGGGATTCGCTGTAATTGCGTGCTCCCTGGGTTCATAGCCACGCCGATGACCGATGCAGTACCTGAGAAAGTGATCAGTAAGGTGTGTGTGTCTGTGTCTGTGTGTGTGTGTGTGTGTGCGTGCGTGCGTGCGTGCGTGCGTGCGTGCGTGTGCGTCATTATGTTAAATCAGCAGGGATGTACTGTCAGGTTGGGGTAAATCAGTGTGGCATTATCAGTTTGTCCTTTTTTCTTTTTCTTTTAAACTGCTGTTATCAATAATTGTGTGTATAGTTTGGCACTATAAGAATTGCTTGTCATGTCAACGAAAAGCTGAGTGAAAAGACTTACTGGTGATGTGATTCTGCGCAGATGACCTCCCTGATACCACTGGGCAGAATGGGACAACCTGCAGGTGAGTGTATGTGTGTGGCTGTGTGTTTGTGTGTGTGTGTGTGTGTGGCTGTGTGTTTGTGTGTTTGTGACTGTGTGTATGTGTGTGGCTGTGTGTTTGTGTGTGTGTGGCTGTGTGTTTGTGTGTGTGTGTGTGTGTATGTGTGTGTGTGTGTGTGTGTGTGGCTGTGTGTTTGTGTGTATAACATAAGAACTGGCCGCCGCTCTCATACAAACCCCTCTCTCCTTCTCTCACCCCTCTCACCCCTCTCTCTCCCCCTCTTCCTGTCTCCCTCTCCCCCTCCTCTTCTCCCCTTCTCTCCCTCTCTCCCCCTCCGGCTCTCCCCCTCCCCCTCTCTCCCTCTCACCCCTACCTCTCCCCTCTCCCTGTCTCCCTCTCTCACCCCTCTATCCCTCTGTCCCTCTCTCCACCTCCCCCCTCCCCCTCTCTTTCTCCCTCCCCCCCTCCCCCTCTCCTTCCCTCTCTCCCTCTGTAGAGGTAGCAGACGCGTGTGCTTTCCTGGCCTCTGATGACAGCCGATACATCACTGGAGTCAGCATCGAAGTCACAGGTGTGTGAGCCCAGCTACAGGCAACACTAACATGCAGCACTGACATGCAGCACTGACACACTGCACCGGCACACAGCACTGACACACAGAACCGACATGCAGCACGAACATGTAGCATCAATATGCAGCAATGACACGCAGCACTGACGCACAGCACTGACACGCAGCACTGATGCACAGCACTGACATGCAGCACTGACACACAACACCGACATGCAGCACTGACAGGCAGCACCGACACGCAGCACTGACTCTCAGCTCTGACAAACAGCACCAACATGCACCACTGACACGGAGCACTGACACACAGCACCGGCACGCAGCACTGACACACCGCACCGACATGCAGCACTGACATGCAGCACTGACACACAGCACCAACATGCAGCACTGACACATAGCACTGACATGCAGCATCAATACGCAGCACTGACACTCAGCACTGACATGCAGCACTGACACTCAGCACCGATATGCAGCACTGACACACAGCACCAGCATATAGCACCAACATGCAGCATCAATACGTAGCACTGACACTGAAACTACTAAGCTCTCATCTGCCACTGTAAAACTCAGACAGATTTAAGTTCAGTATACTGATATAGGGAATGATTTAAATAACTACAGATATTCATGACTGCTAATGATTTGTGCATGTACTGTATGTTTGGATGCTGAAACACAGTCTGTGTGTAACTACTTAGTTCAGTAAACTTGAGCTAATTTCAGAGGGCAGTATTTCACATAACAATTCACCAGAGAGCATGCTGGGGGGTGAGGTCTAGGGCTTGGGATTTTTGAAGCATACTTTACATGCTCCAGCCTCCACTTCCCATGAGCCTCTTTGTGGTAAAACATACTGTGGTTCTCTGCCAGTTGAAAGCACCACCATGAACTGAAATAAGTCTGTTTGATTTGCAGGAGGCCTCTTCATTGGCTGAGAGGTACCACCGCCCCCTTTGTGAAGACCAGTCTCAGACGCTGGCTCATGATCCTCAGTGCCTTTGCCCGTCAGTAACAGGTCTGACCACATCTGACTCCTCCCCCCTCCCCTCTTTGTAAATTGTGTAAAAACCAATCTGTACAGGGCAGTGTGTTGCAAATTAAAGTCTTTATATTTGTAACTTGTCCTCTCACAGTTTTTTTACTTATAGATATAACGGGATGGGAGAGAGCACACATACAACAAGAGGTGGGACGTGGAACAGTTTCGATGACAGTGCACCCCAGTCTCTCCTTTTAGTCCCTAAATAAGGTCCTCCACTCCTCGCTGGTCCCAGCACACCTGCTGACTGACTGTTGGCACAGATTCTTTAGTCTCGCCAGATGTTCAGCTCTGTGTCTTTAACACCGCCAAGTTCTGTCTCTCTGCAGTTGAAACTGCGGCATTCCAAATTAATGAGATTTATGAATATTAATGAAGGGGGCGTGGTCACTTCTCAGAAATGCACAAGAAATACCTTTGTGAAAAGACTGAATCTTCATATTAGGAGAAACGGTGAAAAATTATTAGGTTGTTCATAAATAAGTATTTATAAGTATACTGAATAACATATAATGAAAAAAATTGGTTTTTAAGTGGTCTGATATCAAGGACAGGGTGTAAATTCAAATGCACAGACTCTCACACATGGACACAAACATGCGCACACACACAAGCACATTTTTATTCACGGTGACTCTGATAAAATGCGTTAGCATGTGGTTTAATGGGAGACTTTGAACAAAACCAAAACAAAACAAAAAAACCCAGCAACAAGCGAAGAAAAAACCAAGAAGACATTAAAAATTTGAATGAAAGCCGAGTGAAAAGCAGTGTGGTGTAGCTAAGGCCTCGAAAACCGGTGGGCAGATAAGAATTTACATCCAGTGGAGCCGCTAAACTGGAGTAGAACACTGGCGTGGAATTAGAACGGCGGCGATGAATGTGAGACCATGGAAAGGCTGGTTACTATGACAGCAACTGAGTTTTCATACAGGCCAGCAGAGCAGCTGAGACGTCAGGGATCAGTCAGGTGTGTGTCGTTCGTCTGGAGAGCTGCTGTTCGAGAAAAAAGGCCAAATGAAAAATCTAAACAGAAAATCAACTTTAGAGACTTTTTTGTAGGCCCAACCGACATGCTTTAACAGTCTTCTCGGAGTACCGTGTAGACGAACAAACGAGAGAGTCAAGCAGCTCTTTTTAAAAAGATTATATATTACAGAAACAAAATTAAAAAAAGAAATACTTACACACATTTATAAAATAATACTTTTTTCAGCACCATAGTTTGTTTGAACATTATTTGTCTTTAATTAAAACAAACAAAAACAAAACAAAACAAAAAAAAAAGCCCCACACTGGTCTACAAAATTATCTTCAGCCAAGCGGATTCAGCTTTTTGGCCATTAACCCCCGCCACAGCCCCCAGCACGGAAAAAGTGAACGGAAAAAGAGGAAAAACCCATAATATAGAATCCCCATGGATGTTTTTTCTGGTATGGAACCTCCCAAATGTTCCCCTCCCAGTCTGAAGTTCTCCCCCTTAATTGCCCCCTCCCACCTCTGAGTTTCTACCCCTTTTCTGCATCTGTAAATGCCCCCGAACAGAACACAAACCGACAGTGAAACTGCAAGTTAAAATCAACAGCTGTGAATCATTTTAATCAAGGACAATGACAGCAAAAACTCACAAGAAAAAAAAAAAAAAATGTACAAACACTGGCTGGGGGTTACATTGTTAGCATCACCACCGGTGAACAAACAAGGGATTTTCTTTATTTTGTTAACTGTCTCTACATGCATAAAACAAAAGGGTGTGTACAGATAAGGTAGAATCGGTTTCATATACATATATATATATATTTATATTTCTATATTGATTTTTCAAATGAAAGCTGGAGGAAGTAAATACTAACGAAATACCACAATTCAATTTAGTTTTTCATATTTTCTTTTGTTTGAATGTTTAGATGGAGATTTTGAGGAAAAATAAAGCACCATGTTTTTATTTTTTCTTAAATAAATAAAATAAATTATTTTTCTTCCTGTACATGTGGTTTCTAATGCACAATTCCAGCCAGAGAAATGATGGTACACAAATCCTGAAGAGACAGCTCAAAAGCATTGTGAAGTCAAAAGCTTTTCATTTTAAAAGGCTTCCTTTTGTACAGCACCAAAGCCTTGTGGGTATTTTGTGACCATGCTCTTATTTACCGCTGAATTTCTCCTCCATTTTAAGGCTCATGTATGTCTTTTACCCTGATATATTTAGATCCTTGTAAAGAGAAAATATGCTGACAAAAAATTATTTAAAAAACGTAAAATTATCTAAGTCACTCCATCACCCCAAAAACACTTGCTTCCCCCATTGCACCTTGCACGTAGCGACTTGACAACAAAATGGTTGCCTGTTTTCCCAGTTTTTAATTGTTGAAGAAAATACACATACATAACATCAAGTCCAGTACAAGTTTACAAGGATAATGGCTTCTGATTCTATAACATCTGAACTGGGCCAAATATCAAGTCCCCGTCTGCTTGCTTTTAAAAAAAAAACATGAACATGAACTGAGCATGCTACAATATTTATCCAACACACAGCCGATACCGTACGGTAAATACTGCAAGTTTTTGACTCTCTTTATTACAGTACTGGAATTTTGATTGTGATTCACAACTGGTTTAGACTAAAGGTCGCGACCTTCATCTCCGGTCTCTCCCGGCTTCTCAGGCGGCTTTTGCCCGTTGCCGAAGCAGGTCGCCGACGGACGGGACCGAATGTCGCTGAGGCGCCACGGTCCGGGTTCGAGAAGCTCTGCCGCAACGGATGGCGGGCGCGTTGCGAAATCCGGACCGTCGACTTCGGGCGGTGGAGCTTGCCGTCCGTGAACCTCTCCTAAGCTCCGCCTCTGACGTTTTCGTTGTTCTCGTCGGTCCCCGGTCACTTAGCGAGACAGGAAGTGAGGTAAAGGAAGGGGCGGGCTTTATGTGTGTGAAGCCCCATCCGTGTAAGGGGGGTTGGGAGGTAGGTCGGGAGATTTACAGAACTTTAAGGAGAGACTGGGGGAATGGGAGGGGATGGTGAGAGGTGGGTGGCGGGGGGTCTGGTGTGGGGGGGGGGGGGGGCTCTGTTGGACAATTTTAAAAAAAGTCGAAAAACTTCTGGGCCAGCTGTGTTCAAATAACACACCTCTTTATACTGCGTTCTGTCAGAACTTCTTTTTTGCATCATCCTGAAAATAGATCTTTCCCTCTCTCTCACTGCGAGGGCGTCTGAGTTCTATTTCTTTATATTCTCTCTCTTCTCCTGTTCTCCATCGGTTTCGTTGCGACATGTTTTCCCTGGGCGTGTACTTAAGTGAGTGTGTGTGTGCGTGTGTGTGTGTTTGTTCCTCATCTTTTTGAACTACGTAAATAGAACGTGCCAGATGTATTTAAGTGGTGCATATGTGTGTATCAGTGAAAATACTGGTAGGTTTCGGTTTCCTTTTCTGACTGTGTGTGTGTGTGTGTGTTAATGTGTGTGTGTGTGTGTGTGTGTGTGTGTGTTTGTGTGTGTGCTTGTTTCAGCCCAGGAAACAGACAGGTCCCACATCAAAGCCAAATTGCTGGTTAATGTCCCCAAAGTCTGAGATCTTGATGTCCAGCAGGGGGAGCTGCTCCAATTGGGGTGTATTCACCTCCAGCACTGTCCTGTCAAAGCCCTTGCGATACTGCAGTTAGAGAGGGAAAGAGCGAGAGAGAGAGAGAGAGAGAGAGAGAGAGAGAAAGAGAAAGAGAAAGAGAAAGAGAGAGGCAGGTGAATACTGAGCTGTGAAACTCATCAGGTGTGAGTGTGTGCGTGTTCATTTGTCTCTGGGTCTGTGCATGAGTGTGTGTGTGTGTGTGTTTGTGTGTGTGTGGGTGTATGTGTGCGTGTGTGCGTGTCAGAGTGCATGTGAGTGTGTGCGTGTGTGTGTACGTTTGTCTGTGCGTGTGTGTGTGTTTGTCTCTGTCTTTGTGCATGAGTGTGTGTGTGTGTGTGTGTATGTGTGTGTGTGCGTGTGTGTGTGTGTGTGCTTGTGTGTTTGTGTGTGTGTGCGTGTGTGTGTGTGTGCTTGTGTGTGTGTGTGTGTGCGTGTGTGCACGTGACTCACAGAGCAGCCGTCCACGAGGGCCTTGACGTAAGGGCTGGTCTCGTAGCTGAGCTCCTCTTCGTTGGCCCCCAGGAAGCGCAGCGCCCTCTGGTGGCTGTCGTTGGCAGTGCGGTCGGCCCAGGCCACGGATCGATGGCAGTGGTAGGTGAGGTTCTGTCGGGCCTGGACACTCAGGAGCCGCAGGAAGCCCAGCTGGACCACGCCCACGGGCTCGCCGTTAGAGTCTACGTACGAGAACTGTGGGGAGAGGGAGAAAGAGGGGGGTGTTTGGTGCGTATTGACCATTTTTATGGTTGAGGACCCCACCTCTAAATTGCAAAAAAAAAAGTGGTTACTCACCTTGCTGCCTGTTTTAAACTGACTGTACCAGGAACCTGGAGTCTCCTTCACCCAATAGTTCATCTTCACCTGAGAGGGAGAGGGAGGGAGGTAGAGAGAGAGGGAGGGAGGGAGAGAGAGAGAGAGAGCATTTAGACTCATACACTGTATGACCAAATGTATCTGGACACGCCTCGGTCTGGGGCTGGTTTCATGGTTTGGACTGGGCCCCTTAGTTCCAGCGAAGGCAGATCTTAATACAGCGACATTCTAGACTATTCTGTGCTTCCAACCTTGTGGCAACAGTTTGGGTAAGGCCCTTTCCTGTTTTAGCATGACAATGTCCCCAAGGTCCATATAGAAATGGTTTAGGGTGTGGAAGAACTTGACTGGCCTGCACAGAGCCCTGACCTCAACCCCATCCAACACCTTTGAGACAAATTGGAAATCCCGGCAGCAATGCTCCAACATCTAGTATAAGGCCTTCACAGAATAGTGGAGGTTTTCATAGCAGCAAAAGGGTAGACCAACTGCATATTAATGCCCATGATTTTGGATGAGATGTTGGATGTAAGGTGTCCTCATACTTTTCGTAGTGTGTAAGGCCTATATGGGTGTCTTCTGTGCGTCTGAATCGTTATATTCATAGTTATTAATGTACTTGTATGTAAAAGACATGGTAGTGTGCAAAATACGCCATGGTCTGGCATGTTTAGCATGTTCTGCAGAATGTCTGTAGTGTGTCTCAGCGAGTAACATGCGCTGTTACATGCCTGTGGCATGGTTATAGCGTGTTGTAGCATGGTTATAGCGTGTTGTGGCATGGTTATAGCGTGTTGTGGCATGGTTATAGCGCGTTGTGGCATGGTTATAGCGTGTTGTGGCATGGTTATAGCGTGTTGTAGCATGCGGTCTAGTGTGTCTGTTGCTGTGTCCTGCTGTGTGTGGTGTCTCTTGTGTACAGCGTGCGCGTTATGTGTTCTGTAGTGTTACCTGTACCGTGTGTCATGTGATGTAGCCAGTAGCGTAGCGTGTGCTTGGCGTGTACCGTGGCGTGTCTGCAGCGTGTGTGCGCTGGGTGACTCACCGTCTCGACGCTCTTGCTGGGGTACAGGCAGGTCTCCCCGCCCGCGGTGAAGTTGCAGAAGACCTTGAAGGAGTCGCGGGAGCAGCCCTGGTTGGGGTCGATCCAGTATTCTCCTGCACGGCAACAAACCACGGTCACACTGCTGAGCCAATGGTGAGGCTCCATACAGACCCGGTCACACTGCTGAGCCAATGGTGAGGCTCCATACAGACCCAGTCACACTGCTGAGCCAATGGTAAGGCTCCATACTGACCCGATCACACTGCTGAGCCAATGGTGAGGCTCCAAACAGACCCAGTCACACAGCTGAACCAATCACAATGCTCCATACAGACCCAGTCACACTGCTGAACCAATCAAAATGCCCCATATAGACCTGGTCACACTGCTGAGTGAATCGTAAGGCTCCATACAGACCTGGTCACACTGTTTAACTAATCATAATGCTCCATACCGACCCAGTAATACTGTTCAGCCAATTATAATGCTCCAGACAGACCTGGTCACACTGTTTAGCCAATCATAATGTGCCAAACAGACCAACCCACCTGGTCACTTACTGAGCCAATCTCAGTGCACCAAAAACCACAGTAAGACTGTTCAGCCAATCATAATGCTCCAAACTGACCCAGTTGCACTGCTGAGCCAGTCATAACACTCAAAACGAACCCAGAGGACATCAGTGTTTGGCCTGTGACCCCTGACCCCAGAACGCACCGTCCTGGTGGTTGGGCTGGCTGAGTTTGAGGTCCTGGCAGGTTCGGGCGGGGCTGTCCTGGGTGCCCAGCGGGTAGCGCATGGTCTCGATCTCCAGCCGCAGGGAGTTCAGCGACCCGAAGATCTCCTCCATGCCCTCCGAGCCCGTCAGGAACTCCGCCCCCGCCGCGTCCGACGCCGGCAGCTCCGCCTCCGGCTCCGCCTCCGACACGATCCTGCTGGCGTCGATCGAGCGCTTGGACTTCTTGGGCATCTGGATGGGCAGGGGCTGAATCACGTCTCCTGGGGGGCCCTGGGGGGGTGGCGGGTGGGAGGGGAAGGGGGGGGGCAATTAGTAATACATGGGTATCCAGCATTCACATCTGTGCCACATGCTTCCATGCAATCGCTTTTAAAATCACGACGATCTTCTAAATGCAACTCCAAGGGACATGTAGCGCCTGAGGCAACCATGTGAGGTTGTGCTACGGAGGTAAACACAGTGCTTTTTCAGCAGCTCTCTGCAGACTGTTTTTCCCTACCTTACGCCAGTCAACATGGATGTCGACAGGCGAAATCAAGAGAGAGTGGAAGAAAGGGAGGAGCCTGTGAGGTCGAGGGGCGGAGACTGTGAATGGGCAAGTAAAGGGGTACTCACTGGAGCTCCAGGGGGTCCTTGCACGCCCTTCTCGCCTTTCGGACCAGCACCGCCCTGGAAAACACACACACACACACACACACACACAGAAAGAATCAGAACAGACAGGAAGTTCTATTCAAGACAATAAAACAGAACCCGGTCGCTGATCACATACAGACGTCTTGATGAGGAGGACGTAGTTCTTTTGTCTACTGCAAGTGGGGGTTTGGGGGGGGGGGTGGGGGGACTCCATTCCCAGCAGACAGCAGGTTTTTAATTTCCAATCCAATCCAATCACCAATCAGCACCCTGCTTGATTATCTAACTGTCAGTGTACTTTTATGCCAAAAAAGTACTTTTAATCAGCCAACCACTGTAATATGCTTCTCACAAGGGACACAAGCAGTATTCTGCCGCAATTTTTTTGAGCTTACGAGGAAACTGGAGTTGAAATGTCGGATCACAAATCCAAAAATTCAGAAGCGAAGCAGGCCTCCCCCCTCCCCCCCCTCCCCGAGGCCTGAACAGCACCAGGCCTGGTCTTGAGCCTTGCTACGCGACAGTGGCGGGCCGCGGTGATGTCACACATTGAGAGAAGCGAAGAAGACTCACCGTAGCGCCCTTCGCTCCTTTCAGACCTTCCGGACCCTGCGAATAGAGACACGGAACGTTAGCGTCACGCCGCAAAAGTGACAGTTTGTCACGATTAACTGCCGTTTTGAACAGGGTCACTCACGGGAAGGCCTGGGGGTCCAGCAGGGCCCAGGGGACCAGTTCCTCCTGCGATACCCTGAAACAGAAAGGAATGTTCAGCTACGCATCCTCACTGAAAACATCATCAGATGCCTGTTTTACAACAACATTACAACTACGCATCCTCACTGAAAACAAATATTTGCTGTTCTAATGAAGATGGATGAAAAATAAGTGAAATATAATTGAGTAACTGAAAGAAATACAAAGTATCGTTCAAACTAATTATTTATTTAAAAATATATTTCACTAAAAATAGCAAAATACACAAGGCGATACATAGGATTACACCCCAATTGCCCTTACCATTTCCCTACTCCTACTGATTGAACCCTAACACTTTCCATACTCCAAACCTTAACCCTGATTTTTAAATACTTCATTTTGGTCCAAAGATGGATGAGAAACAATTCAAATATCGTCAATTCACAGACAGAAATACAAAGGAATGTGTCTGAAGTAATATTCTTTTTAAGAAAAATGTATTTCACGGAAAAAAACCATCAAAATATAGGCTGATGTGACGAAAGTCAATCAATGACTAACGTAGCTTTAACCCATTCCCAAGGTTCCAATCATAGCTCCAATACTGCCCCGAACCCAGGCCACTCACCTGTTCTCCCTTAGGTCCCGTGGAGCCTTGTGGCCCCGAGAGGCCCCGGTCGCCCTTCTCTCCCTGTTCTCCGGGGGGCCCGATCAGGCCGATGAGACCTGGGTGGCCCTTCTCCCCCTTGGCGCCAGGGTCTCCTCGCAGTCCGGGCAGCCCTGGGGGGCCCTAACGGGGCAGGCGAAGGGCACATAGATACTCATACAACTTCTGCTGCTTCTGTTAAATTTTGTGAATGGAGTGAGTGTGATTGGGATGACTGATTGGGATGAGTGTGATTAGGATGAGTGTGACTGGGATGAGTGTGACTGGAATGAGTGTGATTAGGATGAGTGTGACTGGGATGAGTGTGACTGGAATGAGTGTGATTGGGATGATTGATTGGGATGAGTTTGATTGGGATTACTGTGATTGGGATGAGTGTTACTGGGATGAGTGTGACTGGGATGAGTGTCATTGGAATGACTGATTGGGATGAGTGTGATTGGTATTCCTGTGATTGGGATGAGTGTGATTGGGATGAGTGTGACTGGCATTACTGTGATTGGGATGAGTGTGACTGGGATGAGTGTGATTGGGATGAGTGTGCGTTTCTCTTACCATGGGCCCTGGAGGTCCCTTCTCCCCTGACAGGCCTGGGGAACCTTGCTCACCCTAAGAGAGAGAGAGAGGGAGAGAGGGGGGAGTAAAGGGAAAGAGAGAGAGGGAGGGGGGAGAGAGTGAGAGAGAGGGAGAGAGATAGAGAGAGACAGAGGAGCGAGAAAGGGGAGAGAGAGAGAGAGAGAGAGGTGATCAATTGCAGAAATTCACAGAAATCTAAAACCGCTCTGTGAATTCTAGACAGTTGAGTTATATACTGTGTAACAAAATGTTTAATTCCACACTGCACTGTATGATGGGATGGATCTGCCCTGCATCTCACCACTGATCCGGGAAGTCCTCTCAGGCCTTCCGTTCCTGGTTTTCCTGGGGGGCCCTGTGGCCCCACGGGACCAGTCTTTCCTGGGGGGCCATTGGCACCTGGGTCTCCCTAATGAAAAATGGGGGGGGGGGGGGGGCAGAGACAGAGTGGGATGAATGAGGCTTATGCTCACATGTACTTAAGGGTTGGATGTTAACCTCTGACCTTTGACCCTTTACCTTGCTGCCCTTCTCTCCCTGTCGTCCCTCAGGTCCTCTTGTCCCAGCAGGACCCTGGATGAAATGAACGAAAGGAGAGATTTATAATAAACGAGAGAGAAAATGTGAAAAAGCAGATGTACTGCAATATGGATGCCACTGTGTCCTAATTAACATAACTAACATAACTAGGCGGCAGTGTAGTATAATGGGTAAGGAGCTGGTCTGCTGTTGTACCCTTGAGCAAGGTACTTAACCTGCATTGTTTTAGTATACATCCAGCTGTATAAATGGATGCTATTTAAATGCTTTGTAAAAAGTTGTGTGAGGCACTCTGGATAAGAGCTTCTGCTAAATTCTTGCAATGTGACGTAACTAATTAGTCACAAGCACAGTTTTAACATGAGCACTGTGTACGTTTCATGCAGCAGAAGAAAAAACTTCAAAGGAGAAAATACCACCTCCCCCCAGCCCGAATTTACGCACCCTCTTTCCTGGGGGGCCAGGAGGTCCATTCTCACCAGTGGGTCCGGGGGAGCCCTGGAAGAGAGCGGGAAAGAGCACAATGAGGGGTACCAAAGTCATACCCCAAAAACACCCAACACAGACATCAGTGCAGCCCCAGAATTCAAGCTCTGCTGTAGAGTTCAATCATAAACACATCCCCTCTCACGGACTGGAATGACAACTACAGTATTACAGATCATCAAATATAAATCTATAAGAACCCTGTTAAAGGACCTAGATATATATACAAACCTTATCTAGGCATCAAACGGACTCCAAACCCCAAATTAATCCAGGCTTGATATGGCGTTATTCCTCTATTTGGCTAAATATACATTCTTATTGCACCTTAAGGGAATTTGGGCAGAAATAAAGAACTCAAAATTCACAATGGGTGAAGAGCTCTTTTTTCAGAGTCTTTAAAATAATATTTTCATGATGTTTGAGCCTGAATGCGCTTAAAAGTGCAAAGTCCGTTTTAATGGGAATTGCAAATCCAATTGGATTTTACATTAATTAATGCCTGCTCACGTCATCTCCAAACCGAACTGCAGAAAAACATGTAGACATCCACATCTCTGATGAGCACAGCTGTATTGGACCATCTATAGATCCTTGAGGCACACCTACTCAGGAAAGCCCAACCAAGACAATAGTGCCAACCACGGTCCCTCCTTGTACATATGGCTACAGTACATGAAAAAAGAGAGAATGCTTGCTCAAACAGTTTACTGCATGTCATACTTCTTGGATGCAGTTTATAAGTGGTGGTATAACTGTTTTAGTAACTATGGCAACAGTAAGGAGAGCTGCTTTGCAATAGCTTGGAGAGAGATTGAAAGAACAATAAAAAGAAAAGATGGAGGGAGTGACTCACTGCTTGTCCTTGTTCGCCGTCCTCTCCTCTCTCTCCCTTTGCTCCATCTTGACCCTGAGAAACAGAGAGGCCTTGTTTCAATTCAATAAACTTTATTCATTGTCTTTAGTTCAATAAACTTTATTTATTCCCAGAGGGGCAATTAATTGCTGGGCATGTAGTTAGCAGCCTGGAAAAGGAAGGCGTATCACCTATGTTTTGGTTATTAGATACTATTCACGGGTGGGGAAATGTAAAATACATACACAGGCATACAATATTTATGGACAGATCTTATAATAGAGATTTTTAAAAAGAACAAAATGTTAAAAAAAAGTTTTTTTTCCCCCTGCTGTTCAGGTTATTTTGAGGTCTGTCTGAAGGAGTTGGAATGTGGTGACGCTGAATACTCTTCCCCTTGAGAGCACACAGACAAAAGAGGTCCGAAAACAGAGCAGGAGGTTATACATCCACAACTCACCCGAGGACCGACTTCACCAGCGGGGCCAGGGTCACCGGGGAAACCAACAGGGCCCTGAGGGGAAGAGAGAGAGAGAGAGAGCGAAAGAGAGGTGGGAGAGAGAGAGAGAGGGAAAGGGAGAGAGAGAGAGGGAGAGGTAGAGAGGGGGAGAGAGAGGGAGAGAGAGCGAGGGAGAGAGAGAGGGAGTAGGAAAGTGAGAGAATAAGAAAGAGGGAGAGAAAGAGGTAGAGATAATGAAAGAAAGGAGAGAAAAGGAGAAGGAAGGAAGGAAAGCGAGAGGATGGGAGAGCAGAGGGAGTGTTTATTGACTGGGCTGTGGGGAGCGCAGGCCGCGACAGGCTGTGATTATTTGGCGGTTTCCGGAGGTTTCCGGCGGTTGAGTTTCAAACGCACAGGGTTCCCTTTGGGTCCGTCGTCTCCGGGCGGGCCCTTCCCACCGGCGGGTCCCGCCGCTCCTGGCTGTCCGGCTTCGCCCTTCTCCCCGCGCTCGCCGCGAGGGCCCTGCAATTGGACCAGAAAACTGTCAATCAAGCGGTCCAACCAATCAGTGGTGGACAAAAAAAATTCCAGCTCTGAGTCGCTAGACCTCAAAATCGTGGACATGTGGTCTATGAGGGCAGTAATACGCATTAGGGAATATATTTGGGATAGCTAATTCTAGCGGATTCTAGGAGAGGTCTGTCCAAATCGGCCTCAGCTGGTCAGTCTCTCAACCTGAGCGGTATAGAAGAGTCACACCTCACCTTTTTACCTGGCTCCCCAGTTATTCCAGGTGGTCCTGATTCTCCAGGTTCACCCTGTCAACACAGGTAAGCTTTTACAAATATATTACACATACACATTATACACACAAACACACGTCAGTACATACATACATACACACATACATACTTGTACACATGCCATAATTTATATAACAAAATATCTGCATACAAGACAGACAGTAACAGATGCTAACACTCATATTGTTATAGATAGTACATCTTACATGGAACATATACCTTAAACGCAGTAATTCAAGGACACATGTAAATATGTACATACATCCACCCACACAAAACTTTAACCCTGGAGGGCCACACTCTCTCCTTTACCTTCTCGCCCTGGTTGCCTGGGTTACCCAAACCACCAGGAGGACCTTGAGGACCCTGAAAAAAAATTAAAAATCAATTAAAAACAGAGTCAGTTGATAAACTATGAGTAATGATGGCAATGACTCAACAGTCATTATACAAAAGTAAATTTTTATTAACTAGTAACAGCACATATTCCACAGTGATGACATTGTAAATATGCAATAGCATTCTTACACAGTAGTACCACAGTAATAATAAAGTATTGCATACCTATACACTGAACTGGTTGAGTACTGATGTTATTAACATGTAATAACAGCATTTATTACATGTCTATAACACCCGGGAATCTGTAATAAGGGCATTTTTGGGAGTTTTAATTGATACTCACATCAGCACCGTTGGGGCCAGCAGGACCACGTGGTCCAGGAGGTCCAGGGGGTCCCTAAAAGAGAGGGAGAGGGAGAGAGAAAAAGAAAAGGCAGAGAATTAAAGTATATGAGAGAGAAATACATTAAGAGAAAAACAGACAGAAAGAAAGTGAATTGAAGAGGAAGGAGGTGGCAGATAAATAGAAAAAAGAGTCAATGTTAAACTCTGGCATTTTAAACATTACTGCTTGTCAGTACATTATAACAAGAGTTATAACAATTGATTTGGGATGTCCATGTGTGGTCTTTACAGGCTGTTATGTATTAATTTATGAAACTTGGTGAGATTAAAAACCAATGAACTAGCTACACACTTTTCAATTTAAAAGCAGAATGTGGGATTATCCAGCGTGTCAGTTGGAAGTTCCGAGGGTTCGAGTGCAGGTTTTCGAGATGATGTGATTTTGGATGATGCGCACTCACCATGGGTCCAGTGTCTCCTGTCTCACCCTTTTCCCCCGATGGGCCAGGCAATCCCTGCAGAATGCCAAAACCAACCCATGGTCACACAAATGCGACAGGCTTGTACTGCACGCACTGCACGCACTGTATGTGGAGCTCTGAATAAACTGACTGAGCACACACTGAATTAGCAATGAATAATGTCAGTAGCTATAAAATAGTAATACTGTACACACTGCACCACTGTATGTGGAGCTCTGAATAAACTGACTGAGCATACATTGAATTAGCAATGAATAATGTCAGTAGCTATAAAATAGTAATACTATACACACTGCACCACTATATGTGGAGCTCTGAATAAACTGACTGAGCATACACTGAATTAGCAATGAATAATGTCAGTAGCTATATAATAGTAATAAGCAATCACACAATGAGTTTGCCACACATTGGAAAAAAGCATAAATTCACACAGGAAAAGGTGTGGATTTGCCCCCGTGCTTATCAAAATAAACTTACAAAGGAACAGCCTCGAACTGAAACGTGGATATTAGCGATGTATCATGTAGAATATATTGCTACACTCCAAAGCCTGATTATTATTAATTAGCATTTACATTATGCTAAGCGATAGGCAGGCCCAGTGAAGTCTGCTAGCTCGCTACATACCAGTGCTAGCTAAGTTAGCTTGCCACCTAGCTTACCAGGCAGATATTTACCCAACTATTTCTAGCTAGTTAGCATGCTAGTTAAAGTTAGCATGTTAGATTTCATACCGTTTTTTCTGTATTTGCACAGGTTTGAAAGCTTAAAATATGGGCAGCTGTTCCATGTTGCCAGCAGATATTAGTACTGTACAGCAAACTCTGATCAGGTCACTTTTTAGAGATGGGGGGGTGGTGGGTGGTCAATAACAGCTATACACCCCTCCCCCACATATGCACCTGTGAAAAAAATTTTAAAAGGCAAGGGAAGTGAGAAGTGAGGGTACCTGCAGTCCGATAGGCCCAGGAGGTCCTGGGAATCCCCTGGAACCTTCATCACCCTTGGCCCCAAACGGACCCTGCTGTCCCCTGGGCCCTGTCTCTCCGTCAGCACCCTGAGAGAGGGAGAGAGAAGGATAGGGAGAGAAAGAGAGAGGGAAGGAGGGAGAGGCGGACAATAAACACAGAGAATTAATATCAATGAGGTTAGCAATATCAATTAAATTATGTGCTCTTTAAAGAGCAGGTTTTTTGGAATGTTTTTTTCAACATCAGCGTTCTAGAAGTCTGTTGCTATGAATTACCAGCAGTGATTATTACATCAGCATTAGAATGTTTAGTTCAGAACATTCTAATCACATATTTGTGATTCTAGAACTTGAAGAAAAGGCTATACTTACAGCAGCTCCAGGTTGACCAACTGGACCCATTGGCCCTGGTGGACCAGGAGGACCCTGTAAACAAACAGCAAGACATAAATATCACTTGATTATGGGACTTAGCATAGAAAGACACAGTTGTAATAAATGTGTAATAGGTGTGTAATAGACACGTAATGGGTGTGTAATAAATGTGACATCACTCACATGCTCTCCCTTCTCTCCTTTGCCTCCTTTTTGGCCGTGTTCTCCAACTTCACCCTGTAATAACACAGTTATAAGCATACATCAGAGAACTGTTGTTTGTTTCAGTCTTCATGCTTTTCAGTAATTACGTGAGAAAGAATCTTCATGAACACTATAATGGGGGGAGGGCTGCTGCATTGCTGCCATTCTCAATCCAGCCAAAAACCCTGATTGGTTCAGTCATAGTCTTTATGACATCATAGCTCCACCCATTTTTCAGGGCACATGGAACCTCTTCCTCCCACTATTATAAATATTTACTGTGTAAAGAATGCAAGAATGGTTGCAATGCTTTGGACAAAGTTTTTCCCGCCCCAAACGTTTCGACCCCGTTGCCGACCTTGTCGCCATCCTCTCCAGGAACGCCTGGGGGTCCGGCGGGGCCCGGGAGACCCACGGGGCCTTGGACACCGTCACGTCCGGCCGGACCGATCGGACCTTTCTCACCCTGAAACAGAGAGAGAGGAACGGAGGGAACGAAAGAGGGGTAAACAACAATTACAGTTGTTCTTTGTTGGTTTTTATAGAACACATTGTCAGAAGAATAATAATACAAAACCGAGCTGGACCAAAGTTTTCATATTGCTCCTGAGTGATAGATAGTGTCTCTCAACCAGATAGATAGTACTATTATTGTTACTGTATATGTATATGCATATGCATATGTATTTTAGCAATGGATCTTCAGTTCTTCTTACTTCTTATGCATGAACTGTAGGAAGAAGTACAGAGAACTGAAGATCCGTTGTTCGCCTAACTCAAGATTCACTCATAATTTTCAAAAGATACAACTTGAATTTTTTTTTTACCGAGTACCTGGACAGAGGTACAAACATAGGCAGAGGCTGCTTAAGTTAATCTGAAGTTTTGCCCTGTTGGACTGTAAGTTTTCGCGGCGGGCTACAGTGTACTCACGGGAACTCCCTTCTCCCCTGCTGGTCCCGGGGGTCCCTGGGGTCCAGGTCTCCCTGGGGGGCCGATGGGGCCTGCGCCGCCTGCTAGCCCTCTTTCACCTGGGGAGCCCTGTTGGGGGGGGGGGGGGGTGTCCAGAGATTTGGGGGTTTAGCAAAGAGATGCTGACCAAACACAGACCTGACAGAGAGACTGAGAACGCACTGTCTGCGATCCCCTCAGCATTCAGCATGCTAACCCACTGCACTGCGCATTTGCTGTTGAGAAATAGAATTTGCGTAACCCAGTTTATACCCCTATAGCAAGGATACAAGTTAGAGTCAGAGGTTACGGTGAAAAGCAGATGCAGATGGATGCATAAAATTGGATGGCATGTAAAACGCAAAAGGTGAAACACGATTTCTGGAATGTATATATTTGCCACGATGAGTATGTTGCAAGGAGTATGTTGAGATCCTGACCGAAGTCGGAGGGACTAACGGGTAATTCCTCCATCACAAAATTGACAGTTGCACGCTTTTGAGTGGGGTGTAACATATCAAGAATTTTTTTTTAAAAAACATTCTCATTCACAGCATGTTCTTTCTTGTAAAACAGATTTTACTCTCAATGAGACAACCTTGATAAATATAAAATAACAATTAACTCATCATCTATCTATAATAATTTGATATATAACTGTGCTGCAATGATATATTAACTACATTTAACTGTAATGCTATGTTATACTGGAGTAAATCTAACTGTTGATGATTACATGTCTATCACTGTTTATAATAATGATTGGTTATATAATTATGCTGCACAGTGCTGTACTATGTAATACTTTGGTTGATCTAACCCACTGAATGTACATCTTTGCAGGTCGCTCTGGATGGGAGATTCTGCTGATAAAATGAACATGAAAATGAAATTAAATGTGTTTAAAATGCAGGAGAGAGATTCTTACCGCTGGGCCAGGAGGTCCTGCAGGTCCCTCTCCTCCCTTCAGTCCTCCACCTCCCTGCAAAGCACAAACAATAAGTGGTCACTGCAAACAGGAAGTGGTCACTGGCAACAGGATGAGGTCACCGGCAAACAGGAAGTGGTCACAGCTCTGTGTCTTATCTAATGAACATCAGGCTATTAATATGAGATAACCAGAAACAGAAAATAATGCACATGCAAATTTGTACTGGTGTTAACTGTAAGCAAGACCATTGTGGATGCAAGCATATAGCCTGGAGGCCATATAGCCTTTTTGCCTTGACAATCATCCATAAATAAATAAACAAGTAAATAAAAAATTTAATTAATTAATAAGATGTAGCGCAATACTGTGACATTGTTTGGTAGGTAGAACTGCACTGAGGCCCATCTGCTGAAAAAGGAAAGGACATACACAGGCTATGCAGAATACCCTCAAACAACATTTAACACATGCATTACTATGGGGCCTAACACAGACCCGAGAGGCACACCTAGAATTCAGAAAATGCCCATAAGGCAGAGCCCTGATGCATGCTCAGAGTGAATGTGTACACTTCAGTAAAGTAAGGCCCTTATTTCATTTCTGAAGTTAATTTCTATCGGTCAAATCCTTTCATAAGCAGTTAGTAAGGTGATGGCCAGTGTGCATTCAAAGTGTAAATTTAAGCAACAGTAAAAAAAAAAATGGAACACAAAGTGTAAGGATTGTGTGAGATTGTGATTGTGCCCCAGACCCATGTTTACTCTACATGCCTCGTGTCTGAAAGTGTGGTCATGCCCGACTCATGTAGATATGCTGTCTGTACGCTTGCAGTGCTCTCAATAACAGAGTGGGTCTGTAAAACTAAAACTAAATGTAATACAGAGTAACGGCGCTTATAACGGCATTATGTGAATAATTTTCCCTCTCTCTAGGGTGGAAGTGGGCCAGCCCATTCGGCAGTTCTCGGGGGTGGTTCGGCCTGCTTACGGGTGTGCCTGGCAGTCCCCTCTCCCCTGGGAACCCCCTCAGACCGGGTGGGCCGTCCTTGCCGGGAGGTCCAGGGATTCCTGGGTCGCCCTTCGTCCCCTCTTTTCCAGAAGGCCCCGAGAGGCCCTGTTCTCCGGGAGGCCCCGGGGGGCCGGGATGCCCACGCTCGCCCATAGGGCCGGTCTCACCAGAGGGCCCCTGGGTAGAGAAAAAGAGAACAAGAGAGAGATAGAGAAAGAGATGTAGAGAGATATAGCAGGAAGAAGAGAGCAAGAAGGGGGAAGAGAACAAGAGAGAGAGAGCGAGTGAGAGAAAGAGATGAAGAGAGAGAGCCATAGACAGAGAGAGATTGTGAGAGAGACAGAGAGAGCGATATAAGAAAGTAGAAACAGTGTGAGAGATAGTGGCAAAAAAGAGGGCAGAAACAAACCACTGTTACCAGAGACTACGTAACTAGCATAGCTAAGGTATTCCCTAAATTCTTTGGCCTATTTCACAGATAGCGTTGATATACTGACCTATCAAAGCATCTTTTTTGTAAATAAAACATGCACCTCAGTCCCAATTACAGTTGCTGCCTATGAAACTGTCAGTGTACGGATTTTACCTGAGGACCAACAACGCCGGGAGGCCCAGGTGGACCAGTCTTCCCTTGGAAACCCTGAGGAAGAGAAAGGAGATGGACACAGATTCTAATACAACCGCAACTACATATACGGATTTTAAAAGTTTGAATAAATACTACTACTACTACTACTACTAATAATAATAATAATAATAATAATAATAAGGACTGTTGAACTATATGGAATATTTTCAGATAAGTGAGGCCTGCAGTGTAAAGTCCACTCGAAATCGTTTCACGACTCACAAATTCCCACTTCCCTCCATCAGTGTAGGTCGATTCAAAGGGAAATGCAGACTTTCGTTTATTGAAATGTGGTTTTTCAAAATCTCACAAGAAAATCTGGTGAAAGACTGTACTCACTGTACACCAATGACACAAACAAGCATGAATAATCCCAGTCCCCAAATCTGGGATTATCTAGTATTGTAGTATTGTCCTGCGTTGTTCCCAGTCTTGTACAGTGTAACGGAGGACATTACAAAATACAGACGACACTCCTCCACTCAACTAATGGCAAACACGATTTAACTTACTGTTAGCAATGTGGCCAGAGAGGTGCATCATGGGAAAAATGAGCATTGCCTCAGAATGAAGGGAAACCCCTCAGAGAGGAAGGGAAGAAGAGTCTAAAGAACGAGAGAAAGGATGAAAGGATGAATGGAATGGAGACTCACCACTTCTCCCCGCTGCCCTGGGTGTCCTGGCAGTCCATCTTTCCCTGGAGGTCCCTGAGAGGGAGAAAAAGAGAGAGGGAGAAAGAGAAAGAGCGAGAGATAGAGAAAAGAAACAATAACATTACGCTAATGATGCTAGCATTCCCACTGAAAAAATACTGTATGTGATTAATGTTTTCCATCTTTGCCATAAGGTTGAGTAAGGTTGTGAATAACAATATTTTTCTTTTTTTTTTACCACATCCATTGATTTAAACTCACTGTAATTCACCCTCACTGTCATCCATGATACAGAATTCACATCCAAAACACCTCTGTGACAGATCATGTTAAATTAAATAATAATCATCATAACCAAAATATGCGTATATATCTTACAGGAGGCCCCTTCGGTCCAGGGAATCCGTTCGCTCCTTGAGGTCCAGGCAGTCCCTGAATGGGGAGGAGAGAAAGTCGTTCATTAAACAGGCAAAAGCAGGATTGACTCGATTCTGACATTAATTTAATTTGCGTTTAATCGATGTCTTTTCAAGAAAAACTGCTGCACCAGTCACTCACCCTCTCCCCGGGGGGACCTGGGGGCCCATCGCCACCTGACGTACCCTGAGAAACAAGAGATGAGCGGTGACCAAAAAAAATTGCAGTCATCATCACTGCTCTCACCAAGAACTCAAAATGGCCGCCGCAGGGTTCCATGGAACCACCACTGCTGACCACTCCCAGTAACCTTTGGGAGGAACAGGATTTGCGGGTCTCACCTTGGCTCCTGGCTTTCCCGTTGACCCCCGTGGGCCTCGCTGACCCCTGGGCCCCTGAGACCGGAGAGAAGATTGCGCTTTTAATGTTGAAAATATGACCGTGAACAATTGCCCAAATTCTGCGGCTCTGCTGTGGTGCGTTTCAATGGGTGACAATGTTGGGAATTCAGTGTGAGCGGGAGAGAATCTGAGAGTGAGCCCTTTGCTGATTGGCTGCACGATATACTGTGTGATCATGGATAGGTTGTGCCATCCTGTGCGTTTGCTGATTGGCTGTACTATGTTGTGCCATCATTATGGGTAAATCATGTGACAGTAAATTTGTGGGGGAGGGGGCACAACAAGATAATACCGTTGGTCCTCTTTGTCCTCTTGGTCCAGACTTTCCAATCAATCCCTGAAAAACAAATTACATCATGACATCATTGTATTGCATCATTACATTGACACCATCAAATGACATTGTTTCATTAAATAATTGCATTACGTCATCACATTACAGCAGAACATATGGACACCTTTCCCTCTCATCCTGGGTGACCATAATGTGCACATTTTACACAGCAAGATGTTTGGTGTAAAATCAACTCTTTCTACTCTAAGCAAGTATATTTGATCCACATGATTGGACTCACATAAACATAAACACTCTTAGAGTTAATTCAACACTGAGACAAAATAAAAAATTTTGTTTACATTTGACATGTTTGTGATACACGTTTATATACAATTACACCCATTCATTTGGGCTGAGCTTTAATGCTAGCCGCCCCAGCAGGGATTAGGGTCTGAACCCCATCTATGGAGCCGATGCTCTTTTGGGGTTCAGTTCCCCCCCCCCCCCCCCAACTCTCCTTACCCTTGTGCCCTTCTCGCCGTTGGAACCAGGGAATCCTGGGAAACCAAGGGAACCCTGGGAAGAGAGCAAGGGCAATGTCACACTTCGGTCCAGACATATGCCCTCTCATTGGTTCATATCACATCGTAACCTTCTAAAGGGGCCTGGCTATGTTAGCTTAGCACATACCCTATAGGCAAATCAGGTGGTGAACTCGGTTTTCATAACATTCCAGCTGAAATAATCTCATTAATATTCATGAGTGGGCGTGGCCAGAGACATCATCACTGCCAGTGAATGTCTTAAGCCTTAGTCTTAGGCAGAACATGAACATTCATTTACTGAAATATAGCTCTAAACATTCCTGTTCAGACTGGAACCTACGACAGAGAGAGTGGTAGAATGCAGAAATGAACTATCTGGTTAATATACAGAATCTTTGTTATGACTGGACAAACTACGGGACAGGAAGTTCACACAGTACCTTGGGTCCTTGTCTTCCTGGATAGCCAGGCAGCCCAGGAACACCCAGTTTACCCTGAAATAGGAACACACCATCAGAAATGATCAAATACAGTTTGTATTCTCATAATTACTATGGTTACCACTTGTACAGCTAAGATGCTTTTATCTACAGCAATGGTTTATCAAGACTATCATATCAATGCACATTCCAAATTTAAATATGTTCAGAAACACTTTAAACTTTAACAGATTTAAACGTAGCAGGGTTTGGGGGGTAGTTTTAGTTCATTTAATGCAGGTACTTACACTGTAAGTATGTAACAAAAAATAACGTGGGATAATGGGGAATACAGATTAGTCCTGGGCCATTCACAAAGCATGGAGATTCCATCACCCTGCTCCGATACCTGGACTATGCCCCACCTCCATCCCAAAAGCCCATCCCCACCCGCATTCCCACCTGTCCCCCAACCTCACCTTCTCTCCCTCACCACCACCTTCTCTCCCCCACCACCACCTTCTCTCTCCCAACTCCACCTTCTCTCCACCAACCCCACCTTCTCTCTCCCAACTCCACCTTCTCTCCACCAACCCCACCTTCTCTCCCCCAATCCCACCTTCTTTCCCCCAATCCCACCTTCTCTCTCCCAACCCCACCTTCTCTCCCCCAACGCCACCTTATCTCTCCCAACTCCACCTTCTCTCCACCAACCCCACCTTCTCTCCCCCAATCCCACCTTCTCTCCCCAAACCCCACCTTCTCTCCCCCAACCCCACCTTCTCTTCCCCACCCCCACCGTCTCTCCCCCAGCCCCACCTTTTCTCCCCCACCCCCACCATCTCTCCCCCAGCCCCACCTTTTCTCCCTCACCCCCACCATCTCTCCCCCAACCCCACCGTCTCTCCCCCAACCCCACCTTCTCTCCGACCAGGCCGAGGGGTCCCAGTTCGCCAGGGGGCCCCACACGACCCTTTGGCCCCTCGGGACCATCCTCTCCACGGGGGCCTGTCACTCCAGTCTCTCCCTGGGAATCAAAGCAAAAACCATCAACACTAATCAATAATCAATAATCAGTCAACCATAATCAATAATCAATAATCAGCCAGTCATTCTGCTAATGCCCAAAAATGCCCGAAACTCTCAATTAACACTAATCAATAATCATTAACCACATTAATCAATCAATAAATCAAATACGCCAGATAATCTATATTAACACTGATAAATAATTAATAATCAACCCATCATCCAGCCAATATGGAAATATGCCTGTGTATCTCAATCAACACAGGTCCATAATTGTTAATCAACTAATCATTCAGCCAATATGGAAATATTCCTGTATATGTCAATCAACGCAGGTCAGTTAAACAATCAATGAACGGTATTCAATCAATAAATCAACCAATCAATAATAAAATGAAAGCCAAGATTGATAAATAATCAATAACCAAATGTAGTCTTATGTAGAGTGTCTCATTCAATCCATGAATGTCCAAAATAAAAAACAAAAAGCTGGAAAATAAGCTCAATCAAATCAATTATCAATAACATATCACTGCCAAATATTTCTGTCGATCACAGCTGATAATCAATAACCAATATCTCTGAGAATTTCATTCAATCAACGTTGCTCAATAATCAATAATGAATTAATTCATGCCATTAGATATAGCTCAGTGAAACTTTACTAGTGTGATAGTTTCAATTTAAATTCAATAATAGAATCTTCAAGAGAAAAAAACTCAAATCGATATGAGTTCAGACGTGAGCTGTGCATGGTAACTAAATCTTGTACTTGGTGAAATGTTGATTGAACACACAACAAAATGTATGAATGAATACACATGAGCTAATCATCTGCAAGCCCCGCCCCCCCTTAAAAAAAATCAGTCTGTCAATCATCTTACTCTGTCTCCCTTCACTCCGAAGTCACCCTTAATTCCTGGGAATCCGTCTTCACCCTGAAAGAATGACATCATCAGTGAGATCATCGCCAGGATTGGAATGACATGATCAAATTCAGATCAATGACATCATCAATAAGATTACCACCGAGATCGGAACGGCAGCATTGATTTTACATCAATGACATCATCAATAACAATATTATAACACACAGAGTGGAACCATCAATACAATGAATGTTATGACAATGGCAATTTTATTATTAAGGTAGTCTTAATGAGTTATTTTAGGAAAATTTTGTACACTGAGCAAAATGCAATTAAGATATGTTCATAGAGCAACTAGAGAATGTTTAATTACACTTTATGAGAAAATGAATAATATATTAGGCAAGGATTTTACACAGTATTACATACTCCAATATGTATACAGTGGCCACAGTCAGTAACTGCACTGATCGGCAATGGCCTTGTATAGGCTGAATTTACCTATTACTTTACCTAACATCACAATCACACAGCAGAATTCACAGAATTTACACATCCACATCTTAATGAATAAAAGTGATGAGGCACTTACCTTCTCTCCCTTGTGTCCTTTCAGACCACGAATACCTTGGGTTCCCTGCAATTATAGGGTCAATTAAACAATTTAATATGAATTAATGAATTAATTGTTTTTGTAGCAGAATACACACAAAACCTTCTATGGTTACACATGGGAATCTCAATATCAAGACACAAAAAAACATCACAAATGAATAACGTGTGGCAATGCTCAGAGTTATAGTTCACTGCACTTATTGTACGTCGCTTTGGATAAAAGTGTCCGCCAAATAAATGTTATGTAGTGTAGTTCATAGTTTGCAGGACATAATACAAATTTTTCTATGTAAAATTCAGCTTAGAACACATCTTGAGCCATTGAAAGCCTAAAATAGCCCTAGTCCATTTTCTTGTGCAACTGTGTCTATTTAAGGTGAATAAAACAGCGGTTTTACTGTCTCCTGCAAGAGAAATTGTGGGGACTTCGGCCATTTTGGAATGTAAACAGTTCACTCCAAAATCATCTGTTCCCAAAAGGAATGTATGTTTTAGTGGATGTCTTTTCTAAAAAAATGGAACCTATTTTTATCTTTCTAAAACATTTAACCCTCAGTTAATCTGGAGAGGACAGATCTGTCACCTGAGGTTATTGTATGCAGTTTACAGCTATAAACCACCCGTACAACCACTTATCAAACAAGTTCTCTCACACTTGGGTAAAACCCAAAGAAAAAATAAATCACTTAACTTAAAGTATTGTCACAAAGGCCAAGATTAAAATGAAAATGTTCATTCTCAGAAATAAAGGTACAGTGGAGGTACATTTTTGATCGTTGAGGAACAAATTTCCCAAATGTACCCTGAAAGGTACAATGATGTTCTATTTGAGTACTAATATAAAAGCAAAAAAGGTACAAATGAATTATTAAACCCATGACTAGGGGTACAGTTTTATGTCCCTACACAGAAAAATATTCAGTGTTAATCCCAACAGAGAAACCACTTAACAGAGCGTAACTCTAACAATAGGGTCCATATGCATTCCGTAAGAGTACATTTAACACTGAACATTTTACTGTGTTATAAGATACCACCCCAGTGACAGGCTTTGTACCTTTTTAGGAACTTTTTCATAAATTTTTTTTCTGAGCAAGCTGGTGATTCACAGCTGTAGCAGTACACCACTTTGAACACAACCACAGTGACAATTACGATTATGATGATGATGATGATGATGATGATGATGATTAATAATAATATGGCAGCGACGATCACTATTTTTGTCTTTGTCTTCTCATAGCTTACTAGTACGTATGTTCCAGAAGATCAACCGTTTGGGTTCTGAGGTTCTCCACTGAAGTGCTACTGAGGATGGGAAATCACAAGAACCGGATTTAACAGCCCCTGTGGATTTTAAATACCTCGTGCAGGTGCAGGTATGATTTAAATATCTGATATGCCGGATATCTCGTTTGGATGGTTAAAAAAAAAAAAAAAAAAGCCAAGCAGACAGTTCCTCACACACCATTGTACCAGTGGTAACACACCTGGTAACAAATCCCCATTATAACTACCCATAATTCAGTAGTGGAGTGTCAGAGGGAACCCGGAAACTTTACCTTAATCCCACGAGGTCCGGGATAGCCGATAGTGCCCTGGGGCCCACTGGGACCCTGTGGGGGGGGGGGGGGGGGGGGGGGAGGGGGGAGAGGAGGGACAGAGGGTTAGCAGGAGGGGAGTGCGAAAATCACACACGGAGTGACCAGAGTACAAATAGCGTGCAATGCGGTCAGCTTGGAGCCTATCCTAGGATGCACTGGGTGAGAGGCGGGAATACACCCTGGACAGGACACCAGTCCACCGCAGGGGACACACACCATTCGCTCACACACTCGTACTTATGGGCAATTTTGAGTCTCCAATTAGCCTACCTGTGTGTGTTTGGACTGTGAAACACACATGCAAAGTCCACACAGAAAGGCCCGGACCAGGATTTGAACCCAGGACCTGCTTGTTGTGACACTGCTTCAGTGCTATCCACTGCTATCCCTCCCGATTTATTTTTGGTTGACAGAATAGTGACCCACCTGATTTCCTTTGGTTCCTGTTGGACCCTCTTTTCCTGGGTGACCCTAAAACAACAGACAGGGGTCAAATGGCATATGTAACTCCGATTCCTGCACACATTTCCTTTAGAAAAAACAAAACAAAAATACAACCAACAGAACAAATACAAGTAAAGCCAGATAATAGCTTCAGGATTAATATTCTCCCGCATTTTTCAGCAAAAAAATAAAATAAAATAAGACCAACTGCCTGACCAACATCTCAGACTGTGTCAAACTATCCACAATCAAACTATTCATGCCATAGCATATATGGGTAAATACGATATATCTCATATTTTGGAATATTAACTATCACAAGTGAATTTTTACTTATTAACAAAGAGCTAGACTACAGGGTGTCTGCTCTGCCAGTTTATTGGAAAAGAACTGAAAAGGGACAATGAACTGAAAATCTGATTTGGATTTTTTGATATTATGACTAATATGGTTTATTACTGTACTATGAAGAGCAAAGGTGGACAGAGAGACTTGGGAGTGACAGAGGGAAGAACTGGAAGGAGGCCTCATAAGGAGTCATAAGCATGGAGACAGAAGCCTCATAAGGAGTCATAAGTGTGGAGACAGAGGGCACGTGAGGTGTCATAAGTGTGGAGACAGAGGCCTCATAAGGTGTCATAAGAATGGAGACAGAGGCCTCATAAGGTGTCATAAGTGTGGAGACAGAGGCCTCGTAAGGTGTCATAAGTGTGGAGACAGAGGGCTCGTAAGGTGTCATAAGTGTGGAGACAGAGGCCTCGTAAGGTGTCATAAGTGTGGAGACAGAGGCCTCGTAAGGTGTCATAAGTGTGGAAACAGAGGGCTCATAAGCCATCATAAGTGTGGAAACAGAGGGCTCATAAGCCATCATAAGTGTGGAGACAGAGGGCTCGTAAGGCATCATAAGTGTGGAAACAGAGGGCTCGTAAGGTGTCATAAGCGTGGAGACAGAGGCACTTACTGGAGGGCCGTCGGCTCCTGGCATTCCCGGGAGACCTGGCTTCCCCGTGGGACCCTGGAAAAATGCACAGACACAAAAAACAGGAGCTGAGTGACTGAGTTGTTTTTTTCGCCATCTAGTGGTGGAATGACATTACTGCACGGGAGAGGCATTGAGTAAACAAATTGGTTTCACAGGGTCACTGTGGGTGATTAATAAGTCAGTATGAGCGTGAGCGAATGAGTCCAAAAGTGAGCGATTCAGAGAGTGTGTGAGTGTGTCAGTGAGTGAGTCAATGAGAGTGAATGAGTCAAGTAGATGAGTAAGTGAATCAGTAAGTAAATTAGTGAATGAAAATGATTTAATGAGTGAGTGAGTGAGTGAGGGAGTTAATTGCATGGGTTGGTGGGAAGTCTACTTCAAATGCATTCCAACGTGTAAACAAAAATATACATTATTCTGGAAAACTGAATATAGCAAATGCAAAGAAACGAGCGTACTGCGAGTGTCCTCTTTTATTGTCAGTTCACAGACCTCGCATTCACAAATAGTTTTAACTCAGCGCACACGTCAAATTTCACCTGACGCTGACTGATCATTCCCCACAGCCCTTACCTTCTCCCCTGGTGGGCCGGTTGCTCCTTGAGGTCCTGGCATTCCCTGGAAGGAGACAGACCTCCGATGAGCCACAGCGTCTCACAGACGCATGGTACTGTATCCACAACAACAACCACTATGCTCCAGTGGCACTTTGAAGCTTGTGCACATTTACAGAGTGATTATAACTGGTGAATGATTGCCAGCGATCAAACACTGTTACTGTTCCCTGCTCCTTCAGATGGCCTTGATCCTTCCGGAACAATTAGGACAGATTTTGGATTTTTGCTCAGTGTGTGTCATCACAAAGATCGCACCCCTCACCTGAGTTCCTGGAGTACCTTGCTGTCCAGGGGGTCCCGGCTCACCTTGGGGACCCTGAGAAAGTTGGAAGAGTGGGGTGGGGGTTCAGGGGAACACAAAAAGGTGTGGAACTTCCAGGTGAACACAAAGACTTGCATCACTTCCAGGTGAACACAAAGACGTGTGGAACTTCCAGGTGAACACAAAGACGTGCATCACTTCCAGGTGAGCACAAAGAGGTGCATCGCTTCCAGGTGAACACAAAGAGGTGCATCGCTTCCAGGTGAACACAAAGAGGTGCATCACTTCCAGGTGAACACAAAGACGTGCATCGCTTCCAGGTGAACACAGAGAGGTGCATCGCTTCCAGGTGAACACAAAGAGGTGTGACAATTCAGCAGGTCTACCACGACACTGTACAGGGCTCCCGCTGCAGTGCTATAATGATGCTAAAGTCGTTAGCAGCAACGCTGATTTTTATGGGCATCGTGATACGGACACTCACCAGATTTCCCTTTGGTCCATGAGGACCATCGTTTCCTCGCACGCCCTGGAGGAAGAAGGGGAGAGAGAGAGAATGGGAGAGAGAGTGAGTGACCAAGAGTGAGAGAGAGGGAGGGGGGGGTTGGGGTAATAATTAATCAGTAAATCACTGATGGCAAAAACCTTCACTCTCCTTGTTATACCACTTCCGCAGTGAGTCAAGGTGACTGACTGCATTGACTTATGATATGAATGATAACTAATTTCCATAATGCCTGCAGTACACCGTCATAAGCCTGGCATAACACCTGTCATAAGCGGTCATGCCAGCATATTACAGTTTGCAATAGAAGTTTTATGCATTGATATAATTCACACTGGAATCACTTCGTGGCAGTTAATTTGAAATCTGCTCTGGAAAAAAAAAATGCTTGATGCATTTGTGACATCACAGTGATATGACACTTGTCATGGCTTGTCATTACAGGCATTATGTTATCATCATGGCAGTATTATGGAGACTTTATGGTGTATATTACTACCAAAACTGACAACTATTTATAAAAGAAATGAATGGAGAAAAGGCTGAAATCTTCTGCAAGGGAAGTTTTGTCCCTAATGTACTGCTTGGTGTGAGAGTGAACTAATGTAAATGACACTGTGCATGACAAATAGCTGAACATGCTCTAATAATGCATATAGGAAAATACTAATTTTAACTGAACTCAGATAAAATCGCTTGACCTGCAAAAGACAGACCTCAATGGTACGATCACAAAACAATATTAACCGAATGACCATAATCTCCACTGCGACGTTCGTTTCAAGTAATCCTTAACCCATGATTCAACATTATTGCACATTACCATCAAATTACTCGGCTTTGCACCACCTAAAAATAGCGGCTTGCAGATTTTGGCATGCGGTTTGTCATCGATGTTTACAAACTGTGTGTCAACAGCTCTCTGTATGTTTGGGGCCTGGATATTTTTAGACATAGTCATTTGCAGTCGCGGTGTGATCTTGCAAGGAGGTCCTGGTCTTATCTGGTCTTGTTGCCATGGCGAATGAGGCCTAAAAATATATTTTATAGGGTAACCTTTCAAGTTTATGAGAGGAGAGGGGGAGGGGGAAAGGGGGGTGTAACCAAAGACAAATACAAGACTTGGTGTTCTGTGCAAAACTGAATTGAACACCAGCGTTTCTGATGGAAGAAAAACATAATTTGGGGGAAAAGTGTTGAGTGGTGAAACACGGCAGGGTGGGGGGCAGGGAGGGGGCCACACTCACAGGGGGTCCTGGGATCCCAGTGGGGCCCTTGGGTCCCAACAGCCCACGGGGTCCCTAAAACAGTGCAGAGAAATGACAGGACAAAAAAACAACAGAGAGAGAGAGAGAGATTAATAATCAATCAGATGAGTGACAATTCAAAAGGCGCAACACCACGTAAAATTTCTTAATATGAGAGAAAGAGAGAGAGAGAGAGAGAGAGAGAGAGAGAGAGAGTGAGAGAGAGAGAGAGAAAGAAAGAGAGAGAGGGGATCAATCCGATTGGCAGAAAGGAGGGGGGGGCTTTGCAGTGCAAAACAACCACTGAGGGGAATATCTGGAGAGATGCTTCCACAAAGGTAGGCATGATGGAAGAGAGAGGACAGACAAGAATACAGACAAACAGAAAGACAGACAAACTGACAGACAGACAGACTGACAGAAAGACAGACAGACAAAGAGACGGACAGACAGACAGACAAACAAACTGACAGAAATTAAGACAGAAAGACAGACAGACAGACGGACAGAAAGACAGACAGACAGAAAGAAAGGCAGAAAGACTGACAGACAAACAGAAAGACAGACAGATGGACAGAAAGACAGACAGACAGACAAACAAACAGAAAGACAGACAGACAAACAGAAAGACAAACAGACTGACAGACAGACAGACAGACAGACAAACAGACAGAAAGAAAGACAGACAGTCAGAGAGACAAACAGACAGACAGACAGACAGGCAAACAAATAGACAGACAGACAGAAAGACAGAGAGACAGGCAGACAGACAGGCAGACAAACAAACAGACTGACAGACAGACAGACGGTCAAAAAGACAGACAAACAGACAGACAGGCAGACAGACAAACAAACAGAAAGACAGACAGACAGACAAACAAACAGAAAGACAGGTAGACAGACAGACAGATAGATAGACAGAAAGACAGACAGACAGACAGATGGATAAACAGACAGACAGATAGACGGACAGACAGCCAGACAGAAAGACAGACAGGCAAACAGAAAAACAGAAAGACAGACAGACAGACAGACAGACAGACAGACACACAGGCAGACAGACAGACAGACAGACAAACAGACAGACAGGCAGGCAGACTGACAGAAAGCTGGAGAGAAACACTCACGGGTTCACCTGGCAGTCCTCTGGGTCCAACCTCCCCATCGTCTCCCTGACAACAAAGAAACAGAACAAAAGCATAAACAGCAAAACAGAGAATAGCAAGAGAGAAAAAACGAAGAGAGTGAGAGAGAGAGACAGAAAAAGAAACAGCAACTTGCTACCAGTGAAACTAAGAGATATGTTCACCAAAAGACACACTGACTGACTCAGAAATCCTGGCTGACTCAGAAAGCACTAAAGGTTTATTGTTCTTTCAGTCTGGGCTTTTTTTCTTTTAAAATGAATTCTCCTTGTCATAAAAAACAAATTTATTTTGAGCAAAAATAGCAATTAAAAAAAAAAACATTCATTTTTTTGGCAGGCCTCAATTTTTTTCGCTTTTCAACACACAACACTGGTTGATTTATTGGTGCCCGTGAAGAAAATCCAACCCAGGGCTGGGCTGATTTTTTTTATTTTTTAATTTTTGTAAATGTAGTTGCGGTGCTGTAATAGACTGTGATGCCTTGACTATGTTCTGCTTCACTGGATGGCCTGAACCCTGACCCCTTCCTGTTTCCTGTTGCTCCTACCCTTTCTCCGTCCTCTCCGGTTGGACCTGGTGGTCCCATGCCTCCAGCTTCTCCCTGAAACAGGTGAGGAAAGAGAGCAGAATGATTAGCATCTTAGCAGCTTATGCTACAATTAGCCCTTTGGAATTTTGGAATGTTTTTTTTCTTCAAAATTCCAAGTCAGTGTTCTAGAATTCCATTGCTTTCAGTTACCAGTAGTGATTGTGACATCAGCATTAGAATGTTCAGTTAAGAACATTCTAATCACATATTTGTGATCTTACACCTTAAAGGGTTAAATACTAGGTTACCAATCAGTCATGCTGAATATTAAGATACAGTCCTTATAACAGTGCAATATTCAGTGTAATTTCAACTATAACAGAGTTTATATACGACCCACAAGAATAAACTCAATCAGAATAAAATGTACTCTATCAGAGTGGATTTTGACAGTGGATTTTATTTTATTTTATTTTTTAATGTACAAGCACTGAAGTATAACACCTGCCCCACCTGAGATTCGAACCCACAACCCCTTAGGTAAACAGATAGATGACATCCTGCCCTAAACCCCAACATTTACCCTTTCCCGTTCCCCTCTTCCAACCTGGAACATTGTGATAGGGTGGAATTTGCTTCCATTTACAAACTCACTTTTCTTCCCTGTGCTACATCACTGCCAAACAGAGAAGCTAATGGTGGAGCCTTAGTGTACTTAATTCCATTCTCTTCATTCGAACTAACTAAATAGAATATTCTATTCTACTCTATTTACTGTCTATTTGTAGTATATCGATTAATTCATTCATTTCCAACACTATCTTTGTGTACCTACCCTGTGACCCTTGTCACCAGGGAGACCAGGCAGCCCGTCGAACCCACGATCGCCCTAGGAGGGATGGAAAGAGAGAGAGAGAGAATGAGAGAGAGAGAGAGAGAGATAGCAATGGAGGAGAGAGAGGAAGAGCACATGTTAATGGTGACAGGATATGCCATGCTCAAGGTGATGAAGAGCAGAAATTTTAAAAACAGGACGTAACCAAAACACATTTGAAAAGAGAGAAAATAATCTAGTTTACTTCAGCGTACAATTTTTCCAAATCTGGCACACACACACACACACACACACACATTTGAGCCAGACTGAAGAATTCATGCTTTTACACCACAGACAAACAGAGGGACAAACACAAACACGCAGCCTGGCGGGAACATCGCTACGCGGCGCGCTAACGTGATGGAGAATCAAACCAGGAAGTGACAGATACCTTCACACCGGATTCACCGGGCATGCCTCTGGCACCATCAGCTCCGGCACGACCCTACAGAGACACACCGAGAAGAAAAGACAAATAAATACTCATGGTAAAATCGACAGAAACTCTACGGCAAGCTACCTTGGAATATGGAAATCTAGCTTCAATTTATCAGCATCATTTTATTATTTCCTTTTCCTTTATTATTTTATTTCAGCCTGTCGCTGAAATATTTTTGGCAGTGTGGCCAGTACACTTCTGCTTGGCACTTAGCACTGAAGAGGGGGATTGTGGGTAATGACTCAGAGGCAGCCTGGCATTGTGCCCAGGTAAATTACCCGTACATCAGTCAGTTCGCACCTAGAAACTGGGACATGCCATGAGTGACACTTAGACACAGCTTCTCACACTGGCAGAACCAGAACCTGAATCAGAGCCTGAACCTGAATCAGAATCAGAGCCAGAACCAGAACCAGAACCAGAATCAGAATCAGAATCAGAATCAGATTCAGATTCAGACTCAGAATCAGAATCAGACTCAGACTCAGACTCAGAATCAGAACCAGAATCAGAACCACTTACCCTTCGGCCTGATTTTCCCGGGGGTCCAGACAATCCCTGAGGTCCCCTGGGGCCCTGTGTGGTAAAAACTGGGGTTCAGTCTCCATATACCGGAGCAACAGATTATCACAGTACACCAGCACCTCCAGCTCAACCAACACGATCCATAAAGCTTCATGCTTTCTGTATTTATATCAGAGCGCAGTACAGACACCACACACAGGAGGTGAACGAGACACACAAACTGAGCAAAATTCCTGTAGCTGAACATCGGTAGGGTATCCCATTGCCCCGTTGTTGAAGATTACAGTTGTGTTATCTGGTCGCACTATACTTTCATGGATTCAATGACTACAATGTGTTTTATCTTCTTACCGCCTGGTGACTTTATTGGTACAAGACCACACAGAACATTCCGGCTTGTCTCTGGCAACATGACATCATCCCCCTGCGACCCTGGGCCTCTAACTGTCAATCAACGGTGTTGGGGGCGGGCCCAACAATATCACAGCTGAATAATCTCTACAGATTACACCACGTCACTAGTTTTTCCATCAAATGGCCTTTAGCTGGACGTTAGCAGGGGGTGTGAGCCCCTCCCCCCATCCCCCTTCCCCTACGCAGGACAAACATCCGGCCAGGTGCACCTTACCTGAGGGCCTGGGTCTCCCAGTTCGCCTTTCAAGCCAGAGCTTCCAGGGGAACCCTGAAAGTAAGAAATATCACTTAAATAACAAACGCAGTAGAGTCACCAAAGCCAGCACTCCCTAACCGGAGTTCCACTCTGAATCCACCCTGGCCAAAGTCGGGTACGCCACCAGAAAAATTCTCTAAAAAATATTTTTTTTAAATTCGAATGAATTACATGAAACTGAACAAATCCCATTCACATAAGGCAAAATAAATGCCATTAAAATTGCACATCGCTTAATTAAAACCCCAAAAGAACATTTAGGCCTGCTGTTCAGGGGTCACATCAAAGGCAGTATGTCGCTTGCTTTTGAGAGCGGTGTGCTGCGAGATTTGGTAAAATTTAGTGAGCAGCGAAAGGAAAACATTTGGGAAAAGCTTAACCATGCTGCTAATACAGAGGGGAAAAAAAACTCATTACAGCTGTTTCTCCCCAAGTGAGGAAGTGACCTATTGGAAACAAGCTCTGCCTCTCCAACCTATAGAGAAATGCAGCCCAGGGTCACTCACCAGGGGCCCGGGTCTACCGGTGAATCCCATTGGTCCAGGAGGGCCTTTCAGCGCCAACTAGTGGTGGAAGACAGAACAGCATAAAGTCAAAAGGAAAGTCAAAATGCACATTTTTGCCAAAGCCTACATATTGTACTTTGACATTTGATGTGTTGACTCTTCTGATCTTTCAGTGTAATTGCAATTTGTGAAATTAGAAAAAGAAGGAATGAATGAATATATGAATGAATATATTAATAAATAAATAAATAAATGAGGGAATCAGGCAATATCCTTTGGGGATGTCTGTAGTGAGAAATAATGTAATGCAGTGGTGCCTGAAGTGGGGGCATGCCCCACAGAGAGACAATGGGGTGGGGGGGGGGGTGCATAAAATAAATATCCTATTACCCAATAGGGGGCTAACAGAAAAAGTGTGTGCAGTGTGTGCAGTGTGTGTACAGTGTGTGCAGTGTGTGTGCAGTGTGGGTGCAGTATGTACAGTGTTTATAGTGCACAGTGCAGGTGCAGTATGTGCAGTGTGTGTACAGTGCGATGCAGAATGTAAATTGTTCATAGTACGCAGTGCAGGTGCAGTGTGTGTGCAGTGTGGGTGCAGTATGTACAGTGTTTATAGTGCTCAGTGCAGGTGCAGTGTGTGTGTGCAGTGTGGGTGCAGTGCGGGTGCAGTGGGGGCAGTGTGTGCAGTGAGGATGCAGTGTGTGTGCAGTGCGGGTGCAGTATGTACAGTGTTTATAGTGCGCAGTGTAGGTGCAGTGTGTGCAGTGCAGGTGCAGTATGTGTGTGCAGTGTGTGTGCAGTGTGGGTGCAGTGCGGGTGCAGTGGGGGCAGTGTGTGCAGTGAGGATGCAGTGTGTGTGCAGTGCGGTGCAGTATGTACAGAGTTCATAGTATGCTGTGCAGGTGCAGTGTGTGTGTGCAGTGTGTGTGCAGTGCGGGTGCAGTGTGCTGTAAGGCTTTCCCGCTCTGTTACCCACCCGGGCCTGGGACAAGATAGCTTGGGCCTGAGCTTCCTGTGCAGAGACAATAGGGCCCTTTTCCCCTCCACTGCTGCCGAACCGGAACTACAGGGCAAAGGAGGGAGAGAGAGGGGGCGAGGGAGGGAGAGATGGAGGTAGGGAGAGTTTCAGTTATGAGCACTGATATATTCCATTGACAAGCCTCTAACACTCACCATTCACTCAATTAATCTGTTTTCAAAATTATGGACAATAATAATAATAATAATAATAATAATAATAATAATTATTATTATTATTATTATTATTATTATTATTATTATTATTATTATTATTATTATTATATTGGGTCAATAGCTTGAAAATGCACAGAAAAAAATTATATTCAATGGTGAAAAAGTGGTATGAATAGTATGCAGTACAGTTTGCTTGCAAAATAGTAGTGAAAAATAGTTTAATGTAGCCAAAAATGAAAGAACCTTCTCAATCTATGAAAGCAACACTTCAGTTGGTGACAGCAAACATTAATCAGCAGCGAAACAAATGACCTGCATCTTTACAGACCAGCACAGTGCTTACAAAAAACAAACTCAGGAACACTGCCACCTTGTGGCCAGTTAACTCAATTACACTACAGTACTGTAGGCATTTAGCTGATGCTCGGAGGCAGAGCTACAAACACAGTTTTACAGTCAGTTTACATATCTAGATGTTTAAAGCACCTCATTAGTACAAGGGCAGCACACAGCACCCCACCTGGGAATAAAATCTACAACCGCAGAATTTAAAGTTCAGTGTCCTAACTGCTAAGCTACAGTAATGTACCAACAGAACCGGTGAACTTCTCTCTCTATACAAAAAGCAGTAGTCACATGATAACTATTTAGATAGGTTAGATAGGAGTCTGAGAGACAATGCAAATATTAGTCACTTGACTGAAAAACAGCCCGTTGTTTTTCTGCAAAAGTAAAAATACATTTAAAAAATAAAAAAAGAACCATAAAGAAAGGAATGGAAACAGGGATAGCAAATGATGGGAACTGAGATGGGAAAAGTGATTATGACGTAAAGAGAGAGACATAGAGCGAGAGAAAAAGAGAAAGAATTAAGCAAATGAGAGACGGTGGAATGACCTAAAACACAGACGGAAAAAAGGAGAGGGAGAAGGAGAGAGAAAAAGAGTCAGAGTAAGAAAGATGAGTGCACACTTAGAGAGGTATGAGGGGTCTGGCCTAGATAGACAGACAGAAAAGGGGGTGTGGCCTAGGACAGGAATTGGGGCGTGACTCACGGGCAGCATGACAGAAGTTCCGGGGGGACCAGGCACTCCATCAGCTCCAGGCAGTCCCGCACGACCGGGGGGTCCCTAAAAACACAGGCACCCCCAGTCACCCCCAGTCACCCCTCCCACAGACACCGTTCTCTGTGGGCAAACACCTGGAGCCTCTCACGGAGAGCGATGTGCAGACAACTTGCATGTTTCACATCTGAAGACATTTTCCCCATGGCAAGCAACACATTTCACAGCAAACATGAACCGTTTGCAAAGGCTTCCTTGCTACTTCTTCTAGAACTGTAATGCCTTCATGGTAGAATGATGAATGTCAGTATAAAAAAAAGAATATCGGCTGGACGATGGTATAGCATCGCATATGAACTGGATCTGGGCACCCAGCCAATCAGGTATTTTGTTCTCTCTTTAACAATGCTCTTAGAGCCTATGCTGTTACATGGTTACACCTGTAGGGGGCAACACACTCACCCTCTCGCCAGGATCACCCACAGAACCCGGGGGTCCCGAAGGGCCAGCGGGGCCAGGGAGACCCTGAAAGAGAGAGAGAGAGGGAGGGAGGGAGGGAGAGAGGGAGGGAGGGATGAGGAAAAGAATTAAATAAATTGATCATTCTTTACAATAATTGCTTATGAATGCATCTTTTGTGCCTGTGCAACACACAGGGAGCCAATGATACACTGTTGTGTATGGACACTGATGACATCACAGACACTGATGACTGATGCACTCTTTTGAACATACAGAGGAGGGATGTAAAAGAGGACAGGAGAAATGACAGAACGGACAGACTTACTGCTGGTCCTTCCGGTCCTGGGGGTCCTTCAATCAACATGCCCTGTGAAAGAGAGGCGGAGAGGTCGGGAAACACAGGGAGGTGCAGAGGGGTTGAGTAATATGTGAGATATTAATTATACAAGCATTCTGACAACGAATAGTTGTTGCAGCAAAATACCACCCTCTAGTGGCAAAATGTTAATAATTCCCATACAGTGAGTAGTTGACATAGCGTAGCTAATTTGGATTTCACCACAGTTCTACAGATAACTGAAAACAAATGTAATTCATCCGGTGGTTAATTGATTAATAAACTTTGATCTGACTGACAGATAATTGATTGCTCAGGACTTAAATTGGTTGGTAGGTAATTGATTAATTTCACTCACAGGCTCTAGGACAGCAGGTTCTCCCTTCTCCCCTTTCACGGCTCTCACCGATGCCTGAGGGAAACACACATGTAACCCAGAACACAGCACAGTCAATGTACAAGCAACATGCATGTATCCCAGAACACAGCACAGTCAATGTACACGCAACACGCATGTATCCCAGAACACAGCACAGTCAATGTACACGCAACACGCATGTATCCCAGAACACAGCGCAGTCGATGTACATGCAACACGCATGTATCCCAGAACACAGCACAGTCAATAAACACGCAACATGCATGTAACCCAGAACACAGCACAGTCGATGAACACGCAACACGCATGTAACCCTGAACACAGCACAGTCAATGTACACGCAACACGCATGTATCCCAGAACACAGCACAGTCAATGTACACGCAACACGCATGTATCCCAGAACACAGCACAGTCAATGAACACGCAACACGCATGTATCCCAGAACACAGCACAGTCAATGTACACGCAACAAGCATGTATCCCAGAACACAGCGCAGTCAATGTACACGCAAAACGCATGTATCCCAGAACACAGCACAATCAATGTACACGCAACATGCATGTATCCCAGAACACAGCACAGTCAATGAACACGCAACACGCATGTATCCCAGAACACAGCGCAGTCAATGTACACGCAACACGCATGTATCCCAGAACACAGCGCAGTCAATGTACACGCAACATGCATGTATCCCAGAACACAGCACAGTCAATGTACACGCAACACGCATGTAACACAGAACACAGCACAGTCAATGTACACACAACATGCATGTAATCTACAGCACTGCTCAATCAGTCTACACACAACATGCATGTAAACAACAGCACAGCACAGTCTACAGTCTACACACAGCATGCATGTAAACTACACACTGCACAATCAATCTACACACAACACGCATGTAAACTGCAACACAGCACAATCAACCTGTGCATAACACACACTTAAACTACAGCACTGCGCATCCAGACACACCCAGCCTGTAACATAAAACAGTCAACATTATCGCACAGTCATACTACAGACCTTCATCTGTCATCTTGTATACAAACTTAATATCTCCAGCAGTCATGTCACTGTTTAAGAACTAAATACACAGCTCCAGCTCCTACCAGTATGAGACACACAGGAAAAACACAAAATGGCGTTGCAGTCTCGGGCATTTTACCCTGCACAAATATCAGAAAAAAAGTTGTCCAATTGGCAACAATGCTGGCACGTGACCCTTGACTTACAGAAACAGGAAATGACATCACAGACGTGTCCAAGGAAACACATCAGCCAAACCCGTTTCAAGATCGCACAGCGAATGCTTCGGTGGTCTTCTGTTGCATTGTGTTGCTGTGTTTTATTTACGTGAGCGTCACACACACACACACACACACACAACATACCCACAGTTTGGAATCACGTCCCAGGTCAATACGCATGCACATAATATGTGATGTGGATATCAGCCAACAGGATTCCACTGATGTCAGACATATACACACACGGAGGCCTCATGTCTTCCGTACAAACTCTAAGCCGCAGTGCTCACTTTAACTTAAGGCAATTTGCTGTCTAATACTTACATCCAAAAGCTGGTCCAAGGGAACGCAATGCAACCTATGACATTTGCAACATAAGACCTTGAGCCAAAATGTCTGACAATGTAATGGTTAGTTTGCTCATTGCGTAATACCCACTATGGTGAGTATACATGTCTGTATGTTTGCTATTCATTTAGACTTCACATTCTTTGCCTAATGACCCACCACGGAGGCAAAAAAGCATGAAGTTTAATTAAATGAGAATACAAAGTAAGTGACAAAATTATACACATCAAAGAATGCTTGCAATCGGTAACAGCGATGTAGAGGCAGACGTCAGATGGGAAACACAGGTTATACACGCAGGAAACAAGAACGGTTTATACACACACTTTGATGACGAGAGACCCAAGGCCAAATACGTCTCTTCCAGGAGGGCTACAATCCAGCAGACCGTAGAGGTGTCTTTACCTTTACCTTCCCAATAGCTGGACAAACACTTAACTCGTGCTGAGACTTAGCCATCTTAGCTCCAGATAGCATGTGCCACATTGATACCTAATATGTGGTCTGGAAACTTGAAATCATGTCCAGTGTATTTATGTTTATTTAAAAAATGTAACTGGAAGCCCAAATAATTAAGAACCTTTCTAAAAAAAACGTATACAATATATCCCAAAACAGATGCTATAAATGTATTTGTTGCTACATAGAAAAACCTTTTCAATAGAAGGTCCTGTGCACTTTAATGTTGTAGACAATGCACAGTATAGAGCTTATCCACTGTGTGTATGAGAATCAATAGCCTGCTGTCAATGATCAAATGCTTTTTCCTTTTCATATAAATGTTTATGAATACAAGAAAACACAAAAAGAATGAAATCATGAGAGGGACATTCAGCCCACCTTGTCTGTTCATTTGGTCTACTGCACATCAGACTTTCCTTGCAATCTATTTGAAGTCTGACCATTAGAACAAGTCTTGTTGCCCTTCTCTGTGCTTTATCAAGTGACTCTATGCCCGTTCCATTCCTTCTGTTTCACCTTCACCTGTGATTTCTCTCAACTTTCTGATGACTTTGGTTTGGATGCTAGTCTGTGTTTTGGATGTCAGGGAGCATGTTCAGGTTCTCACATTTGAGAGTGCCCCCCCCCCCAAAATTAAACCAAATCTATGGCCTAATTTCCAGTAACAGAAGAGTGAGGTTTCTTGAACACCCATATTGGGGCGGAGCTACAATGAGCTGTCAATCACTGCCTTGTTTGAACCAATCGAAAGGTTTTGCTCTTCACAGTGAGATATATGACGATTGGTTCAAATTGGTGCATCGCCGACATCAGATAGTAGCCCCGCCAACGTATTCCTTCATGAACCTCAACCTCGCTTAAGTATTTTGCAGGAGGACCAGCATGCACCTGTGGCTGGCATCCAAAACAGAACACAAACCGCATACCGCAAAAATCACGTTTCAACTGCAGGCGAGCGTCTCCCTTCCGATTGAAACATTGATTTTATTTGAGAGGATGGGGGGGGGGGAATTTAAAAAAATGTGACCGAGCGACTTACGCCTCCCTGGTCAATGACAGCAGACAGGGCAGGGCCCATGTGACTATCGGGGAAGCCGGCCTCGCTGTCGGGAAGTGGCTCGCTGTAGTCCTTGTAGGAATAGTCGTATTCCTTCAAGCCCACGTCCCCGGTGATGTACTCCTCTGGGAAGGACTCGTCCGGAGCCCCGCCCACTTCTCCCGCCTTGGTCAAACCCACCTCCTCTACCGCGGACTCCTCCACCTGCTCAGAACCAAGGAGCAGAGGAAAACGGAGGAGAGGAGGAGGAAGAGGAGGATGAGGAGGACAGCGATAGGAAAGCAAGAAAGGGTAAAAAAACAGAGGGAAGAGGAAAGGAGGAGGCACGGGACGATAGAGCGATGACGAGAGGCAAAAAATAGAGGGAAAGAAAAGAGGAAGCATTGTTTTGAAAGTGTGGTTGTTAAAAGAGAGGGGGAAGTAGCAACAGATGACAGTGACAAAAATGAACAAAAAGAAAAGAGGAAGGGAATGGGGGTCAGGAAGGAGGCAGAGACAGTCCGGTGTGAACCTTACCTCTTGGGTACTAACAGTGGCACTGAGGAGATAACAGTGACACCCAGTGGACACTAATGAAACTGCACCAATCGGATAAGCAGTTTTTTTTCCCAACCATGTCTAAGCCCAGACTTGAGGATGGCACTGGAAATAACCACGGTAGGCGGTTATTTACCGATAAGGCTTTGGGTGGCGACTGTTACTCTGTCACAGAGTCCTTCTTATCCTCCTTCTGCAACTGGTCTGCCTGTCCGCGGGGGCTTCATTAATTCTTTCCATCAAAGCAAAGTACTTCACCAATCACTTGTGTGTGTGTGTGAGTGTATTGTGTGCATGCGTGTGTGTGTGTGTGTGTGTGTAGTGTGTGAGGTGCTATGTGTATTTCATTACATGTTAATAAGCCTACTTTTTTGTAAGGAAACAATATCCAGAACAATGTTACAAACATGTTGTTGCTTTGGTACCCTAACTTCATGTCAGTCTGTAAATGGAGTGGATTCATATTAATATCACAGCATATATTTGAATAAGGGGGCCATCCACAGCAGAGGAAAGAGCTGCAGCATAACACTGCATTTTCTCTCAGCACACTGCTCTGGATACTGTAAAACAATGTTCTAGAACTCCACTGATTCCACCAATCAATCACCAGTAGTGGTGGTTACATCAGCATTAGAATGCTCAGATAAGGACATTCTAATCACATATGATCGTGATTTTATGCAGTTAATTCCGTGAAAGCATCTCCCGGCTGTTCTTGCAGGGGGGAATACACATTTCCAGGGTGCAGCAGCCAGACCTGGCCATACACACACACACACAGCACAAACACACATCCAAGCTCGTGACGTGGCCCTTTGCTTTGGGGAAATAGAAACGCCTAAATGAGCACTGTTTTCATTCGTAACTTACCAAACGCTCATTTTAAACACAGGCCTAAAGGACTTGGCTGATATGCTCATTTTTCTTAACTTGAGGGAACACAAGACCCGCACCTTACTGAAATAGCAAACCGTGAAATGGTTAGCAAAAAAAAAGTACATCACTTACAGATAACCCTGAGTCCAAAGGATTTTGTTCACAGCTCACCCCAGAAAGTCATTTAATTATGTCACTAAATTGTCAAACCATATATATATATATATATATATATATATATATATGAAATCTTACCTTAAATCCAGAAGTTTAATAAAATTATGAAATAACCTATTACTTCAATCATACCTCCTGCGGTGTGTGTAGGAATGATAAAATGAAATTTGCAGTAAACAGTTAACATGTTGGTGCAAAACTCGCTATGAATTCTCATTGTCTCTCAGACTAAGGCATAGCATAGTGCGTGATGGTGATGGTGATGATGATGATGATGATGATGATGCTAAGTGTTACCACTACTGCAATTATTAATTAATGTTATATCCAGATTAGGTGTTTATTCCACATTGTGAGGAATTTAATCCATTTCTCAGATCATGTGGAAATGGAGATGGGAAATACAACACAAGTTCTGGAAGCTGTGTTGCAGATACACTGCAAAATATAATTTTCTCAACTTGTTTGGATGTTTTCCTTGGGATATTAGTGCTAAAACAAGACTATATGGGATTCATTTTTTCTCAAAGTGTTTTCTTATTGTGAGGAAAAGCACGAAACCCTCCTTATGTTTACGTAAAATTAACTGTAATAGTTCTTTCCTGCCACAATATTTGTCCCATTCTTGTTTTAAGAGATGTATTTGAATGAAGACAGCACTCTTGAAAAGAAGAACAGGAGAAAATATTCTGGCAAAGAAAAAAAACTATAGTTACATAAGAACATTTGTTTTGTAATAAGAGAACATAAGAAAAAATGTATCTCATGTAGTCTTGTTTCAAAATTTCAGGGGGAAAATTAATTTTTTGCAATGTATTCATATGTCATGGCAATGGGAGATAGCATAGTTAATAACTGATCAAAAAATAATAACAGGGAAAAAAACAGACTACCCACGTCACTCAATGATTACAGAGGCTGATTTTCCCTAGTTGACCTAATTTTGCCTTTAATTAAACAAGTAAAATGTGTTCGGGTATTTTACATTTAAACGTAACCTATGAACAACCCACCAATCACAGGTAGATTGATTGATTGTTCAAGGCCTTTTTCCTGATTGGTCCCGTGTAAGGTTACCTGGGGCGTGGCTGGCTCACGTCCAATCACCTCACTCTCTGGGTGGAACTTCTCCTCCTCTAAGGTGTAATAATAATCCGCCTCTGTGGGGGTGGGGCCAGCCTCACTTTGGGCCGGATCTATGTCCTGATAGGTCAGGGCCGAGGAGAGGTGGGCGGGGTCAAGGTGGAGGCAGGCAAATTTGAGGGAGAGAGAGCGGTTAGTTTAAAGCAAGTCAGGATTATTGTTATTAATACGTTATAGGCAAAGAGGAGAAACAGAATATATACAGAAAATAAATATTATATTATTATTTTTTTAAAAAAATTTTGCCAGTTAAGAGCTGGTGCTTTTCCACCAGTTTATGAACAGAGAAATTAAGCTGGTATCAAAAACCTTTTTTTAAGGTGAAACTGAGGATTTTCACAAGGTTGTTAGCTCCAGCTACAATTCCTTTGCTCTGTGGCAGTTCTGACTGTGGGAAAACGCACGCATTTGGAATTGAAAGTTCAATTCGGCGTTTTTTTTGCGTGTAAGTTCTTTTTTTTGTGTTTAGTTTTTTAAAATTATTATTAAAGCCACAATGCCATGATTTGAATGACAGGGAGGTCAAGCTGGCTCTTCCGACTTTTATTTGATTAATATTGTTTTTCGAAAGGTCGCTTGCACTGCCCATTACAGCTAGAATGATGAACGGGTCGACGACCATCATCGTTACCCTTCATAAATATTGGTTGGAGGCGACAAGTACATGTTTAGTTTCGTGTCTTCTGTTAAGCACCGAGGAACTTAACCGAAGGCAGCGAACAAGCGATTGATGTAACAACCAGACAGGCAGACAAATAGACGACAGCCTCACAGAATTAAGTTCTACTCGTCTTTGATGATTACCTCAACGTAAGTCGAAGCGAATCAAAGACGGGAGAGGACACATGAACATACTCACCTTTAGCTCCTCATTCTATTGCGCACTGCGCTTACGGGCGCAGAGTCAGTTAAACATTTGGCCACCAGGCGATGAAATAAATAAATTACCCGCATTGCGTTTTAGTCAGACACTTGAACGCGCAAAATGCGAGGCTTTGCGCGCACGATGACGGCGGATTCATAACTGCCTGTCCCGCAGGCCGAGTATCGTCCCATTCTGTGAGACTGCCGTGCTCATATTTATGGCAAATATGATCAACATGAAAGATATTTAAGAGGACAGAAAAAAAGAAACAATGTAAAGGACAGTCAGTGTGGAAGTATCGTTGACCGCTGTGACCGTTGAGTTTTTTTCTTTGAATGCAGTTTTTTTTTCTACTGTCACGAAATGAAGCGAAGGGGAAGAAACGCGCATGCACGTACTGTACTTTGGATTTGGTTTTTCATGCTGAATCCACTGCTCGGCCTCAGAAGTCCTTGCACCATTCACTCTATTCTAAGATTAGGAGAGGCGCTAAAACATTTTCCAGCTTCAGACGATACAAAAGGGGAAGTCTGTGAGAAACAGAGTGGCTGCGTAGAGGCAGTACAGACGCGGCGCTCGTGACCGTCTGTCACACCGCTATATCATAGCATTTCTCAGCATAAAGAATGTATGATATATTAAAGGGTGGATGTGATCCAGATATATACGTGCCAAAATCGGTTCCGAGCACCTCCTCACAATCCAGGTTTTTTTCCCCACTGTAGCAGATTTCTTATTTATTTTGTTCACTTGAGCTTATAATTATTTTTTAAGTATTTTTGTCCGCCCGCGTTTCCACACGAGCCTTTGAAGAGCTGCAATAGTTGCTAAGCGAAACCAAAATAGAGTGGTCCAAAAAAACAAAACAAACAAACAAAAAAAAACCCACAATGGCGCCTCTAGTGAACCCGAACTCGTAGAATTCTCAGAGTTCTCATCTTTTAAATTTTTTTTTTTTTTGGACCGTGACAAAAAATATCCACAATTAACTCCTGGAAATTTGAGTGATGTCTCAAAGTTCGTGTCAGAACTGTCAATGAACTGTCTCAGTTGTACTTTTTAAAATTCAGAAACCCCAGGAAACCAGGGACGGAACGGAAATGGAATAAAAGAGCTAAGGCTAACTGTGCGCCCACAGCTTGACGAGCGCTCGGGAGTGGGCTACGGCGGAAAACCTGGATGGAGAGTGGTCCTGTAAGCAGAACAGCTGGCTGAAGAGGCAGGCGTCGGGCAGCCACCCCCGGGCCCTTCGTTTGTACCTGTTGATAACCGTTTCCCAGCGACTTCTTCGGTTTTGCCGGCGCAGGTATGGAGGCAATGGTGCCGCCGATGACAGTCTTGCCGAAGGGGGGCAGGTTTTTGCTCACGAAAGCGGACTTGATCATGGATTTGGTCACCGATTGGCTCGCGGATTTGGTCGCCGATTGGCTCACTGATTTGGTCACCGATTGGCTCACGGATTTGGTCGCCGATTGGCTCACGGATTTGGTCGCCGATTGGCTCATGGATTTGGTCACCGATTGGCTCACGGACTTGGAATCCGACTTGGCTGTTGATTTGCCGCCAGATGCCTTGCTCTCTACGGGCATTTTAGGCTTTTCTACTTTGGCGACTATGGCAGGCTTTTTGGGAGCTGGGGTCGGTGCTGGGGTGGGAGCTTGCGTTGGCGCTGCCGTCGGTGCTGACGTCACCTCTTTCTTAAGCACGTCCTTGAGGGAGAGGACTTTTTTAGAGACTTTGGCGGTTGCCACGGGAACCGGCGAGACGGTGGCGGCTGGGAGGGGCGCCGGGGTCGCCGCCGGGATGGGGGCAGCGGTCGCCGCCGGGGTGGGCGCTTTCTTAGGCTTTTTGGTAGCTTTGGCGGTTGCCGCGGGAACCGGCGCCACGGTTACCGCCGGAGCCGGGGCGGCAGTCGCGGGTAGTGCTGGGGCTGTCGTTGCCGCCGCTGGGGTCGCCCCGGGTTTCTTTGGCGCCGCCTTCTCTATCTTGCCGCCCTTTTTCTGATCGCCATTTTTGGCGGCTGCAGTTTTGTCGTCACCGTTTTTGCCGTTGGTGGCTTTCTGTTCGCCGTTTTTGCCATTGCCTGGTTTTGGGTCTCCGTTTTTCACAACTACAGGTTTCTGAGCGGTGGTTTTGCCGTTGGTTGGTTTAGGATCACCATTTTTGACAACCAGTGGTTTTTTAACTTCGGTTTTGCCATTGGTTGGTTTTGTTTCACCGTTTTTAACAACTAGGGGTGTTTTAGCTTCGGTTTTGCCATTGGTTGGTTTCGGTTCACCGTTTTTAACAACTAGGGGTGTTTTAGCTTCAGTTTTGCCATTGGCTGGTTTCGGCTCTTTTTTGACAACGATAGTTTTTTTAGCTTCAGTTTTGCCATTGGCTGGTTTTGGCTCTTTTTTGACAACTATAGGTTTTTTAACTTCGGTTTTCCCATTGGCTGGCTTTGGATCACCGTTTTTGACAACTAGGGGTTTTTTGGCCTCGGCTTTGCCATTGGCCGCTTTCACGTCACCATTTTTTCCATTGGTGCTTTTCTCATTGCCGTTCGTGGCGGCGGCAGCGGCGGCGGGCTTGGGTTTGGGTGTCGGCTTTGCCGTTGGCTTGGCCACCGCTGGTTTGGCCTTAGCCACGGTGGGCTCTGGAGTTTCGGTTTTTTCACCGGCAGCTTTGCTCTTCTGTTGTACGTGTTTTTTGTGGTGTTGTGTAGCGGTTTGTAAATTGCAAGGATGGAAAAAGTGTGGTGGGAGAGAGAAAGAGAGAGTGAGAGGGTGATGGAGAGAGAGGGAGAAATGAGGAATTGGAAGGGTTTAAAGCGGTTGGGGATGGAGAGATGGAGGGAGAGACAAAGACATGGGTGGATGTTTATGAAACACAGTGACATTGAGATGGCTTAGGCTTGGTATTAATTTTTCAGTTCACTCTGGCATTACTGGATACAACACGCTTCTACATTTCGCTTTATTTAGTTATCAAAACAACAGTGAAAGCGGAGCAGCCCTGGGGCCATGCTTGCGGCTTAGAGGCATTAGAATTTGGAGTGTCCCCAGGTGGAATAATTTATTTCCGAAACCAGGCTCATTATGTCTGGAATAGTTCCGGAATCTCGATGGGTCTGGAATTTCTGTAGGCCTTGCCGCATGCCCGCTGCCCGTGTTGCCATGGCGAAGCTCTGCTGCTCTCTCCAGTAATGCCATCCTCTTTATTATTCATTATTATTATTATTATGATGATTATTATTATTTTTTAAAAAGCAGCAAATGCTTGTTTATTAAAACCCAGTAAGCCCGCGAGTTTGGCGGTAAACGCCTGGTGCCCCGGGGCCCAAAACTGATGCCAGTGACACTGCCGTACAACCAGGTGTGCACTGAGCTGTCCAGCTGCGCCGTGAGACAGAGAGACACGCTTAGCCCTGAGACAGAGAGACACACTTAAACTGAGCTCTGAGACAGAGAGACACACTTAAACTGAGCTCTGAGACAGAGAGACACACTTAAACTGAGCTCTGAGACAGAGAGACACACTTAAACTGAGATCTGAGACAGAGAGACACGCTTAGCCCTGAGACAGAGAGACACACTTAAACTGAGCCCTGAGACAGAGAGACACACTTAAACTGAGCTCTGAGACAGAGAGACACTTAAACTGAGCCCTGAGACAGAGAGACACACTTAAACTGAGCTCTGAGACAGAGAGACACACTTAAACTGAGCCCTGAGACAGAGAGACACACTTAAACTGAGCTCTGAGACAGAGAGACACACTTAAACTGAGCTCTGAGACAGAGAGACACACTTAAACTGAGCTCTGAGACAGAGAGACACACTGAGCCCTGAGACAGAGAGACACACTGAGCCCTGAGACAGAGAGACACTCTTAAACTGAGCCCTGAGACAGAGAGACACACTTAAACTGAGCCCTGAGACAGAGAGACACACTTAAACTGAGCTCTGAGACAGAGAGACACACTGAGCCCTGAGACAGAGAGACACACTTAAACTGAGCTCTGAGACAGAGAGACACACTTAAACTGAGCTCTGAGACAGAGAGACACACTGAGCCCTGAGACAGAGAGACACACTTAAACTGAGCTCTGAGACAGAGAGACACACTGAGCCCTGAGACAGAGAGACACACTTAAACTGAGCCCTGAGACAGAGAGACACACTTAAACTGAGCTCTGAGACAGAGAGACACACTGAGCCCTGAGACAGAGAGACACACTTAAACTGAGCTCTGAGACAGAGAGACATGCAGGTGAGGACAATGATTACAGGTGTATGTTTGGACAGACAGACAGGTGAACCGTATAAAACAGCAGAAACGAAGCACAATAACAGAGAGACACACCTGCACACACACACACACACACACACACACACACATATGCACTCCCCTGTACACACACCTGCACAAGTACATGTACGTAAACACGTATACATACCTGCACGCTGACCTGCAAACGTGCACACACACACATGAACATGCATGCACTACAAGCATGAAAACACACGTCAAGGACAGTCAGAGACAGGAAGTAGCAAAAAAAAACAAAAAAAAGAAGCAGCCCATTGTGTGACGTGCAGGCAGAGGGCACACACTCATCCTCTCTCTCTCTCTCTCTCTCCTTTTCCCTCTCTTCTTCCCCCCCCCCTTTCTTTCATCCCCCCCCCCTACTGTTTTACAGGAGGTCCTGGCAGCTGCTGGACAGTGTCAGCGTGTGGAGCTGGAGAGGCAGTGTCACTGACACAGAGAAATTTGGGCCCACTGTGCACTGACAGATCACACACATACACACACACACACACACATGTACAGATCACACAAACACACACACACACACGTGCACGTGCACGCACGCACGTGCACACGCACACACGTGACATCGACATCAACGTGACGTTATCGTGGCGTGACAAGTGAGGCGGAGTCGGTGTGGTGAGGCGTTTTTGGGCGGGGCGGGGCGGGGCGGGGGGGAGGGTTTTGGCGATTTTTGCCCCTGAAAACAGGAAAAGGGAGAACATGAGGAGGTCAAAGAGAGAGGGAGGGTTTGGAGAGAAAGAGAGAGACCTGCTGTGCTACCTCCCATTATCCCTTCACCTGCGGACAATACGACCCACAATGCAACATTCAGGCCTTGTCTTAGACCTCCAACTGCAATAGAGCCCTCTCATTGTCTCACTCTCTCTCTCTTTCTCTCTCTCCCTCCCTCCTCAGTTCCTCCCTTCTCCCGCTCCCTTGTTACCTGCTCAGCGGGGTTCCCTGCGGTGGGGGAGGGGGAGGTGTTTGGGGAGGAGGGGTTGCCAGTTGTGTCTTCGTAATAATAAGGATATTCATAGTCATCTTGTTCCTCATCAAAGTACTGTGAGAAAGGTGGGGGGGGGGGTATAGAGCAGGATGGGGTGATGGGAAAAGGGGGGGGGGTTGTTCAGGCAGGTGGAGGAAATGGGTGTAGGGGGGCAGGTTTGGGAAAGAGAACAAAGTGGAGACGAAAGCAGCATTTACCGCAATAGCAATGGCAAAAGCACCCATCCCCCCCACCCCCCCCAAAAAACGAAAAAGTGCAGATTTTTTATTCATTAAGAGAAGGCGTGCCGATTAGCACACCCAAAGCACCTTAATGAATAAAATAAACAATGAATAAAAACCACACGGATTCGTATTCATCCCTTTAATAGCATCAACATGAAAATGTGTTGTATCGAACACCAGTGAAGGGAGAGAGCTGTGGCTTTTAAAAAAATGACCCTTAATGACATGATCATTTTGAACTGCAGAGGATCTTTGGGAAATGGCGTAACACCGAATGTGTATTAAATGTTTAATTTGGGGCTTCACATGGTGGGCTGATACACAGGGTGACCAGAGAACGACACCAGGACATTTCCAGGGTCATTTGATGCTATTCTTTAGCAGCTGTGATAAAATCCATGAATCATATCCAAGAACCATTCCTACTGTCTTATGATAACAATAAGCTACATTTGCCTTACTTCCATACAAATATACAGTTGTCCTGCAGAGCACAAAAGATGTAATTTTTTGAATGATCTGTTTTTCTCTCTATCAGTCTTTCTTAATCTGTCTTTATAATTAGTTTAGTTAACATTTAACTCTTTGAAGTCTAGGTTTTGGAATGTTTTTTCCCTCAAATTTCAGTCACTGTTCTAGAACACAGTTGCTTTCAATTAGCAGTAGTGATTGTGACATCAGCGGTTGGTCACACATTCGGGATCTTACACCGTAAAGAGCTAAAATGCCCAGCAAAGACAGCATAAGGAATAATATATTTTAACATAAATATAATCACATAAAGCAAACAGAAATTTTGCAAATGCTTTATGAATATGATCCACTTTTTTTCTGTAAAAACCATCAAAGAGAACCCCCCCCCCCCATCCCCAAAGAAAAACCAAAATACTAAGATGGTACTCTAGTCTAATGATCAAAGCTGCACTAGGGTACCAAACTGCCCAGTGAGGTGAAATGCATCATGGGTAAATGTAGAGATTAAATGTACTTTTTGACCCCAGTATCTCTAAATGCCCTCAGTATCTAGTTCTCCATTGAGATTAAACTTTGATTTCCCTGTGTCTGCACGTCTTTAGGCTGTCAAGATCTCTGTGGTGTTAGTGCACTGACATATAATGGCATTTATATTCACAGCAATATTTCTGAATTATTTAATTATTCACAGACTTTTGTGAGGAGTAGCTTCTGCTAAAATACAGCTTATTCTGTCAATTTAATCTTTTCTCTCTTTGTCTTGTAATTCTTTCTCTGCCTCTGTGTACAATGTTTTCAGTTTTTTGTTTTGTTTTGTTTTGTTTTGTTTTTGAGAGTGCTGCTTCTGTGCATCTCCCTAATCCCTCAGTCTGGAACATGACAGAAACATGATAGTAAAAAAAAGGATAGAACAGAGCAAAAAGTAAAACAAATAAAATTAAAAAAGGCAATGCTGAAAGAGTAAGCAGATAGTCTGTATCACCATTTCTCCCCAGTGTTTCTCTTGTCTCTCTCTCCCCCACTATCATAAAATTTACCTGATGCATCCTGGGATATCTAAGGCCTTCTTTGTCAGTTGGTCGTTGTCGCTTAGTGCTGACTGTGTTGTCATGGAGACATAAATGTAAATTCAATGTATAGGAAGCTGAGGGATGATGTCACTGACCCTGGTCTAATTCTATTGGCTGGGAAGGCTCTGACATTAGACATGTTTTTTTCTGATAGTTTGTCCAGGAGGAGAGAGAGAAAGAGAGTGACAGAGAGAGCATGGACTGATACAAACTCAGTGGTGCATCAGGACAGGAGCTGTACTTTGATGGCTTACTCTGATTGGCCCTCCTGGAGGTGTAAGGGGCGGAGTCATAGGTCCTTGATGGCTGTTGTCATTACTTGTGTTGGTTGAGGAGGGGACTGCTTGCAGGAGGGTGTAAGTGTGTGCATGTGTATAATGTGTGCGTGCGTGCGTGTGGTGTGTGTATACGCGTGTATGTGTGTGAGAGGCACATGGTTGTGTTACATATGCAGCGCTGTGTGCATGTGTGTGTGTATGTGTGTGTATAATGCGTATGTGTGTACGTGTATAGTGTGTGTGTATAATGAGTGTATGTGTATAGTGTGTGTGTATAATGTGTGTATGTGTATAGTGTGTGTGTATACATGTGTATGTGTGTGTGCGCGTGTGTGTATAATGAGTGTATGTGTATACGCGTGTATGTGCGTGTGTGTGTGTGTGTGTAATGCGTGTATGTGTATAGTGTGTGTGTTTGTATATGTGTATAGTGTGTGTGTATATGTGTGTATGTGTGTGTGGGACACTCAGATGTATTACATACACAGCGCTGTGTGTGTGTGTGTGTGTGTAATGCGTATGTGTGTGTGGGACACTCGGCTGTGTTACATACACAGCGCTGTGTGTGTGTGCGCTCTGTGTGTGTGTGTGTGTGTGTGTGTGTGTGCGCTGTGTGTGTGTGTGTGTGTGTGTGTGTGTGTGGGACACTCGGCTGTGTTACATACACAGCGCTGTGTGTGTGTGTGTGTGTTAATGCGTATGTGTGTGTGGGACACTCGGCTGTGTTACATACACAGCGCTGTGTGTGTGTGTGTGTGTGTAATGCGTGTGTGTGTGTGGGACACTCGGCTGTGTTACATACACAGCGCTGTGTGTGTGTGTGTGTGTTAATGCGTATGTGTGTGTGGGACACTCGGCTGTGTTACATACACAGCGCTGTGTGTGTGTGCGCTCTGTGTGTGTGTGTGTATGTGTGTGTGCGCTGTGTGTGTGTGTGTGTGTGTGTGTGTGGGACACTCGGCTGTGTTACATACACAGCGCTGTGTGTGTGTGTGTGTGTGTAATGCGTATGTGTGTGTGGGACACTTGGCTGTGTTACATACACAGCGCTCCAGTGTTGCTGTGTTTTACCGGGCGAGTCACAGTGGTGACCCTGTCACTCACGTAGGTGTTTGGGTCCTGGGCCTGAGTCCTGGGCAGGGGGGAGTCACAGTCCGGGCTGTAGTGCTCACAGAAATCGAACGCGGCCTGGGGGTTGGACGCGATCAGCAGCTGTTGGATGTCTCCCTGAGAACGGCGGAAACACACAGACGCACGCAAACTCTTAATACCTCAGTCATAAACGTACGAAGGGAAGCGCTGCCTAACCGAATCCCCATCAGGAGAACCCCTGAGTCAGAATTACGGACACTGAGTCTGTAGAGAGCTGCTTGTTATCAGGCCGCTGTCTTCCGGGGGGGGGCGGGGGGGGCGACAGAACCTTCTGGAGTCTCTGACCTGGAACACCTCCTCGTCCAGGATGCGCGCCCCGAAGACGGTGATGCCCTTGGTGTCCACCGTGGGGCGCTCGCTGCGGGGCAGGGGCCGGGTCATGCGCTTCTTACAGTCCAGCAGCAGGGTGACGTTCTTCTTCTGCACCGAGATGGCCACGCGGTGCCACCTGCAGGACGGGAGGAGGAACAGCGGCGGTTTGGTGCAACGTGGTGGGGGATGCAGAAAAGGATAGAAAGAGAGAGAGGGAGTGAGGGAGAGGAAGAGCGAGAGTAGGCAAAGAGGAGGAAAAGAGTAGGCGTGGTCACAGTGGGGTTGAGGCCGGGGATGGAAGTGGGATGGGGGCGGGCTTGAGGGCAGGGATAGGGGCGGGGCAGAGGGTGGGGATGGGGGCGGGGCAGAGGGTGGAATGGGGGCGAGGCTGAAGGCAGGGATAGGGGCGGGGCTGAGGGTGGGGCTGAGGGCGGGGATGGGGGCGGGGCAGATGGTGGGGATTGGGGCGGGGCTGAAGCTGGGGATAGGGGCGGGGCTGAGGTCAGGGCAAGGGTGGGGATAGGGCGGGGCTGAAGGTGGGGATAGGGGCAGGGTTGGGGGCAGGGCAAGGGTGGGGATAGGGGCGGAATGGGGCGGAGCTGAGGGCGGGGATGAGGCGGGGCTGAGGGTGGGGTTAGGGGCGGGGATGAAGGTGGGGATAGGGGCGGGCTGAGGACAGGGATAGGGGCGGGGCTGAAGGTGGAGGTAGGGGTGAGGTTGGGGGTGGGGATGGGGGCGGGGCTGAGGGTGGAGATAGGGGCGGGGCTGAGGGCAGGGCAGGGGTGTTACTGACTTGCCGTCGGCCAGGTTGATGCCCCTGAAGAGCGGGTAGTCCTCGGGGGCGGGCTTGCCGGTCTGGTCCTCGTACAGGAAGACGGGGGAGCGGCCGAGCTCCACGCCCAGCTGCTGCACGCCCTGCTCGCTGTAGATGGACAGCAGGAAGGCCTGCAGCCCTGCCTGAGCCCTCACCAGCGCCATGATGGAGAAGTTCTCCGGGAACCGACCTGCGGGGGGACGGACGCGGCAGCTCGGTCTCAACGCGCAGCGATTTTAACTGTCAAACGGTCCTGTGTGTTCCACACTTTCAGAAAGAAAGTCATACATAAGGGGCCTAAAGGGTGCAAACGCCTCTCACAGGGGTGGGACCCCAGAGGTGGACACAAAGGTGGACCCCCAGACAGCGCTACGTAACTCATTTGTACCTTTTGTACTCCCCTAGCCAGTGATACATAATTAATTTGCACTTTTTTTCTTCTGAAAAGTACTTACTAGTACCAAAATTGAATATAATTCTACTTTAAGGGTACATTTGTTCCTTAACAAGAATGTACATCCCCTGTACCCTTCGGAGAGTGTACCATGCTGCTCGATCATGTTTCCCCATGATTTTGAATTCCTCGTGAAAGTCCTGTCTGTCCTGTCTGGTTCACCTGTGCCATATTTTCCTGTTACCTAACAGCATACTATGCAGGATTTACCTTGGGACTCATTCAAAAACCAGTCTACCTTGGAATTGCTTTTCCTCAATGGTGACAGCTATCAAAAACACAGGTGTATAAAAATAAAAATGGTATAAGAAAAGGACATAAAATATAAAAATGGAGGTGAGTGGGTGGGGTTGAGGAAAACTCTTTGATTGCAAACACAGGACCACAGCAAGAATAAAAAATCCTGCATAGTACGCATTTTAATCGTGTTTTCACGTGAATTTCAGTTTCTTTTATTTATGTTCTTATTGTGTGTGTCAGGTGCATCATTAATCAGTCAGAAGAGATTCCTTTAGAAAGCGTAACTACTGTTGACGTGACACATGTGATATATTAATGCCATAAGCTGACTGACAGAAGGTGGAGTGACGAGTACGATAAGGGTATGGAGGAGTAGTGTGAGAAAGCATTAGATTGAGACTCCAGGGAAGAAACCGACACCGCCCCCTACAGGCAGTACATGGGTATGACTAATTTCCATAGCGAGGCACTTTAATCCTAAACCTGCGAGTTAACTGTATCTCTCGAGTGCCGAGTGGACAGTTTAGCATCATATTGTGACAACGTTGTCATGGGGCAGTGTGGCATGACAGAGAGAGACCTGTTGTAGACAGAATCCATGTGCTGAGACAAGGGACTATGTGTTACAGGGTGGTGGCATGTAGCAGTACATGTCAGAATTCTGGGGCAACATATTGTGACAGGAGACCGAATTCTGTTACACACAGCAATATGTAATTATGCAGTGATGTGCTGGGATGGAGGATGTGTGCTGTGACACCTGGTAGCATGCTGTGAGACATAACAGCATTGCGATATGAGTTGTGACGGGAATCCTATTGGAACCATAGTTGTGACAGGAAGCTGCATATTGTGACAGGATTTGTGAGAGGAAGCAGGAGTCGTGACAGGAAGCATCATGTTGCGACAGCAGTTGTGACAGGAAGCTACATGTTGTGACGTGAGTCATGACAGGAAGCAGAATTTGTGTCAGGAAGCTGCATGTTGTGACGGGAGCTGTGGCAGGAAGTATCATGTTGTGACAGCAGTTGTGACAAGATAGAACATGTTGTGACAGGAGACCGCACATTATAACAGGGGTCATGACAGGAAGCTGCATGTCGTGGGTGGAGTTGTGACAGGAGTGGCATGTCGTGGGTGGAGTTGTGACAGGAGTGGCATGTTGTGGGTGGAGTTGTGACAGGAGTGGCATGTCATGGGTGGAGTTGTGACAGGAGTGGCATGTCACGACAGGGGGCTGAGTGCTGGGTTGGGCGGCTCGCAGGGGAACAGCGTACCTGGAAAGAGCTGCTTGGTGGGGGCGGAGATCTGGGCCTTCTTGGTGATGCGGTAGGCCTGGTCAGCGGAGCCAGAACGGCGGGAGGTGCAGAAGCCCGGAACCTTCCGTACCCCCTCAGGGAGAGAGGGCAGCTGCAGCGCCCGCAGCACGTCCACTGGGTCTGGGGGGGGGGGGGGGGGGGGAGAGACAGAGAGAGAGAGAGGGAGAGAGAGAGAGAGAGGGGGGGAGACAGAGATAGAGAGGGAGAGAGAGAGAGAGTGGGAGGGAGGGAGAGAGAGAGAGAAAGAGGAAAGAGGGGGGGAGACAGAGATAGAGAGGGAGAGAGAGAGAGAGAGGGAGGGAGAGAGAGAGCGAGAGAAAGGGGGGGAGACAGAGAGAGAGAGGGAGAGAGAGACAGAGGGGGAGAGAGACAGACAGAGAGAGAGAGAGAGGGAGGGAGGCAGAGAAAGAGAAAGAGGGAAGAGGCAGAGAAAGAGAAAGAATAGTTAATACAACAGCACACAGGTCAGGCTTGCTGTCTAAACCACACAGAGTTGCTGGTGTGTTCTGACACAGGCAGCATCGATCGACTTCTTCTCTGCGCTCCAACTCAGATGGGTAACACTGTAGTTCCTCTTTGGGGGTGTAGGTGTTCAGTCGAGGTTTAGCAGTAACATACCCTCCTGCTACTGTACCACTTTACAACCCTTTAATCAACATCAGGGATCTCAAACTCAAACCCTGGACAGCCACTGCATCTATGAGTTTTTGATGTGTTCCTGCACTTACAGTAAGTTCTTAATTTAAGTCACGGTTTCAAACGGTTACTGTCTGAGAGACAAAGAGAGTTTTATCTGACCAATACCAGAGTGATCTGGTTTGAGCTGGATTTAAAATAAACAGCAGGAAAGTGACAGGAAATCCCGCAATGCAATGGTTCTCATGTTTGGGCCTAGGGGACCTCTGTGTGTGCTGGTTTTCGCTCCAACCACAACTGCAGTCCCAGGATTTTAATTTTTCTTAATTAGGTGCTTTTTGTGTTCAGAGGGATTATGCCATGAAGAATAAAAGTCCCATATTCACACTGCAAACAATTACATAAAGAGAGGTTTAAAAAGTTCAGTTGATGATGAAGGCGAATCAACAGGCTCCTAATTGGAAAGTGTGGACACCTGGCCACTAACACTAACCATTTGGTAAATAATGAATAATTCCTAGGCAAAGCCAAACCTCCATACTTGCTTTTAACAAGTTTAAGGACAAAATTATAAAAGAAAAATGTGTTCAACAACCTTAACTGAGCAAGATATTAGTTGGAATTTAAACCAGCCTACACAACGGTCCCCTAGGACCGAACATGAGAACCAATACCGTGGTGGGTGGAGCTAACAATGTGTGACCAATTAAAAGTCTTTGTTCTCCATGGCAAATTACTGTGATTGGTTAAAACCGCATAGTCACTGATGGTACATCATGAACCCATTTTGGGGTTTGTCAAAGCCTCACTGCACCACATTCCATTTCATTTTTTTCATACCAAAAATGTATAATTTAATTAAAAAAAATAAAAAATCAGCAACCAAGATTTTCCAATGGACTTGCAGATAAGGGACCATACTTCTATACTTATCTACCACATAATAATCAAAATGGAGGGGTGTGTGAAGCTCCTATATGCTTGCGTACAGGCATCAGTAATGCCACAGTCCTTCGAGGGAGCCCTGCACTTAAACAAGAGAACACAGCCATCAGACCACACCGTGAAAACCACAAACCCCAAAATCTACGGCAGCCAAGCATGCCATTACGCAGCGCCGGACAGGAAGGAGTCTGTCATTAGCCCGTTCCGTCCCCACGGAGACCGGTGCCGACTGGTTCCCAAGAGGTGCTGTCTTTCTACAACTGCTGACAGACCAAATAAGAGAGAAAACAAAAACAAATAAAAAAATAAACAAAGGCGTGTCTACACCTTGGTGCAGGATTAAGGGCCTGAAGGCAAAGATTCTCTAGACCAGCCAGATGGCTGTCTCTGTGTTCTTAACTGAGACAGTTCAGCGAAAGGGAACGTTTCCAAGCAGAAACGTTTTAATCTGATGCGTGCGCAGCATGAATATTCATAAAGGGGTGTGGCTAAGGACAAAACAAGTCATGATGGATCTTGGGGGATGGATGGAGGGGGTGAATGAGGGAGGAATAGATCAGGAACAGATGGACAAGGGAGGCATGGATGCAAGGTGTGGATGTTCAGGATGGATGAGGGATGAATGGATGAGGGAGTGCATAGGGGGATGGATGGAGGAGGTGGATGGGGATGGATGGAATGGGGACGGATGGGGGATAGATGAGAGATGGATGAGGGATGAATGGATGAGGGGATGGCAGGAGGAGGGGATAGATGTAGGTGGATGGATGAGGAATGGATGGATGAGGGAGTGGATGGGGGGATGGATGGATGAGGGGGATAGATGTAGGGGGATGATGGATGGATGAGGGATGGCTGTGTCTGACTCTCAGTAGTTCACGGCTGTCGGTTTCCTGTCTGAGGTTTCCTGAGACGTTGCTCCTGGGAATCATTTTTAATCTCAGGTGGTTTGTTAAGAGCCCCACACAATCCCCAAAGATCCTGAGCAAGTCTTAACAAGCTAATAATGCGGCTTTTTGCGAGAGCCAACACCGAAATACACCAGAAACGACCCGCTCCTCACCGCTCTTCTCTCGCACGCTGCCACAATTTGCACAGCCGAACCCGAACAACGCATTTCACGCCTTCCAGAGCACAGCACAGCTGTGTTCCATGCGGAAATCCGTGCTACATCACCCGTGTCCCAAGCTAAATGTGCACCACCTTGGCTGCGTAGCATATCGCCTGGTTAGCTGCACAGCAAAACTGTGCAGGACCCAGAGAACCTAGGCAAAGAGACCAGCGGGCTTTGGCGTGTGAGGCTTTGAATCTTTACTCCTGTGCACTTCTGTGAATAAGTACTGCGTGTGCCTGCGACTGGAACAACAATCAGTGCCTTTCACTCATAAGAGAAGCACATTTCGGCCCAGAGGGGGAATGTGTATTTTTGTATTTTTTGAACAGACGTTTGACCTGTATTACTTTTTCAGATGGGGCTTCACTAATACTGAGAGTCTGGCTGTGGTGGGGTGTAGGGGGGAGGGGTGGGACAAGGAGCAGGACAGATGGTTCACTTGGGGGAGGGGGGAGAATTTTGGATAGATGGGGACTAGATGAGTGTCGTTTCAACGCTACGGAAATTCAAAGGGGGGTAGGAAACGGTAGACCAGAGCGGGCCCAGGCCGGGCCAGACTCTGACCTGCGATGGCAGGTATCGAATTCCCCTGAAGAATGGCGGACATTGTGTGCCCCCCCCCCGAGTCTGTGCCTCTGCTGCTGCTCAGCAAACTCTCCTACAGGAAACACACACACACACACACTCACACACACACACACACACATACACACACGCACACACATACACACACGCACACACGCACACGCGCACACGCGCACACGCACACACGCACACACACACACACACACATTCTCTTGCATTCTCTCTCTCTCACACACATCATAGTTCGGTTATGATACCCATAATGCCTGAAAGCAAATTGCGATCATATAATATTATTACCACACATATCACTATATATTCCACTATTTCATAAAACAAAGTTTCATAATTTACATATTTTTTACGAAATTAAAAAAGATGTGTCTTCAGTGCAACAATACCACCTCTGAAACATGCCAATAGACATTTGACCTTTCAGTACTACCTGCTCAGAATTATTTTATTAAATATGATAATCCCATATATTCCTGACAAATGACATTATACTGATACCATCGAGGGGACAAAATCAGATTCATTTTCTTTTTTTCAGTAATGAAAAAAAGAAGTTAAGCTAAACTGAAACTTCTTACTGACGTTGTTCACAAATTTGGCCACTAGGCGGAGACATAACGTACGAGCTCCCTGTGAGATGACGCTCTGCAAAGATCACACTGCAAAGATCAGTTATAATTGATGTCAGTAAAGTAAATTGGCCCTCGTAAAGGCAACAGCACACAGTAATGAAATGCCCGCAGAGACAGTAAATCAAGCTGGGGCTTCACCCTGACAAAGCAAGAGAGACACAGTAAATGGCTGGTTTTCAAAGAAAAAGGGCGAAAACATGTACACAGGCACACACACACACACACACAGGCACACACATGCACGCACACACACACGTACAAAGGCACATAGCACCACACACACACACACACACAGGCCATGACAGGCCTCAGTAAACAGGGAACAGTAAACAGCTGAAAAAGTGTGGGAGGACTCGGACGCCATCATAAAAACGTCAGTCACACACTTCCCTTTCTCTCCGCCTGTCCCATCCCTCTCTATTTTCTTTCCTTTTCTCTCCCTCTTTCAACATTTTCACCCAATTTTAACAAATGCTGGAGAGGCACACCACCCTACGTCCTGACCCTCCCCTCGACCTGCTCCAATCGTGCCAACACAGTGGTACTGCGGCGGGACAGAGAGAGAAAGTGAGAGAGAGATGCACTTTCTCCCACATTGTGAAAAATATTCAGAAATTAGGACACATTACTTCAACAATTTTTCTCTAATTATAAAGGACTTCCTTTCCCAAACAAATGAGAAAAAATGCAAATCCTGCTAGGAGAAAGGCCAACAGCTCCACTAGCAGCAAAGTACATCCTGGCCTGCCATAATCTGATGGACACTGCTTGACCACCATGAGTACATTTATTTTAATTATTAATTAATTTATATTTCTTTTTTTCCATTTTCTTTTTTCTACATTATTATTATTATTATTATTATTATTATTATTATTATTATTATTATTATTATTATTATTATATAGAAAAGAGTTAGGGCGCAAGAAAGTGAGAAAGTGAGAAAGTGCAGAGGAAAGTGAGAGAGAGGGGTAGAGAGAGAGACTCAAAAGCAGAGAACAGTGTTGGCAGAGGCATCATCATGGGACAGCAGGGAATCACAAAAACAAGACCAGGTCAAAACCTAGCATATGGCTGGACCTAACACACTTCATCTGGCCGACGAATGGTGTAACTTCATCACTCACTCAGTCACTCAGTCACAGACATTTGCGTTTATAGGGCTGGCCCCGCTGTTGCAGTCCAGCCAAAAATGAGTCAAAACATTAACTTCAAACGAATCTTGCCCTTGTTTTCTGCCGTCCAACACTCTCTCTCTCTCTCTCTTGCTCTCTCTCGCTCTCTCCTTCCCTGTCACTCACACTGTCGCTCTCTCTCGCTCTCCCTCGCTCACTTTCTCTCCCTCCCCCCCCCCCCCCCGCCCCCCCACCCTCGAGGGAACCACAGTATTTAGGCGTGTGTGCACTGCTCAAAGACCGAAGGTCTGTAATTTACATTACAGCTCACTGTATTTATGATGTATTTATAAGTTAACGCAGACAGAAAATCCATCATAAGTCCAGCTGCCCCAATACGGGGGCTATTAAGAAATAAATATAACGCGCTCTTAACATGAAAGGAATGCTCCACGTGGCATCACAGAGGGCCGGAGTTCATTGACCGTGTTTCACTGGAACAAGTGCAGCCCGGCACAGAGAAAGTTCAGAGTTTAAGAACAGACACAGTCTGGCAGACTCCAAACCACATCAAAATAAAAGACTTGGAGGGGGCTTACCAAATCCTCACAGAGCGACAGGCCTCTATTTAAAATGCAGGACTGAACCAGTTTGTAACAGATCTTTTCGTGGGAGTTAAAACTGCAGAGGCCGCTTAGTGTAAATCGCCTTAGCGGCAGACAGCGATGGGCAGAAAGACCGATATTGGTGATGGGATGACAGTTGTCCCAACACACCTAAACAAAAATGGCATGACCTTGTTTAGGGCCAAGGGCCACACCAAAAATCACAGTGAGACCCAATCACGGCTGAGAATGAAAGAGAGGTGGAAAAGGCTGGGAATGAATTAGGATTCTTAACATCAGGACCAGCACTGAGGGCCGAAGTGGGGGGGGGGGGGGGTTGGGGTAATGAAATGTCATTCTGTCCCGGGCCAGGGAATTTCACCCAGCAGCCCTTCTTAACAGACCCTGGAAAAGGTGCCGGTTGGTTACCAAAATCAAGTCCCATCCAATCAGCACTTTTTGAAGCAACCTGCAGAACTGCCATTCGCCCTATCGAGTCAGTGTAAGCCAACAGGGGAACAGACAGCAGCTCAAAACACATAATCAGACGAGCCCTTCCTGAGCGTTGCACACATAGGCTCTTCTTGACCGGTGAAATGGGGGGTGGGGGTGGGGGTTTGATGGGCGCCCAAACAAACAGCCCCACCAGACTCTTCTATTAGTTTAAACAAGACCAGGTCAAAACCTAGTATATGGCTGGACCGGCCGACCAATGGTGTAACTCCATAACTCGGCCGACCAATGGTGTAACTTCATCACTCACTCAGTCACTCAGTCACAGACATTCGCATTTGTAGGGCTGGCCCCGCTGTTGCGGTCCAGCCAAAAACTGGGGGGGGGGGGGGTTTGTGACCTGAAGCTTACAGGTTAAATTCTCTGGCGGGACACAATGCACTCATGATTCTCTAAACGGGGATTCTATAGACCAACCAGATGGGCAACACCGATGCTCCTTCCGCCCTCACAACCGCCAAACAACGGGAGGTTTCCGGTCGGTATGTGCAGTCTCCTCTCCTCCATTCATCGCACACCCCCACGCTCGGCCAAGACCCTTTCAGAATGTCCACCAGAAGGACGAGAAACAGGGGGAACATTTCGGTCTCGAACACACGCACAGAGATAGTAACCGGACACTCAGAACGTAGAGCCGAACGTACAGATCGGTGACAAATCTTTAGGGCGTCCGCCACTCCTGGGATAGGCGCTCCTGCCTGTCAATCAGATGACATCACAATCGATTGGCAGCAGGGTCGACACCCAGGATTTTAGGGCCCCACAAAAAGATCTCACTTTGGGCCCCACCAGCCCAGAGAATCCCGTGTTATACTACATTTTGAGGGCCCCTGGACAGTCAGAGCCCATGGAATTGTTCAGACTTTGACACAGTACTGGAAAGTCCCTTAGTTCTTTAAAAAAAAAAAAAATGCACGGTAGATTACCCTGCACTTAAGAATATTCACGAGAGAGGAGGGTGTCTGTGATCAAAGAGGTGGTGAGTGGGCATTTTAGGGTAGTGGGAGTCAAAAACTATTATTTTGATTCCTAAAATGAACAATAATGGCAGAAATAGCTGGGTACCGGGTAGAGCTTCGAGCCTAATTTCCCTTCTGGAAGTGAAAGAAGACACGTTGCTATTTTTAAAAAATAAGCACAGCGTCTAGGTTCCTCTGAAATCTTTGCCCCAGAGCAAAGCCATTCAACACTTTCCCAGGACCCGCAAACCAGAAATTAGGATAATCACACACAGTTTTTTATTTGGGGCCACAAGGGATAATTATAAGAATACTTCTTCAAGTTTTTTTTTTTTTTTTGCCCTTGTATGTTCAGAATCTACACAGTAAAATGTTCAATGTTAAACCAGCTCTTACAGAGTGCATAAGGTCCCTATGAAACTCATACGCTACTATGTTAAGAGCTGATTTAACACAGAGCATTCTACTGCGCAATAACGCACTCGCCGTTTGAAATGTCACATTTCAAGCCGCTCTCTCTGAACATATCCTACATTTAATAAGTACCGACCATCGAAACACTCGGGATACCATGTAATTTGGAACTGTCTGAAAAATGTAATCGTGATATATCCAAGGGCATACAGTGACAGAAATATTTGATTTTTTTTACGCGCCATTTAAAAATAAACGGTGTGCTGACGACAAAAAAAGGTGTCATGAAAATTTGGCACCGTCTTCACTCGTTCAAGGAAAAGTTTTAACATGCCTTGAAGGTGAGACTGTTTAAACGCCAACGCTCTACCCAAATTGCGCCCTTTGCAGCCAAGAAGGAAACTTTTCCCGAGCTGGTTTGACGATTTTTCCCCTTTAGTCAAAAGGCGGCGTGGTTGTGGCGCAGCCCAAGTCCCGTTTTATAATTTAAGACACCGTTTATTTGACGGTTTCGTTTTGCGGGCGGTGGTATTTTTTAGGTTAATTTTAGCAGTTGCAGGCTTAGGCAAACAGAGAGACGTATGGAACGGTACAGTATTCCAAATTCTGAAGGTAGGTGGCACAGTGCAATCATCTGTCATCTTTAGGAAAGGCGTGTGCAAGGAGGGGGGGGGGGGGCGGGGGGGGGGCTCCGGCTGCCCGATGTGGCCCTTTGATTTGACATTTTTAAAATGTATTATTGTTGGGTGTATATAACTAGGTTCCGTAAAACAGTTTTTCTAAATTGCTCTGTCCTTTTCTCACTCCGGGTATCTGTCCCCCCAAAAGGTCTCTGCACAGCCCTCTCTAGAAGTGGGGGGGGGGGGGGGGGGAGTTTCACCACACTGGAGCACCACTGGATTTCCGTCCAGTCCCCAGACCCCAGACTGGGGATGAAAAATCTGACGGAGGAAACCGAACCACGGGTCTGATCAGAGCAGAACACAGGCTTCTCCTCACTATAATCTACAGAGATACAGGCCCAAATTCAATCAAAGTGCTCTTTTACTTAAGCCAGCGAATGGAAACAAGTGACACTTGAAGTACTCTAACACTCGTGAGTAGCCAGAGTCACAAAGCTGTGACTGCGTCTGTTGGTCAGAGAATTTAATTAAAACAGTTGCTTGAGAATCAGATTATCAGATAAGCAGAAAGGTCGGAGAGAGAGAAAGAGAGTACAACAGCGACCCCTGGGGGCCCACACCCTGCAAAACTTGCATTCCAGGAGGAGAGGAATTTCAGGAACTAGTCTGGAGTGCAAGCGCTCGAGAGCGGAGCGGTCCCTGGAATCTCTGTGCTGCACGAGAGCCAAGGGGGAAGCGGTTTTTCGTTCGGCGCAGAGATTCACAATAGGAAAGTCACACTTTATACACTGACACACGCGCGTAGGCAGAGACGCGCGCCGGAGAAGAGGCGGAAGGAAAAAAGTGCACACAATCTGACGGAGCACACGAAAGATGACAACTCAAGGCGCTGACGCTGACGGGGTTAGACAGACACACCAGAAGAAACAAACGAGGCTCAGGCGCACGTGTACAGGCACAAACGCGTGCTGCCTAGCAACTGCAATGGCACAGTACCTCCATTCACGAGCCCTCCCGGTGACCGTGATGCAGAGAGAGACAGAAAAGAGAAACATACTGAAGTAAGCGGCGGGGGTGGGGTAATATTATGACTATACGCTAGCCAGATACACCCAACGGTTAGTGTGAGTAAAAACAGACTGCTCTTTTAAGAACGACCGCTTCAGAAGGGAGGTTAGGAACATTCGCGTTAGAAGAAAACAAATCCCCCCAATTACGAAAAAAGGCTTTCATTCCTCGCGCCGCTGTCATTTCTTCCCTCCCAACGCGAAGAAGCGACCAGGACAGGGAAGCTAGGAAAAGCAGTCGTTCGCCTGAAAGTAGCTATGACTACCGCAACGGGCCTACGGAATATGCCTGGGGCGATTGATATAATGACAGCATAAGCCAGCAAGAAGAGGCCTTTTATCGCTGTGATAATTCTATTTTTTTGTCCTGTTACTTTTCGTTCGGGGCGCTTGCTCTAAAAACTGCACACTAAAACCGTATACAGTTCGAACACGCGCTTTCTTTGCGCCACCGAGTAACCAACGCTACCTGTGTATGTATGCACTGTCGGAGAAAGCAGACAGCTGCCAGATATCACAGACACAAGCTGATGAAACTCTCTCTCTCTCTCTCTCTCTCTCACACACACACACACACACACGCGCACGCGCGCGCGCGCGCACAAGGGGCACATTCACTCGAAGGAGGCACCGCCACACCCTCTGGACCTGAGAAAAAAAAAAACACCCCCTTCGCCTTCATACGCGCACTGACACACTAACTTAACTGTACAAACCGCGCGCGCACGCGCATCGAGACACTAAAGCATTCACTCTCCCTCTCTCTCCCTTACGCACTCACACAGCCCCTCATAGTAACCTATTCATCGAAAACGAAAATATTCAAACTTCCTCCTCCAAAATACACACGGGAGTCACTCGAGAAAAAAGGCAGTCGCCTCCGAAATCTGAAATCGTATCTCGGTCCACAAAAATGCGCCCTACGCGGTCCCCAACTTGTTCGTAAATCCTTGCTTGCAATAGACACTGGCAGCGGAGCAACTATTTCCACTGTAAGATCACATGTTCAATCAAGAAAGTACCGACACATTAAGGCATTTGGGTTTTATTTCGGCAACTGTTCGTTGGTTCAAAGTCTCCTCTGGTCACTAAACGGTGATTCCCTCTACCCCCGTAAACTATTCGGTACGGTCGCCTTTGCAGGGTGGTTTGCGTCACCTGTCATAACTGTTAATCCTACGGGAAATCACAGATTTAATTACCCATACAGTTAAAATATGAAGCGCGACAACAAAGCCACTTGGAAAAGAGATTGTAATAACTACTTTGATTCTAAAATAGCTGACACAGTTGTTGTCATAGTTACTAGTTTCTTCATAAATTAGCTATTGTGGTTACTGAAATGCCGTAAATAATTCAAATTAGTATGATGCATTATAAAACATGACGGAAAGCCAACTCCTTAAATTGGTTTATAAACGAAGCATACCTGTTAGAAATGAAGTTTTCGTTTTGAACTCCAGGGAACTTGAATGAATGGTGCCTCTGTGTTATAAATAGCCGAGGAGATAGAATCGCAAAGTAGCAGTTCAGCGGTCAGCTCAAGAATTACCGCGTTCCCTCGAATACATTCTTTCACAGCAAATTCTTCGAAAAACGATTCCAGTCCTGTGGCGCTATCGAAATTGAAATACTTGACATTCTGCCTACTCAATTAGCGACGACTCTGAATAGAGCAACTGTCGCTATAATGCTAAATGCAACGGTCAAAATCTAACTAATCACTGAATTTACACACTGTGTGATTACTGCTTTTCGAACCGCTGTTCAAATGCCAACGAATTTACCAATGTGGTCAGTGATATGCGCAAGTTTTATTGTTTATGGATTGTTTATGGACATGAGTGTCGAATAGGTAAAACTGTTGCTCCAACAACAGTTAAAATATATTACAATCAGTCGGTTGAAATTGGACAAAAGGAAAAGGGAGACAACTACAGTGGCGAATTGAAACACGCAAACAAACATACATGCACACACATAAAAAACACCCTCTGTACATTATTTCATACAATCGTACACAATAAGATGGGTGCAACCAGATGCAGTGAAAGAAACTAGGCTATATGCCGTAATGGATTTTCCCTTTCTGGTTCTTGCTTTGATGGTGTTGTTTATTAATTAGCTCGAAAGACATCGCAGTCATTGGGCACTATGACACAAAAGAGACAGGTGTGAGTTGAACGTGCCAAAGCCCTCCCAGAAGTCACTCAAAATTATGTCCGAGGAAGAAAACTGGATACTTCATGCACCGTCCAATCCCATGGCCCCATCTAACGTACCACAACGACCAGTCTACAAGTTCTGTACGGCTTGCCTAATAAAACAAAATTTTAACATAGTAAATGTCGGCTCGTCACTTAAAAAGCCTTTATGCGTCCATAACATGTTCTGCAAAAAATGTGGCAAATAATTTTTGCGCCGACAGATATGAATAGACCTAAACATTTAGCGTCTGTCTGTGTGAAAAGCGCCTCTGTCGGCCGACGGATAAATGAACAGTGAAACTGTCCGCTGTACTTTCACCTGTCTCTTGCACCTCACGTCATAGCTTTGTGTTAAAGAAATACACGCAACGCATTTTAAACGATATACACCGCAGTATACAATTGTGTATCTTAAATATTTGCACTCATTTTAAAATAGCTGAAAAAGTTCTTTCATGACAGTTCATTTAGAACGCGTCTCGCCAATAAACAAGCTTCTGGAACTTGTTTTTGACTATAGATACTCAATATCTCGCCAAGCGTAAAAACGCACGACGCGCCAGCAAGAGGCGGACAAGCGTTGCTGTCATTTGTTAAATTAATTATTTGTCAAATTAAATGCATGCAACACAAATGCAATAATATTGTCCCGGAAAGCATCTAGTTATGCATTATGCATTCATCTTAAAAGGAAATCTTACCTGCTCGAGCCAGGGGCACCTGGAACATCGCGAGCGCCAGTGTCACCAAGGCGAAGGAGGAAAGGTCCACGCGCCAGGCTCTTCTCTTCTTTTGCAACAGGCATTCTCGAATATCCATATTTTTTTGGAAAGGCTTTGGTGGCTTGGTATGGCTACGAATGTGAAAAATGGTTCAAATCAGGCTGTCAGTTTCTCACAGAAAGTCAGTCGGTCGATTCGACTGAACTTTCTGTGAGCTGAAAAAATAAAAACGCAACGCCTTGGCAGACGTCCTTCACCCCTCCGAACTGTTCTTCAATAAATTATCTACCTATCTTATTTACAATATTTAAATAGAAATAGGGGTATGGGCAATAAATATTTTATTTTATATTGAATCCCTGATGCTAAAGCCCCATTTAGTCTGAGGAGTGAGCTTGAGTGCCGAAAACGGAGAGAGCAGAGAGAGACTTAAAATCACTCTCTCTCCCTTTCTCTCTTTCTCTCTCCTCCGTCTTTCTCCCACGAAAAGTGAGGGAGCCTGTGTGTGTGTGTGTGTGTGTGTGGAGAGAGAGAGTGAATGAGTGAGAGAGAGAGAGTTTGGAGAGAGGGAGGGAGAGCTTGTACGTGTATTTGCGCGTAAGGTACACGTAGCATACGTGTGTAAAGTAGGAGTAGGAGGAGGGAGGGAGAGAGAGAGAGAGAGAGAGAGAGGGAGAGTATGATTTTCTGAAGAGAAATGGGCATGACAATGCTCTTTTGTTCATGTTAATGTTATTGTGTTTATTTTTCACTATATGGGAAGTAGGCTATTATAAATATGGGATCAAAACTGCGAACAATTATATCCCACTATGCTGCTGTAGTATTTTCGAACATTTAACGATCTTCTGCTCTTCATTCCTGTCATTGTAGCCCTCAATTCATTTTTTAAATATGAATGTCTGTCTGTCTGCCTGTCAGTCTGTATATTTTTCTGTCCATATTTCCCATCGAAGAGACAGTCGGACCGTGTAGAACCGGCGGGTCCCAAAAAATATGAAAAGAAAAGCCGCGGCCAATCAGGAAGCTCCAAATCCCAGCAGACCCCGACGAGCCACTCGCAGGGGCAAGCTAATCCACGCCCACCTTCACGCCCCTTATTAGTCTCCCGTCCTTTGATAGGTCAAACCCTAATGGCGTAACTGGAGAGCCAGGTGCACGCGAATGTCGCTATCAGTGTTGTGAAGAGCTGCGAAACGACGTGGTTACCCAGCATTTTCTTTTCCCTGAAGGGTATTTTTTGGCAGCCAGTGGCACGAGGCGAGTTCATAACATAAATCCACACAGACTTCAACAAATCTTGCTGTAACTATGTTAAAAGCAGTTCATTGTCGACCTTCAGGGAAAATTAAACTTTACTAGCGTGTTCTTACATTTAGTTTTTTTTTTTGTACTGCCCCTGATTGGACAGGCTTTGGAGTGGCCAATCGGTCACTGCCTAGATATTATTATAACAATTCAAATTATTGAATTAACCTTGTGAAGATTTTATGTAACTTCTGGCATCTAGGCTTTTAACCTTGCCACGTAAGAATAGTCATTTTACCATTTTTCAGTTGAGTATTGTACCTATTTTTGAACGTTTTCATATATTCTTATAGCTGTTATTGTATTGTACATTCATTTGATCATTTATCAGCTGGGGTCCTTGAAGGTACTGTATGGGGTCCCTGGTCAGATTTGATACAGAATGACTATATACAGATATTGTGAAATATTCCAAAATATTTCAAAATGTAAAATGTTGAAAATCCCTGATTTAGCAGATGCTCTTATGGAAAGTGAATTGCACCGTTTTTTTTGTTTTTATTTTTAAACATATACTGTGCTCTCACAAGTGAATACTGAAGAGATGCAGGTAAATGACCTCGCTCTAGAGTGCAACGGCAGTACCTCACCTGGGATTTGAGCCCGCAACCTCTCAAAATCACAAGCCCAGGTCCTCAACCAGTACACCACCCTGTCTCCTTGTACATAGGTTGGTACTGAAACGCACAGCGGTCAGTCAACTGATCGAGGATCTGTTAACCTTTTAGCCTCAAAAATGGATAAGGTCAGGAAAAGTTTTGGCGCTGCCTAAATCCCTGTTTCTCGGGTAACGTGCCACCCTTCTTGTGGACCTTCGAGACGAAAGAGGGACGGACCAATTGCACCCACCGGGACGAAGACCGCGCCTCGAAACGAAAAGGGGACAAATTGTCTGACAGACAAACAGACTGACTCACTGACTGACTGACCGACTGACTCACTGACTGGCTGGCTGGCTAGACCATGGCTGCCTATCCTGAGTATGTACTTATAACCTGACAGTTTCGCTCATGCTCAATATGGAGTAACCGTAGGAGTCGTAATGAAGCACAACCAAGGCAATTTAGTAATTACCCTGAGGCCCCAATCACTTACACAGGCAGTCAGACACAACACGTCTACGCGCGAGTCTCCCTCTTGCTCCTTCTGCTCCGCCTGTTCATTTCGGATAAGGGGATGTACGCACCATTTGACTCCTGCTCCCTTTCAATTCGACCTCATGCAGGTCTTCTGCTCACAAAGCCCCACATTCTTAATTTTCCCCATCCAGCTATGTTTCTTTTTTCCCCTCTGTGAAAGCATTCATACCTGCGTAACTGTACCTGTGTAAGTCTGTACCTGTGTAACTCTGTGCCTGTGTCAGTCTGTACCTGTGTAACTCTGTACCAGTGTAACTGTACCTGTGGAACTCTGTACCTGTGCAGCTCTATACCTGTGTAACTCTGTGCCTGTGTAACTCTATACCTGTGTAACTCTGTACCTGTGTAAGTCTGTGCCTGTGTAACTCTATACCTGTGTAACACTGTACCAGTGTAACTCTATACCTGTGTAACTCTGTGCCTGTGGAACTCTGTACCTGTGCAGCTCTATACCTGTGTAACTCTGTGCCTGTGTAACTCTATACCTGTGTCAGTCTGTACCTGTGTAACTCTGTACCAGTGGAACTCTGTACCTGTGCCTGTGTAACTCTACACCTGTGTAACTCTGTACCAGTGTAACTCTGTGCCTGTGTAACTCTGTGCCTGTGCAGCTCTATACCTGTGTAACTCTGTACCTGTGTAACTCTGTGCCTGTGTAACTCTATACCTGTGTAACTCTGTACCTGTGTAAGTCTGTGCCTGTGTAACTCTATACCTGCGTAACTCTGTGCCTGTGTAACTATATACCTGTGTAACTCTGTGCCTGTGTAACTATATACCTGTGTAACTCTGTACCTGTGTAACTCTGTGCCTGTGTAACTCTGTACCTGTGTAACTATATACCTGTGTAACTCTGTACCTGTGTAACTCTGTGCCTGTGTAACTCTGTACCTGTGTAACTATATACCTGTGTAACTCTGTGCCTGTGTAACTGTGCCTGTGTAACTCTATACCTGTGTAACTCTGTGCCTGTGTAACTCTGTGCCTGTGTAACTCTATACCTGTGTAACTCTGTGCCTGTGTAACTCTGTACCTGTGTAACTCTGTACCTGTGCAGCTCTGTGCCTGTGTAACTCTGTACCTGTGTAACTCTGTACCTGTGCAGCTCTGTACCTGTGTAACTCTGTGCCTGTGTAACTCTGTACCTGTATAACTCTGTGCCTGTGTAACTCTGTACCTGTGCAGCTCTGTGCCTGTGTAACTCTGTACCTGTGCAGCTCTGTGCCTGTGTAACTCTGTACCTGTGCAGCTCTGTGCCTGTGTAACTCTATGCGTCGTACAAGCCGTGTTTAACAGTCGCTCTCTTCGGTGACGCAAACCCTTGTTTAGGATTTTTTTTTAACAGAGGAGCCAGAGCAACCAGGCAGTTATTAAGTATAATCATCCTTTGATGTCACCTCCCTCTTTCTCTCTCTTTCTCTTTCTCTGTCTCTCACTCCCTCTCATTTCTCCCCATTTTTGTCTTTGATTCAGCGCAAAAAACTAGTTTCTATTTTTTTGTGGTATTTCTACAATCCATCCCCCTCTCTCTCTCTCTCTCTCTCTCTCTCTCTCTCTCTCTCTCTCTCTCATGTTAGTAGAACAGTCTGCAGTTCTCAGAAGTACAGGAGCGACTAGGACCCCGATAACTGGTGCAGAAATAGAACCAGCAGAACTGGAACCAGTACGCCTTAAGAACCCACCCTTGAAGAACAGATGGAAGAGCTGTCAGGGACCATTAAAAGTACACACACACACACACCCACACACACACACACACACGGACAGAACATAGAGAAAACCACACTTTCCACACACAGAGAGGACGATCACTGTTTCTATTCCCGCCAAAAGCAGAGCCAAATGGTAGGATTGCGTTTATACTTAAAACAAAACACTTTTGACACAGCCGAGTTTCATTGTGATGAATGTAAAAAAAATTTTTTTTAAAAGAAACGACAACCGAACAAGAAAACCAGTATCCATAAAACACTCAGCATCCATAAAACACACTCTCTCAGTTAAAACACACAGAGAAAGAGAGAGAGAGGGAGAGGGATAGAGAGATACAGAGGGAGAGAGAAAGTGAGGGATGGAGAGGGAGAGAGACTGTCAGCGAGCCATGGTATGCTCTTGTGTTGTTTTTGTTTCTTTGCACTTTCCATATTAAGACAGCCATAATAGCAGGCTTGTCCTTGGGTCAGAGAGAGAACGAAGGAACAAGAGAGAGAAAACGACTGACCGGAGGATGATGAGAGAGAGAGAGAGAGAGAGAGAGAGAGAGAGATGGGAACAGGAATGGGAATTGAAATTCGCTGACACTCCGTAAGCAACCAAACCTCCACTAACCCCGCCTCCCCCCTTCTGGCTTACAGAGATGTGGGCCAACATCGTCTTTGCGAGCGGGCACCTGACCACAGAATCTGCAGACTTCAGGAGACGGCTCCTTGGCCATCCAAACATCTTCATGTTCTTGAGTGCTGGTACAGAGAGCGAGCTGCTGTCAAACTGAGAAAAAGAGAAAGAAAGAGAAAGACAATTTTTTTTCATTTCATTTTAATGTTTATTTGATAGGGACAGATACATTTAAACATAGATTATTGTCAAACAATATCCAATTCAATGTATCACAGCATTTATAGCATGTGCTAATTTCCGTTGCTTGCCCCTGGATCGGCTTTTCAAACACACACACATACAGCGCAAAATCATAAAATACATCCAATAAACTACTAGAGCATTATTATATAGATTAAAATTGAGTAAAGATATTAAATGAAGATAATATCATGCTAAATGGTCAAATTGAAAAGCCCCTTTTCATTAGAGTTTTAAACTCTTTTGAATCAGGTTTGGCAAAATGAAAAAAAGGGAGGGCCAACTAGTATCTAACCCTGTTCGTGGAGATCTGCCATCTTGCAGGTTTTCATTTCAACCCTGATTTGGCACCTGATTCTACTAATTAGCAGCTCAACAAGATCTCTAGCTGTTGAACGAAGCGTGCTTTCTTAGGGGCTGGAGTGAACTCCTAGAGGACGACAGATCTCCAGGAACAGGGCCGGGAACCACTGTTCCATTAGATGCTTAGGTCAGTCAAAATTCAGCTGAAGACGTGGTTGTGCACATTAATAAATAAAAAAAATTTAAAAAAACCCTACTAATTAATCCACAGTAATTAGAAATTAGGATTCTCTAGGCTCCTCATTGGTCAGAACAGAACCAGCCAGCCCACCCATGCATGGCCAGATGAGTGCACTTGTTCCTGGAGCATGTAAACGTGTGGATTAGGAGCCGGTGTTGTCACAGATAGTGACCTATCTACTGATCGAGTTTCACTTAGCCTGCCAGTCCTAAGGACATCCAGGAGGGGGGGAGGGAAGGGGGAGGGGGGGCAGGGGTGCGAAAGAACGAGAGAGGAGCGCAGGAAAGAGTTGAGAGAGGAGCGCAGGAAAGAGTCGGATGCTGCAAGTGCTTGTGGGTAGCCCCGGCTGTTTCCAAAACGGGGGACCTTGTAATTACAGCGAAGCGAGCAGATTATACCGCTGACTTCCTCGAAAAGTCTGTATTTTACTGGGCAGGGCCGAAAACCCCATGTGCACACACCCTGACTACCACAACATACTGAAATACACACACACACACACACACACACACACACACACACACACACACACACCCTGACTACCACAACATACTGAAATACACACACACACACACACACACACACACACACACACACACACCCTGACTACCACAACATACTGAAATACACACACACACACACACACACACACACCCTGACTACCACAACATACTGAAATACACACACACACACACACACACACACACACCCTGACTACCACAACATACTGAAATACACACACACACACACACACACACACACACCCTGACTACCACAACATACTGAAATACACACACACACACACACACACACACACACACCCTGACTACCACAACATACTGAAATACACACACACACACACACACACACCCTGACTACCACAACATACTGAAATATACACACACACACACACACACACACACCCTGACTACCACAACATACTGAAATACACACACACACACACACACACACACACCCTGACTACCACAACATACTGAAATACACACACACACACACACACACACCCTGACTACCACAACATACTGAAATACACACACACACACACACACACACACACACACCCTGACTACCACAACATACTGAAATACACACACACACACACACCCTGACTACCACAACATACTGAAATACACACACACACACACACCCTGACTACCACAACATACTGAAATATACACACACACACACACGCACACACACACACACACACACACACCCTGACTACCACAACATACTGAAATACACGCACACACACACACACACACACACACCCTGACTACCACAACATACTGAAATATACACACTCACACACACGCACACACACCATACACACCCTGACTACCACAACATACTGAAATATACACACACACACACGCACACACACCATACACACACACACACCCTGACTACCACAACATACTGAAATACACACACACACACACACACACCCTGACTACCACAACATACTGAAATATACACACACACACACACGCACACACACCATACACACACACACACCCTGACTACCACAACATACTGAAATACACACACACACACACACACACCCTGACTACCACAACATACTGAAATACACACACACACACACACACACACACACCCTGACTACCACAACATACTGAAATATACACACACACACACGCACACACACCATACACACACACACACCCTGACTACCACAACATACTGAAATATGCACACACACGAGCACGCACACACACCATACACACACACACACTCTGCCTACCACAACATACTGAAATAGATCAGAGACAGAGGGAAGCAGGGGGGTGGGGCGGGGGGGGGGGGGCTGGGGGGGGCTTGATAAAACCCATTAACACGGAAGGAAATAGTGCAAATGGCTAACCCCCCCCCCCCCCCCCCCCCACACACACACACACACACACACATGCACATACACAGGCACACACATACACACACATGCACACACACACATGCATACACAGGCACACACACAGTGCTTAGGAAGAACAGAGGGCAACAGAGAACAGGGATATTCAGAGGGGTAATCTGACCGTGATTTTGGAACTGGACTGTGCACACACCCTGCTAACCATATGCCTCGAAAATAGATTTAGAGAGAGAGAGAGAGAGAGAGAGAGAGAGAGAGAGAGAGAGAGAGAGAGAGAGAGAGAGAGAGAGAGAGAGAGAGAGAGAGAGAGAGAGAGAGAGAGAGAGAGAGAGAGAGAGAGAGAGATACACAATATACAGTAATAGCTCCTGTGGTACTAGGTGCGTGGGTGTGTGTTTGCCACTTATGGAGTAAGACTGCTGTGTGTGTGTGTGTGTGTGTGTGTGTGCGTGTATGTGTTTCTGCATGTGAGGGGGATGAATGTGTAGACATCTGTGTTTTTATACAAACACAAACATATGTATTTAGAGAACACGAGGGAGAGAGATAAAGATATATGTGTTCAAATGTCAACATACATGTTTTTGTCATTCATGTATGTTTGTGAATGCATGCGTGTGTGTGCGTGTATGTGTGTGAGTATGCATGTGCCTGTCTGTCTACATTTTGTGGGTGAGAATTTTTCCCCCCCTTTCTCTGTTAAATTTAGTTTAGTAAGCTTCGGTTTCAGGCCATTAAGGACAATCACTCACAATTACAGACAATCTCAACTTTAATCTCCGCACATCTGGGTCACTATTATTCCTATTAATAGTGTTTTCACTTCTGTGTAATAGAGGCATGATGCAAATTCCAGATAAATCTCAAACGGTGAATATATACCCCCCATTTGCTGGTCTGCCAACAAGCCTTTCTTAAACAAGCCAGTGTTGTGCATATCTAGCACTGTGCAATACTTCCTCAAAGGCAAACTATCTACACAACATCAAATATCAGAGAGCGCTTATCTGAATGGAAGATAAATGTACCCTGTGGATATTGTCCTCCTGGTGTTAGCTGAGCAATCACAGATGCACAGTAAATGCAGGTGTGTATGAAGTCCAAAAAAATGGAAGCAAATTTAAATAACTGGAACAACTTTAGCAATCCGCTATGTTACTGTACATGTGCTGTCAACCAATTCAATTAAAAATCGAACAAAAAGAGAATAGGGACAGAGGGGTTGGGATGGGGGGGGGGGGGGGGGGGGGTTGGTGAGAGAGAGTAAGAGAAGGAGAGGAAAAGCCATGGAAAGGTAGGAAGGGAGGGAGAGAGGGAGAGGGAAATCACAGGAATAGAGAAGGAGGGAGAGGGGCAAAGAGGCATGTAGAGAGGGAGAGGGAGAGAGAGAGGGAGAGAATGAATGAGGGCCATTGATGGAGTAAGAGAGAGAGAGGGGGATCAAACAGTATTTACACAGGGAGATTCCAGAAAAAAAGAGGGAGGTAGGGGGGAAGACTGGATGGGGAGAGCGGGGGGGGAGCGGGGATACTTTTCTGACCCACTGACTAAGGTGCTGTGTAACTTTGGGGACGTTGACACTGGTGGAAAAGAAAAAACTGACAGAGAGTGTGTGTGTGAGTGAGAGAGAGAGTGGAAGAGGGAGAGCAATATAATGGTTAAGGAACTTTAAAAATCCCAGTTCAATTCCCAGGTAGGACACTGCCACTGTGCCCTTGAGCAATGTGCTTAACCTGAATTGCTTCAGTGTATGTCCAGCTGTATAAATGGATACTGTGTAAATAAAATAAAAAATCTGTACGTCGCTCTGGATAAGAGGAACAGCTAAATTCCTGTAATGTAATATAATGGGGGGGGGGGGGGGGGGCTTTATACCCTGTAAGGTGCAACACACAAAAATGTGATTGAAATGTTCTTAGCTGAACATTCTAATGCTGATGTAACAATCACTACTGGTAACTGAAAGCAATGGAGTACAAGAACACTTACTTCGAAAACATTCCAACAAAAAAAAAAAACCTACTCTTCAAAGGGTTAATACAGACCCTGACCTGTTCCTTTACATAGCAGCGATTCCCTTGGGTCCAAAGAGAGACAGCAAGTGATAGAAGCACAGACTTGTCAAGCACTTTTCAAAACACAGTTACAAAGTGCAACACGGTACACCGAAAGACAACAAATTAAAAATGGAATTTAAAAAATATATTTTAAAAAGCAGATTAGGAAGGATAATAAGATGAAATGATAAAAAAAAGACTACACATTTACGGGAAGGCTTGCACAAACAAATGTGTTTTTGAAGATGTAATTTTGAAAAAGACGCGAGAGACAGCTCTTCTGTCAGGAAGCCGCGGAGTCTCGGAGCTAAACAAAGCTTTTACAAACAAGAGCAGAACTACCTCTGTGAACATGACGCTACATCATACAAACAAGTGCAGAGAGCAGCTGGCTCAGAAAAACAAGAAGACCTCACACCTAATCCGCCATCAGAGCTGGGTAAAACAAAGGGTCTTGTGCCTTATCACACTGATGGAAACACTGACCTATCGCACACGCACACACACACACACACACACACACACACACACACACTATTCCTGGTCAGGGTCCCAGGGGGTGCTGGAGCCTTGGAGCCTATCCCAGCGTGCATTGGGCGAGAGGCAGAAATACACACCGGACAGGTCAGCAGTCCATTGCAGGGCACACACACTGTTCAGGCACACACTCATACCCACGGGTGATTTCGAATACAGTTTCGATATCATAACTGCATTTGTAAAAAAAATTTTGATTGTGCTGAGACATATATTGAGCTCTCCAGGTCATGTAGGAGAGATTAAGATCCTTGGAGTGTTGAAGACCAGGATTGATGCAGTGCTGGGTACTCTCTTGTCTGCTGAAATCCTGGATGGGCCAAATGACATGTTCCGGTCATTCATGAATTTGAAGTCTCTTATGTTCTAGAAAGAAACCCCTACCCCTTACCCCCAAAACTAAATTGTATAAACCTATGCTGCCTCTGTAGAATATTAGTGGTTAAGGGCACCAATGCGCAAATAGGTTCTTCTGTACCACTACCCACAATGCACCACTGTGATCGGTGGTTGCACTCAGGTGAGCAGGGCTGCTACAATGGATTGGCCAACATGGACTGCACTGGAGGGGGGGGGGGGAGGTTCAGGGGGGCAGGAATGTACCACTGAGGTGTTGAGGAAGAGGGTAGGCTGGGGTTGGGGTAAGGGGTTTTTGGGGGGGTGGAGGCTGCAGAGAACTTCAGGGAGAACAGAGAGGTCTTTTGTGAGGGGAATAGAGAGGGGGCCCAAATAGACAGGAGAGTACAGTACAGCACTCACACACACACAAACACACACACACACCTACACACACACACACATAAACACACACACACACACTCACACAGACACACACAGACATAAACACACACACACACACACACACAAATGCATGCAAACACACACACACATATACATTGGGATGGCAGGTATGCCATCCCGCCAAGTTATGCCTTGTAAACCTCCCAAATAAATGCAGCTTATCAATGTGGTGGAGGTGTAAGTTGCTTTCCCATTGGTACAACCCACAGAATAAACTGTAAACATTCCAGATGCAATGCAGTTAATCAAGACAGTCAAAAGGATCAAAACAGAACAAAACAAACAAAAAAAAAAAAAATCAAGAGAAGAGTTTCACAGGAAGTTAAATCTCATCTCAATCTCATTTCTTCCCTTTGGGAGTTGCTTCAAAGTTTTTTTTTTTTTCTTTTAATGATTAAAAAAAAGTTTTTGGTTACATCCGACTTGCATTTCGTGCATACAGCCAGGAGATGGTCAAGACAAGCAAAGATGTTAAGTAACCCCTCCCACTTCCAGGGCTTCCTTCCTGTTCGCGCCACGTTTATCTGAAACCTCCCTTTCCCCTCTCCCCCCCTTCACATTAGTTCCTGTCAGAAATGCTTCCTACTGTTTCCTCCTTGTGTAGCCCTGGCCTGTTTGCTGTGTAGGCCAGGGGCCCTCAAACCTTCCCCCACCTCAATGGAAAATGGCAGGGTCTGCTGGTTTTTATTGTTACTCAGCACTTAATCGATCAAGGTGACCACACAGTTAACTGCAGGCTCATTTCCCAGATAGGACACTGTCGTGAGCAAGGTGCTTAGGTTGCTTCAGTATACATCCAGCTGTATAAATGGATGCAATGTAAATGCTGTGTAAAAAGTGGCATAGGTCACTCTGGATAAGAGCGTCTGCTAAACTCACCTCACCTAGTTCCTTGGGTCTAGGCTGGTTGCCAATTTTAGGGTCAAAACAAAAGCCCTCTGAGCTTTGGCTCCCTAATTAAATGTGCTTTAGTAGAAATGCCATGTTAAAATTTCCACTGGAGCACATGCAATGTGTGCAAGTGTGTGTGTGAAAGAAATCAATATACATGGTAGTTCACTTCATGTTTAACAATACGCCATGTCTGAATTTTTAAAAATGTTTTTACATTTCACTGGGCCTCTAAAATATGTTTTCTGGGATTTCATTCCGGCAGAACTATTCATTTATACCAGTCCAGGATTATACCCTTCACTCGGTCGCCTTGCTCGGTCGATTTTTTTCTATTTTCTTTCTTTCCTTTGGCTATATACTTTGAGGCCCAAAACGACGCCACAAATGTACCTTTTCCAAAACCTGTCATCAGCAATTATGCCACATGGTGTGGGCCAAAGGAACACAAGGAGGGCGGGGCGGGGGGGGGGGGGGGGGGGGGGGCAGCGGAGGGGAGAAACCAGATCGTCTTTTCCACTGTAGACTAGTTCCTTGCTGTGATGTGTTTGCATTTATGGTGCCGTTTCTCTCTAGGCAAATGCTAATATTTCATGTCCGGGACAATGTGTGTTTTTAACATAACGTATTTTTAAAAAATAAAATGTGTATTCCATGCATGGCACCGCGTTTAGCCATAGCTAATTTTCATCTAAACTCCTTGGCTAGGTTTCATGAAATGGCATAGGTTATATGTCACAGAGCATTTATTAATGGTAATACTCACAATGGTCAAGGAGGAGCTAGCTGCACATTGGTCCTCATTCACAAAACTTTTACAAATTGTTCTTACTTTTGTTCTTAAAAATGTTCCTACAAAAAAAACTTTATGACCTTCATGACACGGGCAGACCTTTGTTTTTGGGTGTATCACAGGTATATGAGATGATAAATGCCGACTGTTTCTAAATTTCATCCGCAATCCTGTTCATGTGATTACCAGAAAGAAACAGTCATGAACAGATACTTCTGTCAGGACCACTGTCATCAAAGTAGAACTTTATTGACAATAAAGGCAATACAGTTATGTTTGGCGGTATGGCTCTGTTCTGGAGCTCTCCCGCCAACTACGCAGCCCGCGTGGATAAGGCCAGGAGGCCAGCAGCCAAACCCCCCTAGAGGGGTACACACAGAGCAGATCCAGCAGCAAAGCAAGTTCTTAACACATAGGGATGGAGCAATACAAATTCTTAACACATAGGAATGGAGAAATGCAAATTCTTGACGCATGGGGATGGAGCTGGGGTGGTGGAGGGGATTTACGAAGCAACGTGCAGCGCTTGCATGCAGGAGGAGCAGCCGAATGAGTAGAGGGAGGCTGTTTAAGTAGACCGCCCTGTTAGTGAATGTACTGTGATACGCCAAAATGCTTGTGGAAACATTCTTATACACAGTTTACGTATCAAATATGATTTCACGTGTGTTTGGTGAAGAGGGCCCATTAACTTCATGTGTAGTTATCTATGCAAAGGGCTGTTTATTGGCTGGTCTAATCCTCTGCTGCTGATGACATGAAGTTGTGAGTTGGCACCAGGTGGAGGTTGGTTTTTGTTTTTTGTCGTGTGTCTGTGCGTGTGTGTGTGTGTGTGTGTGTGTGTCTGTGTGTGTGTGGGGGGGGGGGGGTTAAGAGAGAATCAACCTGCCTTGAAAACAGGAAATGACAGGAAAAACAGCTACACCAGCGTATTTTCAAGAGTTCTGGTAAATGCTGCCTTGCAGTCACTCATGAAATGAAATCGGCCACAAATAAGGGCCTTCGATGGGTCAACGGCAAACCTCACCACCTTTCTCTCGCACCCTTACAAACTGAGACGGTTTTTCTCCCAGATTGAAGTTTTTGAGGCCGTATCGCTGCAGTTTGAAACTTTAATTGCGGGTTTTCAAACAGCTGCCTGGTATTTATAGCTCAGCTGTTCCTTGACTTCTCTGCACAGTTCAGCCTGTACTTTTCCCTTAGTCTCTCCTCAGAGAACACTGGATAGGCCAAGCAGAGAGAGAGAGGGACAGCGTGTGACTCTGATTGGACAACTGTGACTCTGATTTGACAGAGGAAGTGATGTAATCGGGAAGAAGGAAGTGATGTATTCAGGTGGAAAAGCACACAGAAGTGAAACACAGAATGTCCTGTTCCACCATGTCATCTTTGGTTACATCTACAACCTGTCTTTATGAATTTTCAGAGGTGGATCAAGTCTAAATCTTTCAGCTGGATCAGCAGGGAGACAGGACTTAAGACAACGTTAAGCAAGACAGTGTTAATTAAGACAGTGTTAAGTAAGACCATATTATGTAAGACAGCGTTAAGCAAGACAGTGTTAAGTAAGACAGGATTATGTAAGACAGTGTTAAGTAAGACAGCGTTAAGCAAGAAAGTGTTAAGTAAGACAATGTTAAGTAAAACAGGGTTATGTAACACAGTATTAAGTAAGACAGGGTTAAGTAAGACAGCATTAAACAAGATAGCGTTAAGTAAGACAGCATTAAGTAAGACATGATTATGTAAGGCAGGGTTAAGTGAGACAGTATTAAGCAAGAAAGTGTTAAGACAATGTTAAGTAAAACAGGGTTATGTAACACAGTATTAAGTGAGACAGGGTTAAGTAAGACAGCACTAATTAAAACAGGGTTAAGTAAGACAGTATTATGTAAGACAGGGTTAAGTAAGACAGCACTAATTAAAACAGGGTTAAGTAAGACAGTATTATGTAAGACAGGGTTTAAGTAAGACAGTATTAAGTAAGACAGGGTTAAGTAAGACAGCATTAATTAAAACAGGGTTAAGTAAGACAGTATTAAGTGAGACAGGGTTAAGTAAGACAGCACTAATTAAAACAGGGTTAAGTAAGACAGTATTATGTAAGACAGGGTTAAGTAAGACAGCATTAAGTAAGACAGGGTAAGTAAGACAGCATTAATTAAAACAGGGTTAAGTAAGACAGTATTAAGGGAGACAGGGTTATGACGGTTAAGTAAAACAGTGTTGAGCTGAGAATGTTAGGAGGGCAAAGAATGTGAGGCTCTTCACTCAGGTTCAGCCGCAACAGAGCAGAGGTTCTCTGGCCTGTTTGAGTGTTTGAATTCCTGAAGACAAAGGGGGCTTGGATATTTCCCAGAGTTCCTTGAGGAGTTCTCTCCCTTTTTAAAAACGAAACAAAGAGGCCTGCTCTGCCTTTTCAGGAGCCGAGGCAGGAGGGCCCTCGCGGTGACCCCGCTCTCTCCGATAAAGGTCATTTCGCACGGACACGCTCCCGGCCCCTGACACAGGAACCTGGGCCCGGCACCTGAGTGAGATCAACCCCCCCCCCCCCCCCCAAAAAGAAAACTCATTCAGGTCCCAGAGCTGGTCACCAGAGGGCAACTGAAAGAGCTAGGGCTGCAGGATGCCCACTTTTCAACCAGAAAGTGAGGTTTTTCAATAATTTTGTACATGTCCGGCTTGTGGACCCAATATAAATGTCTGAGTAATTGATTGAAAAAATTGACCATTAGTTTGCAGTACATTGGTGCTGGTGGTGGGGAGCTGCCAGTGGTGATGGTGGACCAGGTGGGTGTACTTTGGTTGCTAGGACTGCTGAACACAGAACCCCCCCCCCCCCCCCCGTGCCCGGTCTGTGTTCAGTAGTCATAGCAACCAAAGTACACCCACCTGGTCCACCATCAGCACTGGCAGCTCCCCACCCCACGCTGTGCATGTCGTCCGGTTTTCACAAAGTCTGGCAACCCTACCCCAAACCTAGTTGTGGGCGGAGCTAACATGTGCTGTCACATCTCATGGAAAGCAGTTAGATAAACTAGCCCTTGATTAATTAAATGTCAAAATTGGAATGGTGCAGAAAGTGGTTGGGGGCACAATGCTGCTGAAAGTAACCCCCCCCCCCCCATTTCTGGTGGCATTCACAGCTCACTGGAAGAACAGGGTCGGCCATTTTGAAAGCCGGGGAAACAACTAACCGTAAGCACTGGGCCAAACTGCCCCCCCCCCCCCCAGCTGCCTGAACGTAGAGGAAATACCAAGGACAATGTCTCTATTTTTTGATGTATCTGAATATAACTTTTTTCTTCTCCGGGACTGAAGAGTATATCTCCGGCAGGACCACTGTTCTTCTCTCCAAGGCTGGGCTGTTAAACTAATTTCTAGCATGCAATCAAGAAACTGAGCAGACAGGGCACCACACATTTTTTTCAAACTTCATATTTATGTAACAACACCCTCATAACAAGCTTGCATATGAATAGCTAGGGCACATTCTAAACCCTTTAAGGTGTGAGACCACAAATATGCGATTAGAATGCTCTCAACCAAACATTCTGATGGTGATGTCACAATCACTACTGTTAACTGAAAGCAACAAAGTTCTAGAACACTGACTTAGAACCTGTTCTTCAAAAGGGTTAAAACATGCCAAGCTAGTGTTTAACATGGTTAAAAGAGCCGTTCCAACTTGGACATAGAGTAGTTTTTAGAAATGAAAAAAATGTATGCGAAAAATGTTTTTCTTTCGTAGTTTCTAAATGTGTCAAAGGACCAACAGTTAGGCCACGGCAGGCGGGCTTTGGCTCTGAGGTCACAAGTTGAATAGCCTTGGTACTGACTCTTTGAACGGTGCATATAACCAACACGTGGGATTCAATAACGCCTTTCAACCACCACATTGCATTTTACACCACATCAGCACTACCACATACCAGCTGGTGACTTAAAGGCTTTTTATAAATTATTTGGATTATTCAGCAATAATATTAATCTAGAGAAATCAAACATTTTTTGAGAGGGAGTAAAAAATAAAAATAAAAAAAAGGACGAAGAAACCGCTGGAATCTCGGACCCTGAATAAAGACACCATTTATGCTTCTGTTCACATGTTGGGAAAGGTGGAGAGAGAGAGAGAGAGAGAGAGAGAGAGAGAGAGAGCTGAGATGGGGGGAGCAGAAAATTAAGAGTGATGTTAAAAAGACCCCGTCGCGAGCGAAGACACAGTCAGGAAGAGAGAAGGCAAGGCAAGAGTCGGGCAGGTTTAGGCTGTAGAAGGTCAGCAGTACAAGGCTAACCAAGAGCGCTTTATTTAGCATCGCTACTATTCAAATCCCGTTGGAATGCACGGGGTATTTTTCCCATACAACACTTAGTACGTTAAAGTGAATGCAAGTCAAATGTTTAAGCACTAAAAATGGTTGTTTTAGAGTACGGAAGAAAATAAGTGTTTTTTTTGCACCTTGAGTGGAAGGGAAAGGGCACGCGGAGTCGAACGGCTGCGCGCTCGCTAAATTCACACGCGCAACTCAACCAGCCCTCACACTCAGCTGAAAAACCGCGAGCTCGGCCCAGCCATGCGGGACAGTCACGTTAAACAGAGAAGTTATTGTGCGCGCTCCCCCCGATGGCCACGGGTTGAATAACAGACGCACCTTTCACAATAAGTCTATGTTCAAATTGCACTCCAAAATAGGACGGGGGCCTCACGTTTTCCTTCCGACTCGAATCTCGGTCAGTCTCAAATAATTATCTGGACAAATCTCACCTCTGGAGTGTCTTTCGTTGCTCAAATATGCACGTGAACACACACTGACAGCCATTCCGTACGGCTTCTTTAAAAACGAAATATTTCGTGACAGCACCCGTATTATGAGGCAAATTATTAGTTGAATAAAATGACTTGTATTCATAACGATAACGTCACTATCGAGTAAATGTGGAAAAGGCACGTGGGTTCGCAAAGAAAAACCGGAGCTTAACATGTCTTTTGAATATTTTTTTCTTATGGGGGAGATGAGACCGAATTTAAGTGGCCCCGTTGCTGCCACGGTGCGTCTTGGTCGTGTTTATCGGAATGTTTGCGTAGTAACAGTGTTCTCAAATGATTTTAAATACGTACACCCTAGGGCGTTTTTTCCTCTGAAAGATGTCGGTGGGGTCTTAACGACTCCTCATGCTTTGAGCCTAAACTTTAAAAAGGAATTAACACTTGTGGCGTTTGATTTACCATGTGAAATGCACTTTCTTAAATCGCGTTGAATGAAAGCACCTATTGGCTATATATGGCCAAACTGAAATTGCGAATAACCGAGAGCACATGCAGCATTTTCGCTGTTCGTCGGGTAAAATTGGACACAAATTCGCGTGATTATTTAAAGGGGACGGTTGATTGATAAATAATTGGGACCACTTAAATGCGGCTACAAGATATTATTTTGTTAAAAGCTCTCGCTTTTCGTTCATAATTTCAGAATATTCAGAATAACTCGAATTTTCAGTATACGTGTTATTCTCCTCCTTCGTCAAAATGCGTCCAGATAACAGGGCAGTCGTTTAAAACATCTTGTGCTACAAAACTGACATTATACTTAAATATAATTACGGATTCTAAATGAGTCAGACAAAATGATTCAGCCAAGTTATCCATATGCCTGTCAAACTTTTTTTTTTGTTTGTTTTGTATTGCTTTTGTGGAAAGCCATTTAACCCACCCCAGACCGCTGGGGGGGGGGGGGGGGGGGTTCACAGTCAGAGAAGAGGAGGAGAAAGAGGTGGAGTGTCGTGAAAGAAAACAACACATTAATACAGTCCCATCGCCATACTTTTACACAGAACGCGCAGAGCTAAGGAGGGGACATCTTGCCATTTACAGTAGGACTTCGAACGCAGCGAGTTCTAGGCACGACAGCAGTTCAGCGCGACCGTCATGTGTCAACGCTCCCTCTGGTGGTTGCTTGGCAGTACTACAGCGCCACTGGTCACTCGGGGCCCGGGGGTCCTGCTGGACTGAGGATCATACCATCCGAACACCTGGCACGGGGGACCAGGAAGGTCAGTTCGGTCGGGATATACCATTTACCGAAAGAGATGCTTCTCACTACTCCCTTGATCGGAAGCAAGTTTATCCGCACGAAAAAAAACAAAAACATTATTTGTTTTCAGAAACATGTTTTGTGGTGTTTGGTGTACTCTCCTCAAAATACTTTACATAGAAACGCCATGAGTTAGGGCGAACTTGTTGAAAAAATGTTTTCATCAAATATTTAGCATATTTACACTCAGGTACGCGAGCACACCAACACCTGTTTCAACCCAAACTCGATTCTATGTTCCCGTAACGAAGGCATGGTATTTACAACTCCTCATGAGTCTTCAGTCGGCTTCGAGGACTTCACAAGTTGCCGGCTTATAGTTTTAAATAAGTCAATGAAATTTTTAAAGTGGATTTTTACCCGTATTATTAACCCCGTGCCAACCCACAAAAATTTCAACCACAGAAAGGACTGTACTGTATTAAAACTTTTATTTTGACATGAAACATCAAACAGAAACAGGTTCAGATTTAATGACCATAAGCCATAATAAAGATCGTATGTATATATATTTGCTTGCAATATCCCAAAACACAAAAAAGGTCAATTTTCAACAGTTAAGTCGGGTGACAGAACTAAAGAGGGGGAAAAAGTGAAAATTACAAAGGAAGCGGTCACTTGATGGAAACTGGTTCGCTTTGCCGCCTTTATTTAAAACTACCCACAACTGACTGTAGTTTCAAAGGTGCAAAAACACCCCTGTAAAATATCCCCCCCCCCCCATTGTTTACCCCTATACAATAAGCGGACATTTTACTACGTTACATCGTTACCATCGCACTTTAATTTTTCACTTCACCTTTACCTGGAAGCCCGAAAGCCCTTTTCAAATAAGGGCAAGCACCTCCCCCTGCCCCGCCCACTATTCATTATCCTAATAACGGTAATAACGGCAATGTATTCCAACATACGTCACATCCACATTCTGGCCAAAACAGGCACCAATATGGACAGTGGACACTTTGGAGGTCTTGATTTAAAAGGAAGTCAATGATTTAAAAAAAAAAAAAAATGATTTCAGTATTAAAACGGCCAATGACGGGACATGTCAGGCACCCGCCACCGACGGATGCGTTAAACTGACTGGAGAGTCAGACGGAGAGCACAGCGTAGCACCAACTAGCACGAACACAGGAGGCGAACTGGATCAAAAAAAATAAAAAAAAACTAATTTAAAAAAAACCGCGAAAAGCTACACTCTGAGCGCTGGTGGGAGGGGTATGGGTTCTAGATAGGCGACTGCACCTGCCCAATCACAGGACAGTCCCCCTCTGTGCATATTTTTCCTTGCTTCTCTACCTACTTACAGGTATTGGCAAGGTCGGGCCTAGCTCAATCTATATATACATACACACATATTTTACAGTGCTGCGCGCGTGCACGCACACACACACACACATACACACACAAATGACCTGGATTTTCATTGGTTCATCGGTCTGCCAAACCACGACGAGCCTACAGAACCCACCAGTGGAAATTTGTTACATTTGCTTACAACAGTTTCATAGGTGAATTTGAAACCTACACAAATCGTATGGGAAGGGGGTGGAGTTACCTAGCTTAAACTAAGAGAAAGGACAACACTATCTTGCCTTAGATCCACGTAAATACACTTTTTTGTATTAAAAAAAAAAGAAAGGTTGCTGACGACACAAAGCCTACCAAAAGAAGCCAAAACTGAAAAAATGACAACACAAAACGTATAATTCACCCCCAACCCATAAACCTCTCAAAAATAATTTTTTAAAGAAAAAAATAAAAAGGCAGATGGAACGCTAGTAATCCATGGAAGAATGGCAGCTCTGTACCATCCAAATTCTATTCCGGAATCTTCTTAAGCTCGCGGCAACCGACGCCACCGACGCCTGACCCCACCCCTTTCTCCTCCTCCCTGCACCTACTGACCTGAACCCCAAAAACCCCAAACAGGAGCCGTGCACAAACAGGCAGCAGCTCTTTCTCACACACACACACACATTTCTACATACTCTACATAAACACATGTACGTACAGTACTTTTTTTTTTTTGTCTGGTTTTTTTTTTTCTTTCTTCTTTTAATATGTACCCAGCGACACACCGCACGTGCAGTTCTCCAGCACAGCGACCAGCATTTTCTATGTATATCTTACGTACGGGAGTGTTTGCTTCCCCGTGGCCAATGCGTGTGGGCAGAACGCTTCAACGAAAGGTTCTTCGGAGGGAAAGGAAGAGAACGGGAAAAGCTAAAGCTAGACTAGGATTACACACCTACCAAACGACACCTCCTCTTCGGTCTCACACGTGTGTGTGTGGTTGCATAATCATCACAGCAAACTGTGCTTGTGTGTGTGTGCGTGTCTGTGTGTGCGTGTGAGGTGTGTGCGTCTGTGTGCGCGTGCGTGTGAGGTGTGTAAGTCGGTGTCTGAGTGCATGGGTGTGTGCGCGAGCGCGTCTATGTGTCGGTGTTTAACATATGCATAGACCAGTGTTCCCTGTACTACAGGAGGAAGAGCACACACGGGTGGTAGGTACACAAGCTCCCAAACCGACCCCAGCTCTCCTAAACAAGTCCGTCCAGTGACCTATGACCCAGCCGAGCTCAGCTCCTCTTCCTCAGCTCACCCCTCCCGCTCCCACCTGCCCCCTACCCCCAGAGACCGAGAGGAGGGGGAGGGGGGGGGTCCAGACACACTGCTCACCTTGTGGGTTTGAAGCTGAAGAGTGGTGGGGGGGGGGGGCCCGGGAGAGGACCATACCCCAGCAAATTAATTTAACAGCCGATTCGGAAAGGACTGAAACGGGGGGGGTGTCTTGTAACAGTTTCATGTTTTCAAATTCTAATAAGGGAAAAAAAACAAGCCCTTCTTTTTTTATTTTTTTTTGAAGGGGATGATGGGAAATGGAGTCCACACCATGAGATTATGCAGTGAGTCCTGATCAGGCCACAAATTTCCCCTCCCAGCAGCGTCCCCAGGAGAACTTTCTACTGAACCCCAGTTCCTGCTTTCGTTCCACTGACTGCAGCAAGACTCTGGATTTGTCTTCAAAAAAAAAATTAAATTAAAAAAAAAAATCTTCACCCATTTTATGAGCACAGTACACAATTAACCACTAACAGTCCCCAAGGCTGCCTTTCAGTAAAAGTTCCCCCCCCAAAACAGAGGAATCTGTGGCTGCTCTGCTTTGCCAGTCCAGGGGGGCGGGGCTGTGAACAGGGAGACCCTTCCTGCGGCTGAGCCAATCAGGAAACAGCACCGAGTCTCCTCCCTCGCTCCATTGGGCAGCTGGTGAGTGAGTGGGAGCGTGCATCTACGCACAGTCGTGGGGTCTTCACCAATTAGGAGAGGGCGATGTCACTCTTTCAAGTTCCACCATGCCGTTCCAACTGGAAGATGAAGTCTGGGATATCGAAGGCTACGTCGTCACACAAGTAGCTTCGTTCAAGAGAGGTAACATCAGGACGAGGTGCAGCTCCACTGGCAGGGGCCCCATTATTGGTGCCTTTCCCGCCATCTAGTGGTAAAATGGAGGTACTGCCGCTACTTTGGGGAAGCAACTCATTACCTAGGTCAGGCGGTGGGGGTGGGGTGACAGACAGAACGCGAGGAGGCTTGGTTTGCAGCCAAACCCCCCCCCCCCCCCGCCCCCGCCGACCCAAAAAAACTAACAACATATGTCCCCGGCACAAACTCTTCAAGGAGAAATTTAAGTAGAAGAACAAGAAGAAGAAAGGGAAGCCGTCTTCGACAAACATTAATACTTCAACAGAGGGGGAAGAAACAAACAAAAAAAAACAAACAAACAGGGTGAGCCCAGGCAGGCCAGGAACCCCAAACACGGTGTGGTCCCCCCAAGACAGGGGGGAGGAGGAAGGGGGGGGGGGGGGTGTTTAGGGTGGGGGTGTCATCCTGGCTCCTCCCATGGGGCCTACGTCAGCTGATGGGGCGCCTCCAGCATCTCCATGAGGAAAGTGTCGATGGGCGTGTCACCAATCAGCTTGAAGAAGAAGAGGTGCTCCAGGCACTTCAGGCCAATGGAGCGCAGTGCTGGGAGCCGGAGGAGGAGCTTGGCAAACCTGCGGGGGAGGGAGGGAGGGAGGGAGGGGTCAATAAAGGCCACATGACTGCAGAGATGCTGACACCGGGCAGGCTCGAGTTTGAGTGTGGAATTTAAGCACACTGCAGGGGAGAGGAAGGCAGTCCTCCTGGGGGTGGGGGGGGGTTGAAGTTGGGGTTGGGGTTGAAGTTGGGGTTAGGTTTAGGGGGCAGACCTACCTGCCCTGCTGGTCGGGGTATCTCTGTTTGCAGTGGGGGTGGGGTTAGGGTAGGGGTTAGGGTTAGTGTTGGGTTGGGGTTAGGGTTAGTTTTGGGGTTATGTTAAGGGGGCAGACTCACCTGCCCTGCTGGTCGGGGTACCCGTTTGCACTGGGTTAGGGTTTGGATTTGGGGTTGGGGTAAGGGTTAGAGTTGGGGTAAGAGGTAGGGGTTAGGGTTAGTGTTGGGGTAGGGATTGGGGTAGGGGTTGAGGCTGGGGTTAGTACTGGGGTTGGGGTTAGGGTTAGTGTTAGTATTGGGGTAGGGGTTAGGGTTGCGGTTGGGGTTAGGGTTGGGGTAGGGTTTAGGGTTGCGGTTGGGATAGGGTTGGGGTTAGGGTTAGTACTGGGGTTGGGGTCAGGATTAGTGTTGGGGTAGGGGTTAGGGTAAGGGTTGGGTTTAGGGGGCAGACCTACCTGCCCTGCTGGTCGGGGTATCTCTGTTTGCAGTGGGGGTGGGGTCAGGGTTGGGGTTAGGCTTAGTACTGGGGCTAGGATTGGGATTAGGGGTTGGGTTGGGGTTAGTGTTGGGGTAGAGGTTGGGGTTAGGGTTAGTGTTGGGTAGGGTTTAGGGTTGGGGTTAGTGTTGGGTTAGGGTTGCGGTTGGGTAGGGTTGAGGGTTGGGGTTAGTGTTGGGGTTGGTGTTAGGGTTAGTACTGGGGTTGGGGTTAGGGTTAGTGTTAGTATTGGGGTAGGGGTTAGGGTAGGGGTTGGGGTTAGGGTTGGGGTAGGGTTTAGGGTTGCGGTTGGGGTAGGGTTGGGGTTAGGGTTAGTACTGGGGTTGGGGTTAGGGTTAGGGTTGGGGTAGAGGTTGGGGTTAGGGTTAGTGTTGGGTAGGGTTTAGGGTTGGGGTTAGTGTTGGGTTAGGGTTGCGGTTGGGTAGGGTTGAGGGTTGGGGTTAGGGTTAGTACTGGGGTTGGGGTTAGGGTTAGTGTTAGTATTGGGGTAGGGGTTAGGGTAGGGGTTGGGGTTAGGGTTGGGGTAGGGTTTAGGGTTGCGGTTGGGGTAGGGTTGGGGTTAGGGTTAGTACTGGGGTTGGGGTCAGGATTAGTGTTGGGGTAGGGGTTAGGGTAAGGGTTGGGTTTAGGGGGCAGACCTACCTGCCCTGCTGGTCGGGGTATCTCTGTTTGCAGTGGGGGTGGGGTCAGGGTTGGGGTTAGGCTTAGTACTGGGGCTAGGATTGGGATTAGGGGTTGGGTTGGGGTTAGTGTTGGGGTAGAGGTTGGGGTTAGGGTTAGTGTTGGGTAGGGTTTAGGGTTGGGGTTAGTGTTGGGTTAGGGTTGCGGTTGGGTAGGGTTGAGGGTTGGGGTTAGTGTTGGGGTTGGTGTTAGGGTTAGTACTGGGGTTGGGGTTAGGGTTAGTGTTAGTATTGGGGTAGGGGTTAGGGTAGGGGTTGGGGTTAGGGTTGGGGTAGGGTTTAGGGTTGCGGTTGGGGTAGGGTTGGGGTTAGGGTTAGTACTGGGGTTGGGGTTAGGGTTAGGGTTGGGGTAGAGGTTGGGGTTAGGGTTAGTGTTGGGTAGGGTTTAGGGTTGGGGTTAGTGTTGGGTTAGGGTTGCGGTTGGGTAGGGTTGAGGGTTGGGGTTAGGGTTAGTACTGGGGTTGGGGTTAGGGTTAGTGTTAGTATTGGGGTAGGGGTTAGGGTAGGGGTTGGGGTTAGGGTTGGGGTAGGGTTTAGGGTTGCGGTTGGGGTAGGGTTGGGGTTAGGGTTAGTACTGGGGTTGGGGTTAGGTTTAGGGTTAGTGTTGGGGTTAGGGTTAGTGTTGGGTAGGGTTTAGGGTTGGGTTAGTGTTGGGTTAGGGTTGCGGTTGGGTAGGGTTGAGGGTTGGGGTTAGTGTTGGGGTTGGTGTTGGGGTTAGTACTGGGGTTGGGGTTAGGGTTAGTGTTAGTATTGGGGTAGGGGTTAGGGTAGGGGTTGGGGTTAGGGTTGGGGTAGGGTTTAGGGTTGCGGTTGGGGTAGGGTTGGGGTTAGGGTTAGTACTGGGGTTGGGGTTAGGGTAAGGGTTAGTGTTGGGATAGGGGTTGGGGTTAGTGTTAGTGTTGGGGTTAGGGTTAGTGTTGGGGTAGGGTTTAGGGTTGGGGTTAGTGTTGGGTAGGATTAGGGTTAGTGTTGGGGTTGGGGTTAGGGTTAGTGTTGGGGTTGGGGTTAGGTTTAGGGGGCAGACCTACCTGCCCTGCTGGTCGGGGTATCTCTGTTTGCAGTAGGCCTCCAGGGAAGCGTACACCTTCTCCCTCAGCAGCTCCACCTCGCTGGGGCTGGACAGGCCTTTGGCATCTGCACAACACACACTGGCGTCATATACACACACACACACATGCACATATACACACACGCACACACACACATATACACACACACACACGCACATATACATATACACACACACGCACATACACATATACACACACAGACGCACGCACGCACACATACACCACGCACACACGCATGCACACACATATACACACACGCACACATACATATACACACACACACACACACACACACGCACACACACACATACACACACACATATACACACACTCACACATACACACAGACGCGCACACACACAGACACATACACACGCACACACACACACACACACACATATACACACGCATGCGCACACATACACACGCACACATATACACACACGCGCACACACACATATACACACGCACACACATACACACACGCACGCACATATATACACACATATACACACATGCACACACGCACATACACAGACACGCACACACACACGCACACATATACACATGCATGCACACACTCACATACACATATACACACACTCACACACACACATATACACACACGCACACATACACATGCACACAGACACTCTGACATACGGTTCCTTGACGTGCTGAAGTACCAGGGCTGATTATGTCATGACGCGAAGTGCATATCTGACACATGGCGTATCGCGACACGGCTGCCGGGGTTTCGCACGCGCTGTCGTGACGTGAGGTACCTGGGTTGAAGAGGATGATCGCTCGCAGGCACCCGAGCTCGGTCTTGTCCATCTGCATGTCCCTCATCTTACTGACGAGCTCCGTGAGCACCCTGTAAGAGAGGAGATGAAGGAAGAGGGGGCGGGGCAGGGGGCGGGGACAAGCGGGAGGGGGCAGAGAAAGGGGCGGGGACAAGGGCGGGGTCAACACAGGCATCAGCGCCATCTCCGAGCAGCTTCAAAGATCAATTCACAAATGAAAGGAGGGGTCTCCTCTCGTGTATTTAGAACAGAGAACGTGAGAACGTAAACATACCGGGGCAGATTAATTCATTAGTGAATGCTCGTTAAGCGTGAACTTGTTAAATCCAAGTGGCGTAACCGTAACTTTAACTTTTAACTCGGCCCTTTTTTTATTTGTTGCAAAAACAAATTAATGAAATGAATCAAACACGACTGCCACAGTGAGTGAAAGGCTGCGTTGTCACGGCGATTCCTCCCCCTCCGGTGTCCAGGGTCAGAAAAGCGTGCATTTCACACACAGAGAGAGAGAGAGAGAGAGAGAGAGAGAGAGAGAGAGAGAGAGGCAGATGGACACAGAAAGGAGCTCCAAACCGACTCCACGTGGGGTGGTGTAGACAGAGGTCTCTCGTTCACCTGAACCAAATTACACCACAACTCACCCCCCGCCCCCCCCCTCCCCAGCCCCCTTTGTGCTAAAGAACCAACAGAGCAACCCATAAAGTCTCATACACGGCCTTTAAAAACAACAATAACAACAAAACAAAACAAAACAAAAAAAAAAGCTTAAGTGTTCGTACGGCGTTGTAGTGTGGGAGTGGTGTTATTACCTGTCAAATATGGCCCCAACCTCTGCATTGTGCGCACTCTCCCTGTGTGTCCAATCACAGTGTGTTATTACAATGTCATTACACTGCAGTTACATTGTTATTACATTGTCATAAACGCAGGGCTCAACAACCCCGCGTTTCCGTTTTTGGTTTCCGGGGTGGGGTAGACGCGACTCATCTGAGCCCGGCGGTACCAGGGGAGGGCGAAGAGCTTCCGGGTCACCCAGCAGGACGAAACTTCGTCCGGGACAAAGGCCACGAAGCACGCAGTCGCGAAATTAAAGAAAAAAGCAGTTTGCAGTCCCGAGTGGGTCTGTCACTTCCACCGCAACTTCTATGTTTCTATTCATGAATTAATGTATTTATCAAAACAGGTGTTTTATCAAGCGACACATGCACTCATTTCAGGATAAAAGCTGAATATAAAAAAGCTGGTTTGTAATAGAAGACTCTCAGCACGTGTATAACTGCACATTACGGTTGGGTTGCTTGCATTCAAGTCAGTTTTGCTTGGGAACACATTGCAGTTTGCTGAAGTGAGCCAGCATCTGCAAAACTGGGAACACCAAGCACATTTGCGTTCAGAGATCTTCTTGGGTAGGGAAAAATAAATGAAAAAAAAAAAACCTGCCAATATCCATGTGACAGCAAGCAAAAACAGTCTACGCTACTCTCGCATACACACAAAACACGAGGAGAATCGAGAGAGGAGGCCAAGAGGTTAGAACATGCCCAGCACGATTTCACTCTGAAACCTGGCTGTTTTAAAAAAATAAAATTGTTTATTTATTTATTTTATTTAACAATACCTCAAAAGCCCAGCCTGGTTTTTACAGGCCCATTTGAAAACGCTCACAGATGATCACATGACGATTAAAAACAAGAGACGGGAGAAATTCACCGATAGGAATGACACACACACACACACACACACACACACACACACACACACACACACGCGCACACACATGCGCACACACACACACGGGAGTTCAAACATGACATTCCTAAGGTCAGGTCAAGCCCCCTGGACACTCAGACGCACTGGAGCTCAACAGAAGCCTGCCACCATCAGGGCATAACGTGCACTGCAATTACCGTCGGATTACTGAGAGACCTTACGCTCAACCCTGCAGCCACAAGCGACCCCACCACCATGAATAACAATGTAATTATCGTGTAATTGTAGTGTAATTATTGTGTAATTGTAATTATCGTGTAATTGTAGTGGAATTATTGTGTAATTGTAGTGTAATTATCGTGTAATTACCGTGTCACGGCGTGTAATCTAGTCTACTTCGGATCGGTGCTTCCAGCAGGTATGAAACTGGTCAGTTCCCTCTGAACCGGCAGCACTGAAGAATGGAGACAGCCTGCCCATGTATGGTTCTGCGTGCGTGCATGCGTGTGTGTGTGTGTGTGTGTGTGTGTGTGTGCGCGTGTGTGTGCGCGTGCGTGCACAGAAGTTTCCACTGAAGCCTGACACATGGGACCATAGAATATGAGACACCCCCCAAGTCCCGCTGCGCTGATGTTGGCCGTGATTGGCTGCATGCACTGCACTGCACTGCGGGAGTCTCCGTGGTGCATTTCCCCGCAGTGGAACACGCCGCACAACCCCGTAGGTGCCCGATGCGGCCACTAGAGGGCACATCCGCGAGGGCGGGCAGATTTGGGGCAGCGTTAGCCCGGCGCGTGGGCAGATTTTGGGAGGTATCTCAGAGGGCAGTCTAGCAGTATTTGGATAGTGATTGGGTGGTATTCAGCCCAGTATTCGGCTGCTGCTCAGGCTGTTTTGGCCAATGATTTACCAGAATTTAGCGGGTGTTTGAGGAGTTCCCGGTATCTGGCCATGTTCCGGGTAATTTCTGGGCATTATCAGGCCAGTTTTTGGGCAGTTTCTTTGCAATTAGCCAGCGTTTGGGCGGTATTAAGTTGGTGCTTTGGAAGCTTCTGGGCAGAATTTGGCCAATATTTTGGTGGAATTTGGCCAGTGTTTGGACAGTGTGTGTGGAGTATTTGGCTGCTGTTGGGGCAGAATTTGGTTGGTGTTTGGGTAGTTTCTGTGAGGTATGCAGTGAGTAATTGAGCAGTATCTGGATAGGATTTGGCTGCTGTTTGGGTAGTTTTTAGATCAGAATTTGGTCTGTATTTCGGTGGTACTTCACCAATTTCCAGCCAGTAATTTGCTTATTTTTGGGCACAATTTGGCCAGTATTTTGGCAATTTTGGGGTGGTATTTAGCCAGTGTTCTGGTGGAATCTGGCTGGTGTTTGGGAAGTTTTGGGGCAGTATTTGGGTGGAATTTGACTGGTATTTGGGGAGTTTCTGGGCCAAATTTGGTCAATGTTTGGCCCGTTTCTGGGTCACATTTGGCAAGGGTTCAGGGAGTTTCCTGCCAGTGTGTGGCTGGTGTTAGGAGAGTTTCTGGGCAGTATTTGGCTGGTGTTCTGGTAGTTTCTATAGGGTATTTGGCAGGTATTTGGTCAGTGTTTGGGTGGTTCCTAGGTGGTATTCTGGCAAGGGTTCAGGGAGTTTCCTGCCAGTGTGTGGCTGGTGTTAGGAGAGTTTCTGAGCAGTATTTGGCTGGTGTTTTGGTACTTTCTGTAGGGTATTTGGCAAGTGTTTGGCCAGTGTCTTTAGAGTATCTGGTCAGTGTTCGGGCGGTTGCTGTAGAGTATCTGGTCAGTGTTCAGGCGGTTGCTGTAGAGTATCTGGTCAGTGTTCGGGCGGTTGCTGTAGAGTATCTGGTCAGTGTTCGGGCGGTTGCTGTAGAGTATGTGGTCAGTGTTCGGGCGGTTGCTGTAGAGTATGTGGTCAGTGTTCGGGCAGTTCCTGTAGAGTATCTGGTCAGTGTTCGGGCGGTTGCTGTAGAGTATCTGGTCAGTGTTTGGGCGGTTGCTGTAGAGTATCTGGTCAGTGTTCGGGCGGTTGCTAGGCGGTATGTTGGCGGCGGTTGGTGACGGGCCCACCTGTCGAAGATGGCCCCCACGCCGGCGCTGTGGGCGCTGTTGCGGTGCACGTGCAGCCCGGTGGCCAGCAGGATGCCGTCCTTCACCGTGATGGAGCGGTGCGAGAAGGACGCGATCAGGAGCTCGTTCCAACCTGAGACGGGGGGGGGGGGGGGGGGGGGGGAGAACACAGCGCACGGGTCTGTCCCAGCGATCTGACGCACCTCACCCCGGACTCCACATCGTCTCCCCCCCACGTTTACACGGAGAAACGGGCAAATTACACCTTCCGTGACATTGCAGGCTTGGGGGTTCCCCTCCAGCCCATTCACGCAGACTCGGGGACCCATTAAAGCTGCACAGCGGGCTAAACCTTGAGCGTCAGCAGAACGCGGACATACGCAGGCGGTTAGCAGACGGTCAGCGACGTGCAGCAGGCACATTTAACACGGTCAGAAACCCACTGCTGGAGACAAGCGAGGCTCTCAGAGACACGCGCCATAAGAGCCGAGGTTTATACTGCTGCCATTTTACAGCAGCCTCTTACCTAAAGCGACTAGTACAGACCATGCACAAAATGGACTGCACGTGAAAAACGCAATGCATGCTAGCAGCGTTAGCGCCCCCTGGCCCTGGCGGCGTTAGCGCCCCCTGGCCCTGGTGGCGTTAGCGCCCCCTGGCTCTGGCAGTGTTAGCGCCCCCTGGCCCTGGCGGCGTTAGCGCCCCCTGGCCCTGGCGGCGTTAGCGCCCCCTGGCTCTGGCGGCGTTAGCGCCCCCTGGCTCTGGCGGCGTTAGCGCCCCCTGGCCCTGGCGGCGTTAGCGTCCCCTGGCCCTGGCGGCGTTAGCGCCCCCTGGCTCTGGCGGCGTTAGCGCCCCCTGGCTCTGGCGGCGTTAGCGCCCCCTGGCTCTGGCGGCATTAGCGCCCCCTGGCTCTGGCGGCGTTAGCGCCCCCTGGCTCTGGCGGCGTTAGCGCCCCCTGGCTCTGGCGGCGTTAGCGCCCCCTGGCTCTGGCGGTGTTAGCGCCCCCTGGCTCTGGCGGCGTTAGCGCCCCCTGGCCCTGGCGTCGTTAGCGTCCCCTGGCCCTGGCGGCGTTAGCGCCCCCTCGCTGCGTCGGCGTGATAAGGAGGCGGGGCCTTACCGGCGCGGAGCAGGATGACCTGGTCGTCCAGCGCCAGCTCGGAGAAGTGCGGGATCCTCTTGGCCCACTCCACCAGGGTGAAGAGCTGCTTGTCGGCCGCCTGGCAGATGTTGGTGACGGGGTCGTTGGGCTGGAGGGGGGTGGGGGGGGGGGGTGAGAGGAAGGGACGTGTCATAGACCGTAGCTCAAACTGGAATGGGTCAGGGTGGCGTCACAGTTCGATGGACCTAACTTTGCCTCTGTTGCCAATAATTGAAAGAATTGAAGGACAGCTAGGGAGGATGCAAGGAGACAGGAAAAAACAGAGAATGGAGAAAGAGAGGAAAGGAGGGAGGGACAGAGGGAGGGACAGAGAGAGAGTAGGAGAGAAAGAGACCAAACAAGTGCGAAAGAGACAGAGAGAGTAGGAAACAAGGAGAGAGCAAGAGGCAGACAGAAAAAGACAGAGAGAGAGCCAGAGAAAAAGAGAGAGAGCCAGAGAGATGGGTGTGGCATTCCCCCCCCCCCACTGAGCTGCCCCCAGAGCCCCCCCCTCACTGAGCAGCCCCCAGAGCCCCCCCCCCCCACCAAGCTGCCCCCAGAACTCCCCCCCCCCCCCCACCGAGCCCCTCCCCCTCACCGAGCTCCCCCCAGAGCTCCCGTCCGCGTGCAGTTCGGTCTTCTGCTCCACGGCCATCTCCGCCTCCAGGATCTTCTCCACCGGCATCTCCTCGTTGACGGCGCTGGTGGACTCCACCTCGCCGTCCCGCTCCTTGTTGCGCTGCCTCTCCTCCTGCACGGCTGCAGGGGGGGCGGGGCCGAGGCGAAAGGGGGCGGGGCCGAGGCAAAAATGGGGCGGGGCCAGGAAGCAAAAATGGGCGGAGGAGACACGGGGCCGGACACAGGGGCGGGGCGGGGTGGGGTGGGGGGGGGGGGGGGAAGGGGCGGGGCAAAGAGAAGACCGAGAGAGAGAGAGAGAGACAGATAGAGAGAGAGAGAGATACACACACAGATGTACACGTTTTCCCGTTAGTTAAAAGCTACATTCACCGGTCGTCCATTCATACTCTCGCTCTGGCACACGCTCGCACACAGCGACATACGCTTCTCAGAAGCGGACCCCATGAACAAAAGGAGGCTCTCCTTCACCTTGCTGAAGGCGGATATTATCGCTACAGGGAGAAGCCCAAACGGACTCCCCGTGTATCCAGTGGTGTCTTTCAGAAACTCGCGAAGCTGGGGCGGCGCACAAAGATCGTCCCGTTTTTCTGAACAGCTACCCCGGACATTTAACGCTGCTGTACAGGCGTTCTACCCTTACAGTACGGGGTCAAAGCTGCAAGTGGAAATTCGGCAGCGAGACATTGGCTCGTCATTCCAGCGGAGGCGGGACTCCCAGCCTCTTTTCCTCCATTTTCATTGGTCCGCTTCTGAGAACTGACACGAAGCTACGGAATTAAATTCTAGAAATCTAAAAAATTTAATCCCCCAGAAATACGTCTCTTGCACTCGCCGCACAAGCACGCGCACGAACGCACACGCACAAACGCACTCACACAGCCACATACACACAAACACACACACACACACACACCCCTCCTTTCTCCATTTTGTTCTTACATCTCTGTCGTTCATCTTGGACCACTACAGAAGGAGGGAGAGAGAGAGAGAACGAGAGGAGACAAAAGAGGGAGAGAGGGGGGGACAGGGGTTAGTTCTGAAGAATCGCTCCCTCTCCTCTCTCTGCCTCTTTTGTTCGTTCTTTCCCTCCCCCCTTTTTGAAGACCCCCCCCCCGCACCCCCCCGTCCAAAAACACACAAAATCAAACCCCTCCTTCCCAGCTACCCCGCATCTGCCCCAGGCACCCACTTCCCTATACGCCTCCTGGTGGTGGTTATTCTTATTACACTTTTTTAAAACGCGATTCGCAATACCCTGCAGGCCTACTATCTCCCTTGGACCTCACTGGGCCAGATGGGGCACAGGGGCTTCTTACCAAAATACGCAAGCGGACCAGCAGGCCGAGTCTTCCAGTTTAACCTGGCCGTGCTGACTGCGGAAATGTAGCTGAAGACGGCCCATGTTTTATTTATATAAATCACGTGATCATTTCCCCTTTTTCCCCTCCCTGATTTGGGATGCCCTAGACTCGCCCCTCCTCTGCAGATTTGGGAGAGCGGGGACAGGCACGTGCTCCGCTGAAGGGGAAGCTCAGTCTTAGTCCCAGAGGGGACGCCCAGTCTTAGTCCCAGAGGGGACGCCCAGTCTTAGTCCCAGAGGGGACGCCCAGTCTTAGTCCCAGAGGGGAAGCTCAGTCTTAGTCCCAGAGGGGACGCTCAGTCTTAGTCCCAGAGGGGAAGCTCAGTCTTAGTCCCAAAGGGAAAGCTCAGTCTTAGTCCCAGAGGGGACGCCCAGTCTTAGTCCCAGAGGGGACGCCCAGTCTTAGTCCAAAAGGGCCACGCTCAGTCTTAGTCCCAGAGGGGATGCTCAGTCTTAGTCCCAAAGGGGAACCTCAGTCTTAGTCCCAGAGGGGACACTCAGTCTTAGTCCCAGAGGGGACGCCCAGTCTTAGTCCCAGAGGGGACGCTCAGTCTTAGTCCCAAAGGGGAAGCTCAGTCTTAGTCCCAGAGGGGAAGCTCAGTCTTAGTCCCAGAGGGGACGCCCAGTCTTAGTCCCAAAGGGGAAGCTCAGTCTTAGTCCCAGAGGGGACGCTCAGTCTTAGTCCCAGAGGGGAAGCTCAGTCTTAGCCCCAGAGGGGAAGCTCAGTCTTAGTGCGCGTGTCAGAATTACAAGCTTGCTTGCTCGCTAGCGACGGGTTATTTTTTTCTCCCAGCATGCCCCTCTCTCTCTCACCTTCCCGCTTCATGCCCATGGCCAGGCACTTCTGGTAGCGGCAGTACTGGCAGCGGTTGCGTTGGCGCTTGTCCACCAGGCAGTCCTTGTTGTCGCGGCAGGTGTAGCTGAGGTCCTTCCTCACCGTGCGCTTGAAGAAGCCCTTGCAGCCCTCACAGCTGTACACACCATAGTGCTTACCTGCAGAGGGGGAAGGGGGGCAGAGAGAGGGAGAGGGGGAGAACGGGACAGGGAGGGGGACAGGGAGAGGGAGAGAGGAGGGTAGAGAACAAGACAAAGAGAGGGGGAGCGGGGAAAGAGACAGAATGAGAGGGGAGAGGGAGAAAAGAGAGGGAGAGAGAAAAAAAGAGGGAGATTGAAGGGGGAGAGAAAGAGAGAGAGGGAGGGAGAGGAAAAGGAAGTTGAGGAGAAAATGCAGAAATGGCAGACAGGACCAGACCACACAAACCACAGCAGGCCTTTAAAGCACATGTCATATAAAGCTGCAGATCCCTCTTTACACAAATACACCAGAGTAGCCCCAAAATATCCTAACCCTGCCCCCAGCCCCACCCGTCCCAAACACACCGGAGTACCTCCCCTCCCCCTGTCCCATACGCACCAGAGCAGCAGATCCTCCCGCTCCCCCCGTCCCATACGCACCAGAGGAGCACCTACCTGGTCCCCCTCCCACGGTCCCATATGCACCGGAGGAGCACACCCCCGGCTCCCCCACTCCCTCCCACTCCCTCCCCCATCCCATACACACCAGAGAAGCAGCCCCCCCATCCCCGGCCCACATGCACTACAGGAGCACCGCCCCCCGTCCCCCTCCCTCACCCCGTTCCATACGCACCGGAGGAGCGGTCCCCACAGATAGCGCAGAGGCGCTTTTGGGACAGCATGGGCCCGGGGCTGTGGGTGCCCAGGGGCTTCAGCCCAAAGGGAGGCTTCACGTCGTCAGAGCTACTGACCGCGTGCAGACCCGACATGGACACCGTGGAGTTTATCTGTGTGGGGGGTGGGGTCGGGAGAGAGGGAGGGGGGAGACAAGAGAGGGGGAGAGAGAGGGAGGGAGGAGAGGGTGAGAGAGAGAGGGGGAGGGAGGGAGGGAGAGAGGGGGAGGGGGGAAAGAGGGACAGAGAGAGGCGGAGGGGGGAAAGAGGGAGGGGGAGGGAGGGTGAGGGAGAGAGAGGGAGGGGGAGAGAGAGGGGGAGGGGGGAAAGAGGAAGGGGGGAGGGAGGGGGGAGAGAGAGAGAAAGAGAGGGGAGAGAAAGGTTAGAGAGAGAACTCACTAACAGCTCACAGGTGTAGAAGTGACCAGTCCCATTTTAAGGCAAGAGAGAAACACGTTCTGAGCCTAAAAAAGTCTCATGACTCATGACAAAAACACCGCACAGAACATTCCAGAACTGAGTGTGCACATTCCGACGCACCTTTTCTAACTGGGCGAGCCAACCTCACGGTACACACGAAGCACCATCACAAATACATCACACATGGCCGCAGTCCTGTTCACAACTAGTCATTTTAATTCATTTATAATATAATGAATTAATAAGAATTCATTTAATTTTTCCATCAGCACATCCAATGTAACAGATAAGCCAGAAATACACATTCTGAATTTCCACAAGAAACCCCAGCAGTGCCCTTCCACAGGTCATCTGTCCAGGTGGGTGAAAGGAACGCTCTATCACCTGTCCAGGTGGGTAAAAGGAACATTCCGTCACCTGTCCAGGTGTGTAAAAGGAACACTCCGTCACCTGTCCAGGTGTGTAAAGGGGGACTGACCTGGGGGCTGCTGATTGGCCCATAGCCCACGGAAGGGGTCCCGGGTATGCAGGGAGAGCCCAGGGAGGAGCTGATGACGGAGAAGGGAGAGCCCATGGTGCTGATGGGACTGTTGACGGCGGAAGTGATGGGAGGCAGCGAAGTCATGGCGGCGGCCGACGGCGCCAGGGGGGGCGAGCGCTGAGCGGGCGAGGGAGACGAGACCGAGGAGCTGTCTGGACTGCGCGAGTCTGGGTAGGGGACACACGGTGTGACACCATCACTTCAAACGGCCTCTGAAGACAAGGTGTTAATGAGACGGGGAGGGGTTAACACAGTGTGACATCACCATATCAAATGGTCTACGAAGCCAAAGTGCCAATGAGAGGAGGAGGGGTTAACAGTGTGACATCATCACTTCAAACAGTTGCTGAAGACAAAGTGTTAATGGGGGGAGGGGTTACAGTGTGACATCACTTCAAATGGTCCCTGAAGACAAGATCCTAATGGAGGGGGGGTTACACAGTGGCATTATTTAAAATTTAAAATTTTAAATGGTCTTTGAAGAAAAAATATTAATGACGGGGAGAAGTTACATGGCATGACAATCATTTCAAATGGTCTTTGAAGACAAGATAATGATGAGGGGGAGGGGTTACATGGTGTGACATCATCACTTCAAATTGTCTTTGAAGACGGATGCTCGTCTCCCCATTCCCCACTTTAAAGAACAAATTCAGAAGTTTGTGACTAACACTTCACAGAAAACAGAAAAAAGACTTGTCTATATTGCACAGTATTTTACAACTCAAAAGTGACCTCATTAAATTAAATTTAAAGACGAGTAATTATATCCTAATCGTATTACCAACTCAAACCTAAGACAATATTTCGCTTTGACACGTATGCTAATTATGCTAAATGCTTCAAAGGACTGTGTCAAACCGGAACTAGGTTTCACGTTCAAGCCATCTGCAAAACTACAGTATATCCTCTTAACAGAGAACGTCCGGACAAACAAATGACAATCTTTATTCGAGGGAAAGGAAGAATAATACCTTCCATGATGATATTTAACGATAATATTTATTAATATCTGCAGTCCAGTGACGAGTTATCCAATGTCGGCACGAATAATGCGAGATAAAAATGTATAAAAACTGCCTTCATCTACCGTATAGAAGGGTAGATAATATTATTTTTTCTTTTAAAGACGAGACGCACTTCTTTTGATTAACTGAAATAATTCCGTGAACAATTCAAAGGCAACGCCCCCTTTCTCGAATTTTAGCTACAGGTGAGCTTAGCTTGGCTAGGTTGCACACAACCTTGTGATTTTAATGCATACACGTTTGCAAGCGCCCAGACCAATTTGACCCAATGTTTTTTGATGATCTTTTAAAGGTCCCGCTATGTGACTGCAGGCTCATCCTAAATCTTCTCCACTAGTGTAGAGTCTGTTGGTTATATAACGAAAAACAAAATACTGTTACCGACCATACAGAGTAACCCACACTTGTGCTGTCTGCCTAACAATTAAAAAAAAACATTTTTCTACAAACATTTACTATACAAATACATATCACTGGCAACAAAGACAGACAACCAAACGACTATTCAGTCATTTAAATGATAATTATGACCCTACAACACTCCAGCTGAGCTAAACTGGACTGGTGTTAACTAGCTTACCCTTCAAATATAGTCTAGCTATGTTGAGAAAATGGAAACAGACGGTTGACCGTAAATAACACCGTTAGCCAACAGTCTAAGGAGAAAAAGTTTACCAAGTAATAGACGACGGAGCCAGTAAGAAGGTTATTATTGGCACAGTGGTTTTAACCTGCTAACATTATTAGTCTAACTAATACCGTCCCGTGCATAACGCTGTCAAATGAACATATTCGCCAGCGAACAAATTGTGTCGCCATTTTTTGTGCTAACCCATTACCAACACGGATAGCCCAGATCTCTCCTTCCAGCCAAAACTTAGCTAACTCTTACCTCTGCTGTCGCCCATGGCGGACCTCGGCCGCAGCCCGAAAGCAAGGCCCGAGTGCAGCCCGACGTGCCAATCCGGCAGGCTGCTCAACTAAACACCGCGACAGGCGGGCCGCCCGCTCGTGGTCGTGGTTGTAAACAACGGGAACTTCGAGAAAAACGTCGACATCCAACGCCACAAACAAATTAATGGAAGGTTATCGGATATAAAATACTTCCTTAAAACGATCCCTGGCTAGGTATCGGGTGTTGCTTAAGCGCTATTTCCCGTTTTGAGCTGGGCATGTCTGGCCGATTTGTTAGCCATTGTTGCTGCTAGTCATCAATCTTGTTGACACTGGGCGCAGATAACGAGCTGGCAAAACGATAATAAGCTCGTAAGCAACCGCGGAACTTCAAATTTAGCTGTACAAATAAACACTCCTGCAATTATCTGAAATGCGTTTCTTGCAAGTACACGGTTCACATCATAGAGGTTAGCGAGCTAAACCACCAAGCCACATTAGCAAGCTAATCTACGAACCGTGTTGCAAGCGGTGCTACGAAACAACGGAATGCGCTCGGAAAACTCGTTAGCTAGCTACCCTGATTTCACTACGTTATCAGACAAATTGTGAACATTATATAAAAAGAAAAAACACGAAAAACGAGAAGCTAGGCCCGTTCTTCCTCTCCCCTGTACTCGCCTCGTCGTCAGCCCTTCCCCTCTGATTGGAAACTGTACTAGATTTCCATTAAGATTTGCAGACAGGTTTCCATTTTGGCTCTTCCGGAGACACGTTCCACGCGATAAAGAGCCAAAATGGCGGCACAATCGGCCAAAATTAACTTTGAACTACAGTCTTGAGGAATTATGTCCTAATGCTGACAGGACTGGATGCATTGCAAATCGCAAAAAGTAGTTTAAAGTCCGTTTAGAACACTATGTCCTATTCAGACCTACATAATCTATCATTTGTCGAGTCCAAATGCCCATAATGTTAATATGGGTTGTCTACCGATAGAGGGAGTCGTATCCACAATACGAAATACTGAGAGCGCTAAAATGGTGTTGCTCCTAGCGATTTATCGCAAATCGTTAATTTAATTCATGATAGGGTTTTGCTGACAGGGCTTTTTAATAGTCCTGATACTGAAGATTTCTTTAGAAAAACTGACTTGACCATAACATAAACAAAATTAAAACCTCTTGGACAGAGAAGTATTACTTCTCAAATCCCCCTCCCCAATAAACCTTGATTAAAAAATATAGAATCGTGTCAGGAATCACAGATGGTTAGTATTATGAATCCTGCGATTTTAAAGGAGGCTTACAGACCTTTTAAAACCTTTGAGGGGTGGGGGGTTGTGGTCTACAGGTGCTCCGTCTTCCCTGTTCAGAGAAGTCACTTCCTGCCA
>CM077291.1:56809839-56864839 GCA_039654925.1 Anguilla pacifica | reverse complement strand
ACACACACACGCACGCACACACGCACGTCCACACACACACACACACACACACACGCACGCACGCACGCACACACACACACACACGCGCACACACGCACATACACACACACACACACACATACACGCGCACACACACATACACGCGCACACACACACACGCACGCACGCACGCACACACACGCACGCACGCACGCACGCACGCACACATTTCTATAAATGAAACTGAAATCCTTTTTTATCAGCACACATACCATTTTGTATTTTGGTGAAAAATCTGAAAAATGTGATACATGGACATGCTATTCAGCAGTGCACCAGCTGAATAGGATGAGCCTACAATTGTGGTTGGGCATTCTAGATTAGGACAAAAGGAAAAAAAAACTTCAATAACATCATAAAAAATAAACAGAATTTCACTGTGCGGGAATCATTTAGAAATCACTCGTGAGGAACTGATAAATGAACGTCACCTGCATTATGTTTGAAAAGAATGACGTATGGTTTTCTCGTAATCTGATTGGCTATTACACTATGTGGTGAACGGGATCGTAAAAAACACGATACATTTTTTGGATTCAAAATTACCTTTCCTGGCGATACGAACGCAGTTGATGCGTGTTTCCTGAAAGCGAAAGAGAAAGAGGAGAAGGTCAGTAGTGAAAAAAACCATAAACAAAAGCATTCATAGGCCTTGTGGGGTTTACTTACTGCATATCAACACAACACTTTTCACTCATAACGACACTTTATTCAGGACAACAAGCAATTCCATCTTGTACCTCCATACATTTAGCCACCTGATCAATCTACAATTGCTATGTGAATATATATAGCGGAATTAATGTGTTTGAAATGTTAGCTGATGAGAGCTACGTTTCATAATACGGACTTCCATTACGACTAACTAGGTGAGATAGTCACGCGTAATTGTATTCTTGCCCAGCACCTTCTGGGCGAGACAAATGACTTAATTAGGAAGTGCGGATAGACAATGTCGTCAGCATTATGAGACAATTATGCAAATCTTGCTGGGCTGAGTGATGGAGGATTGTGGGCCGTTTTTTCTTAAACTAGTTAATTGCCTGCTTCTAATTGAAAATCCATTTGAGCGGATTTGCTCATATGCTCCCCATGTTATTGGCACATATATTTATTCGTCCTCGCAATTCCAAGTCTTCCTCAGACAGTTCCGGCTCTTGTCCCCCTTTCCAGAAAGCCAGCGCTACCGCAAAAATGTCCCCGTTCAGGTACTCCACATTTCGGCTTTCTTTTTCACCCCAATCTTCTCTAATTTGTCTGTTTTTTCCGTGCGAAAAAAAAAACCCATTTCCTGATTTGACTATTTAGCAAAAAATAGCAGCAAATATGAGAGGGGAACGGTGATGGGTACGTGGAGCGCACTACCTGCTATTGCCCAGCATTATCCCCGCTGGGTTGCCATGTTTGGAGGAATTTGGGGAAATTGTAAGTGAGCGAGACATTACTGTCTTGCCATGGCAACCGAGCGAAATTTAATTTAATCTGAACTGAAAACAGGCTCACGCTGGGAACAGATGAGAGCAGAGAGACAGAGCGAGAGAGGGAGAGAGAGAGAGAGGGAGAAAGAAAGAACAAGAAAGATAAAGAAGGAGTGATACAGAGAAAGGAAAATAGAGATAGTGAGAAAGAAAGAGAGTGAGAGTGGCTGTCACAGAGTATCACTGCCGCCAAAAGCAAGACCACATTATCAAAATACATTTCTTGGGAAATTCAAGACAATTGCACACAATATTAACAGAACATATTAAGTAAAAGAAGTCATTAAAATAATGTGGCCATTACTAGACAGGCAAGGTTCGCCCAGAACTGCCATTCCTCCAAGAACACACTGTGAAAAATAAGCAGCAGTAAGGAATGCGTATTGTAATAGATTTTCAGTGAAAAGAAAAAGCTTCATTTTACGCTTCAAATAATGGGAAACGGCAATTATTGATGGAGGAGAAACAATAGTGGCATGTTATTGTACCACATCCCACTGACAGAGAGCGTGAGAGAGATAGAGAGAGAGGGAGAGAGGGAGAAAGAGACAGAGAGGGAGGGAGAGAGAGAGATATAGAGAGGGAAAGAGAGAGAGAGGGAGAGATATAGAGAGGGAGAGAGAGATAGAGAGAGAGGGAGAGAGGGAGAAAGAGACAGAGAGGGAGGGAGAGAGAGATATAGAGAGGGAAAGAGAGAGAGGGGGAGAGAGATATAGAGAGCGAGAGAGAGGGAAGGAGAAAGAGAGAGAGAGGGAGGGAGAGAGGGAGAAAGAGACAGAGAGAGAGGGAGAGAGAGATATAGAGAGGGAAAGAGAGAGAGGGGGAGAGAGATATAGAGAGCGAGAGAGAGAGAGAGGAAGAGAGGGAAGGAGAAAGAGAGAGGGAGGGAGAGAGGGAGAGAGGGAAGGAGAAAAAGAGAGGGAGGGAGAGAGGGAGAGAGGGAAGGAGAAAGAAAGAGGGAGGGAGGGGGAGAGGGAAGGAGGGACAGAGAAAGAGAGAGAGAACCTGCCATCGCAGTTTGTCTCGCGGCATCATGAACGCCGCCGCTCCTGTGTTTTCCCGTGAGGACGCTGCAGTGTCCAGGCCAGCCCCGCTGCGCCGGCCTCATATTACACTACATTAAACCGCAATCTATCACGCGGCGCTCGGACCATCACTCCAGGCGCTCTGAGCGATACCGCCGCTCGCTGCTCAGCCTCAGAGCGATTACTGAGGCACGGCCCAGGCTAAACGCTCGCCCTGACTAACCGCTCGCCCTGGCTAAACGCTCGCCCTGGCTAAACGCTCGCCCTGACTAACCGCTCGCCCTGGCTAAACGCTCGCCCTGACTAACCGCTCGCCCTGGCTAAACGCTCGCCCTGGCTAAACGCTCGCCCTGGCTAACCGCTCTCCCTGACTAACCACTCCCCTGGGCTAAACGCTCGCTCAGGCTAAACGCTCTCCTGGGCTAAACGCTCTCTCAGGCTAAATGCTCGCCCTGACTAAATGAGAGACAGCTATAGAGACAGAGAGAGAGCCTGTCATCGCAGGGTCGCTTATTATGCGGTTCCACATCCAGCGCTCGCTGAGCATCCCCGGCGGTGGCAGCGGCACCCCGCGAGAAGGGGGGGGGGGGGGTCCTCGAATCTCATCGTCTCTCCGCCTCGCTGCAGCTTAATCTGCCCGAAAACCTCGAGGGGTCGGGGGGTAGCGTTCGGCGGACGCTCGTTCCGCGGCCCGCGCTCCCCGAAGGCCAGCGGGGTCGGGCGCTCCACCTTCCCCGACGGTGCAGCCGAATTAACCCGGGAGAGGCCACCCGCGCACCGACCCTGCAGCTGAGCTCGCTGGTTATTACACACTCCGCCTGCTCTGGGCCTCCACGAGGAGGAGCGGGGGGAGGAAGAGAGAGACAGAGAGAGGGATAGTGAGAGGAAGAGAGAGAGAGACAGAGAGGGAGACAGAGAGATCAAGACAGAGAGAGACAGAGATAGAAGGGAAAAGAGAGAGACAGAGATAAAGAGAGGAGGAGAGAGAGACAGAGATAAAGAGAGGAAGGGAGATATAAACAGAGGAAAAGAGAGAGACAGAGATGAAGAGAGGATGAGAGAAAGACAGAGATATAGAGAGGAAGAGAGAGAGACTGAGAGAGATACACAGAGAGACAGAGAGAGGAAGAGAGAGACAGAGATAAAGAGAGGAAGAACAGGCTGTGGGGGGAATTGTAAAACAAGAGCAATGGACAGAAATACTGTTGGACAGATAGAGACAGAGCAGGCCTGTTTGTTCCCTTTGGCCAGGGCCGCCCAGCCCTGTTCCTGGAGATCTACCGTCCTGTAGGCTTTCGTTTCAACCCTAATTTGGAACACCAGATGCTATTAATTAGCAGCACAAGGAGATCTATAGCTTCTGAATGAGGTGGGCTGTTAGGGTAACAGTGAAAGCCTACAGGACGATCGATCTCGAGGAACAGGGCTGGGGAGCCTTGTCTTTGGCTGTGTGAGTAAAACCAATTAACCAGAGATCCAAATAACTAGCACTTGGACCACTGCTGCACAGACTCAGCGGGGGGCATATAATGTATTGCGTAGATGCAGAACACATGATTTGTATGCCTAACCGCGAACAAGCTAGCCTCGACCCTTTAACCCCTGATGAATATTCAGCTCAGTTCAGTTTCTATCCGTATGGCACTTTTAACAGAGACGCTGTCACAGAGACACTCTACAGCAGCGGTGACCAACCCTGCTCCTGGAGATCTACCGTCCTGCAGGTTTTCACTCCAGCCCTAACAGAGCGCAATTCATTCAACAGCTAGAGATCTTGTTGAGCTGCTAATTAGTAGAGTCAGGTGTGCCAAATTAGGGTTGAAATGAAAACCTGCAGGACGGTAGATCTCCAGGACCAGGGTTGGTTACCACTGCTCTACAGAGAAAGAGCTGAATTGTTTTGGTTATTTTTTTGGTTTTTTTTGGGAGGGGTGGTGACACCCCCCTTACTCACCCCTCTGAAGCTGCTCAGCGCCTGCAGGTAGACGGCGTAGCTGCGGGCGGGGTCGAGCGGCGCGTTCCAGAACCCGTTGTAGGTGCGGTTGTCGCCCACGGTGAAGGGCGTGGCCTCGGGCAGGCCGCTGGGCGCCAGCTCGGCCGCGTAGTAGTGGGCGGAGCCCCGGGCCCGGGCCTCGCCGTGGGACGCGGGCGCGGGGAAGCACTCGGGGGGCGGCGCCAGCTCCCGCCTCGCCCTCCGGGAGCCCTCCTCGTCCTCCACCACCACCTGGTACGCGCTGAATGGTAAATGGACGGTATTTATATAGCGCTATTATCTATATATTTATACATCCAAAGCGCTTTACAATTGATGCCTCTCAGTCACCCATTCACACACACACTCACACACCAACGGCGAAAGGCTGCCATGCAAGGCGCCAATCAGCTCGTTGGGAGCAATTAGCGGTTAGGCGTCTTGCTCAGGGACACTTCGACACTCCCAGGGCCGGGGGATCGAACCGGCAACCCTCCGACTGCCAGACAACCGCTCTTGCCTCCTGAGCTATGCTACGCGGTTCCTGAGCACGAGGGCCTTTTTAGGGGGGGTTCTGCAGGACGCTCGTCCGTTCGTTCCGTGCGCTCGCACCCCAACCCCCCCCCCCGTCCCCCCCCGTCCCCCTCCTCCCCCTCCCCCTCCCGTACCCAAAATACGACCGTTCCATCGGGGGGTCCCCTTACCTGACCGGGGCTCCCCTGCCCTGTGCTGGGCGGAGCAGCACGGTGATGGTGCTCTCCGATTCGCCCAGAACGGAAGGGGCGTCGCCGTAGTCAAAGCTGGGAGCTGTGGGGGGGTTTGGGGGGGTAGGGGGGGTGGGGGAATAGAAGGCATTAGACCTCTCATTTAGCACACCCGCTCACTTAATGGGCAGGAATCATTTTCCGCTCAGGGAACCACTCAATATCCCGCCATTAAGTAAAAAGGGGCCCGAACACAAAGCTAAATTAAAAAGTCATCAAAGCAAACACAGAAGGCGCCCGTTTAACGGGCTCGGAGCTGTGAGACACGTCCTCCACGCCCGCGATAAGGGATCCGGCTCCCCCGTCAGCGATACCAACAGTCAATTAGTCAGGGAGAAAGACGGCAAACAGCTTCCACCGGGAATCAGTCGCTGATGTATTAAAACAGACTCCAGAATTACGGTCAGATGGCCTGGCCTCTATTAAAAACAGAAGAATGAGACCGTCAGCCGGATCAATACGCAGACACACAGCCGTGCGCACGCAGAGACGGGCTAAAACACACACACACACACACACGCAGGACGTGCTCGCACACACTCACAGACACACACACACAAGGACGCGCTCGCACACACTCACAGACACACACACGCAAGAACGCGCTTGCACACACACGCAAGGACGTGCTCGCACACACTCACAGACACACACACACAAGAACGCGCTTGCACACACACGCAAGGACGTGCTCGCACACACTCACAGACACACACACGCAAGGATGCACTTGCACACACTCACTGACACACACACACACAGACACACACACACAAGGACGCGCTCACACACTCACAGACACACACAATGACGTGCTCGCACACACTCACAGACACACACACGCAAGGATGCACTTGCACACACTCACAGACACACACACGCGCACTTGCATGCATACCAGCGCATATTAAGACGCACACGCAGCTAACGCGCACACGCTGCCTCTGGGTCTATTCAGGCACAGAGCTAGCGTACACTAGCACAGGGAGGGGCTGCCTCTGGGTCTATTCAGGCACAGAGCTAGCGTACACTAGCACAGGGAGGGGCTGCCTCTGGGTCTATTCAGGCACAGAGCTAGCGTACACTAGCACAGGGAGGGGCAGCCTCTGGGTCTACTCAGGCACAGAGCTAGCGTACACTAGCACAGGGAGGGGCAGCCTCTGGGTCTATTCAGGCGCAGAGCTAGCGTACACTAGCACAGGGAGGGGCTGCCTCTGGGTCTATTCAGGCACAGAGCTAGCGTACACTAGCACAGGGAGGGGCAGCCTCTGGGTCTATTCAGGCACAGAGCTAGCGTACACTAGCACAGGGAGGGGCAGCCTCTGGGTCTATTCAGGCACAGAGCTAGCGTACACTAGCACAGGGAGGGGCAGCCTCTGGGTCTATTCAGGCACAGAGCTAGCGTACACTAGCACAGGGAGGGGCTGCCTCTGGGTCTATTCAGGCACAGAGCTAGCGTACACTAGCACAGGGAGGGGCAGCCTCTGGGTCTATTCAGGCGGAGAGCTAGCGTACACTAGCACAGGGAGGGGCAGCCTCTGGGTCTATTCAGGCGCTGAGCTAGCGCTTGTTAGCGCTCGCTAGCGCCCGTTAGCGCTTGTTAGCGCTCGCTAGTGCCCGTTAGCGCTTGTTAGCGCTCGCTAGTGCCCGTTAGCGCTTGTTAGCGCTCGCTAGTGCACGGGGGCAGGAGCGGCACTAATAAACGCCGCCACAGTGTCTCTGTCTTGGCAGCGGGGGCTCCGTTAGCGCCGTAACAAGACCCGGTCGCGGGGAAGAGCCGAGCGTCCCGGGGAAGCAGTAAATAATCGGGACTTTGAGCTGGATCGCTACATGAAGGGCCCCTCTGTGTCCGTGGCCTAATTACAGGCCCAGGGGACAGAGGGCTTCTGTCTGAGGGAAGGGAGGGGGAGAGATAAGAGGCCGGCCTCAGCCGCTTAAGCGACGGTAATTCGCGAGTCCCTCCGCGTAAAGGCTTTTCCGCCAAGCAAACAGCCGCAGACCGAGGAGAGCGCTAATGAAGGATGAAGCCTCCCCGCCGCGTAACCGTCAGCAACCAAAAAAAACCAAAAAAAAACCACGGCAACATCTCTCCAGGCTCGCCGGCTCCTATCCGAGCGGGACCGGCGGAAAAAAAACGCTCCCGCGGCCGGCCCGGGACTACCCGAATCAGCCGTGACCCGCCCCCTATCCGTCTACGCCAGTGGTTCTCAAACTTGGTCCCGGGGGACCCCTGTGTATGCTGGTTTTCATTACAACCTCAACAGCAATCCCAGAATTTTTTTTTAACAAGCTGTTAATTTTTCGTAATTAGGTGCTTTTCATGTTTTAGAGCTGGGGTCCCCAGTCTTATCCAGAAAGGGCCTGTGTGGGTGCGCACACCTGATTCCACTGAGGTGCTTAGCAAAGACTGTAAGTGGTTTTTTTAGTAGAATCAGGTGTTTGTGCGCCCACACAAATGAACAGCTTGTTGAAATTCTGGTATTGCAGTTGAGGTTGGAATGAAAACCAGCATACACAGTGGGCCCCCAGGACCGAGTTTTGAGGACCACTGATCAAGGCGTGGGACGCACTCTGGAGCCCCGCCCACCCCTCGTGAGGCACGCCCCCACCCCCCCCCTTCCCGCGCCCATGACCTCACCGGAGATGTTGGTGGTGATCTCGGTGAGGGCGGTCAGGCCGAACCCCTTGGAGGTGCGGGCGCGCACGGAGACCAGGTAGGTGGTGCCCGGCTGCAGGCTGGAGAACATGTGGTAGGTCTCGTTGCGTTGCTTGGCGACGGTGCGACGGGGCCCTGGAACGTTGACGGTGGGGTCCGACGACTCGATGCTCTGGTAGCTGATCTGCAGGTGAACAGAGGAGGGGAGGGGGGATAGACGTCTTTCCGTATGCATGGGGAAACTGTCCCAGACAAAATATTTGAATATCGTTGTCATTCTCTTGGAAGGGCAACGTCCTGTTCTCAAGGTCCCTCTCTACGGCTGTCGTTTCTCCCTCAATCCAATTCAATTCAAAATGCTTTATTGGCATGCATGACAAGATACAACTTATGTTGCCAAAGCACAGAAAAGAACATACAAAGAACATACACCATTGAACACATGAACATACATACGTGGACATACAGTTTACAAGACATATAGGCTTACTTTCTCTCTTTCTCTTTCTCTCTCAGCTCAATAACAATTCAGCAGCTATCTCTCTCTCTCGCTGTGGCAGGGAGCCACACGTTTTTTTTCGGGAAGATTTATACGGCACCTTTTTTCCGCCCCAACAGGAATCGCATTTGCTGCTCGGGCTTCAGACAGGTAGGGCCAGTTTTGGTTTATTATTTTGAATCTAATCCGGGAAAGAATTTCTTCGCGTTCTTTCATATTTACCGGGGAAGAGCAACCTACATCTCGACCTGCCGTTGATTGCGGTGTGAACGCAATCTTCCTTTCCCCGGATAGCCAGGTCTGCTAGCGTCAGCCAATCTTTACGGCCAGACCAGGCACTCTGAGCCTATACCTCATCCAGTGTTTTTCAGACTTTGTAACTTTTTCACAGAGTCTACTGTGGTGTGCTCTCCGGACTAAGCTATGGGCATTTCAGGGACTTGCACAGGCATGAGGTCGCTCTTTTTTAGGTGCCCCCGGAGTTCAATGGCTCTTTCTGAGCGATGAGGGAGGGATACTGGCCTAATCATTTCCTGCAAGCCACGTTTCGTGCTGCAGTTTTCACAACACACGATTTCTGCTGTAGCAATTCTCAGCGCCCTCTCAGCGACTCAACACGGCACAATTAGTTCAGTTGCAGATTAGAATATGCCAGATTCCTAATTGGTAAATCTATTTGAATTAGCCTCTTAAATGTGTAGTATGCTTGCCCTGATTGCTTGCTTGCTTGTTAGTTAGTTCGCAGCCCGGTTGAAGCTGCATGTGGAGCTAAACTAATCCTAAGCGCGTTTAATTTGCGCCGTATTCTATAATTTCCTGTTGCCGAGGTGAATCTGTTCACTTCTACTTCCTGCAAAGGCCCGGGCCTCGCAGATGTCCCTAAGCGAATGTCTGAGTTCCGCTGCAGCCGCCTGATTGGTAGGCAACTGAAGAGCCGCATTATCTACATAGAGTGATTGCACTTCCTTATCAAATAAAGTGAGAACAGGGGTTTGCCGACTGTTCAAACACTGTGGCCAATTCATTACAGAAAATGTTGGATTGTGTTGGGGTTCTCTCTCTCTCTCTCTCTCTCTCTCTCTCTCTCTCTCTCTCTCTCTCTCTCTCTCTCTCTCTCTCTCTCTCTCTCTCTCTCTCTCTCTCTCTCTCTCTCTCTCTCTCACTCACTCTCTTTATCTCTCTCTGACTCACTCTCTTTCTCTCTCTCTCTCCATCTGTACAAGAAGAGGGAGATTTGACTCTCCCCGATGAGAACCTTTTTTGTTTTTTATGCATTATAAACCGATCCTTGTACAGGTGACAGTTAATATAGGCGTTTATCAAATTCAAATTCTCTCTCTCACGCTCGCTTTCTCACTCTTCCTCTCTCACTCCCTCTCTTCCCCCCCCCCCTCCCTTTTCTGTCTGTCTCTCTCTCTCTCTCTCTCTCTCTCTCTCTCTCTTCTTTACACATGAGGGCTCCATGAGGAGAACAGTGACAGGTTGAAGGAAAATGGATATCTGCACACTGGATTACAGCTCCCAATATTTTATTGACAAAAAAAGCATCACCGCCTGATGAAGACCCTGTTGGGTTGAAACGTTGCTTTTAGTCAATAACGTATTGGGAGCTGTAATCCAGTGTGCGGATATCCATTTTCCTTCAATCTTCAGATACTTCTATCCTGCACCTGGCCAAATAACTGGTTGGATGTGCACACAGCTACTCTACTGTGCTAGAACAATGACAGGCCCATACATTCAGGGTAACTGCAAGGACAGCATTTTACCAACGTCTCAGGGCTATAAACCAGTGCCACGTGGCACCCCGTGAGAAGGCAAACCTGGCCTGTGCCCAGGCGGCATGACCGATGCCAGGGTGCCTAGGCCCCGTCGCCTGCCCCTTTAATCAGCGAGCGAGGGAGAGGCGTCCGAGGCTCGTCCATCACTACCAGAGAGGACCGCGGGCTGGGGCCTCATTACAGGCAGGTTTACGGTGTGCTGGGGAGCGGGGAGCGGGCCGGGGGGGGGGGGGGTGGTGGGGAGGGGCAAGAGTGAATGTGAGCTGTGATGAATCGGGGGGGGGGGGGGGGGGGTGGAGGGCACAAGACTGAATGTGAGCTGTGATGAATCGGGGGGGGGGGGGGGGGGGGTGGGGAGGGGCAAGAGTGAATGTGAGCTGTGATGAATCGGGGGGGGGGGGGTGGCGGGGTGGGGGTGGTGGGGAGGGGCAAGAGTGAATGTGAGCTGTGATGAATCGGGGGGGGGGGGGGGGTGGGTTGGGGGGTGGGATGTGTACCTCATATTGGGTGATGACCCCATTGGGTTCCAGTGGCTCCTCCCACTTCAGAAAGATCATGTCATCCAGAGGAGTGAAGGTCAGCGACTCGGTGGCTATGCCGCCGGGAACTGTGGGGAAAAAAAGAAAGGGAAGATAAAATAAACAAACAAACAAACAAATAAATAAATGAATAGAAGCGCAGGGATCGGCAGCTGGAGCCGGAGCAGCAGAGCTCCTCGCAGAGTCTAACAGAATTACGCCCGCCGCGTTAGCATTAGCGTTAGCATTAGCCTCTCCGCCATTTAAACAGACGCGCTTAACCCAGAGCGACGTGCGCCGACTGCAGCGCTGCGTCGCATCCGTTTATGCTGCCGGACGCTAGCGCCGAGGCTACTGAGATCAAGTACCCCTGCTCGGCGGCACAACGGCAACGTCGCCGCAGCTGGGGGGGGGTCTACCCCGAGGCCTTCGAGTCACACGCTCGGTTCGCTAAACCGTTACACCACACCGCCGCCCGGAAAAGGAGGATGGAGGGGGGGGGGGGTAAAAAAAAGTAGAGAACAGGTAGCAAAGTGGTTTGGAAATTATTGGGTTCTTCACTTCAGGAAATAGAAACCGTCAATTTCTGTCGGGGAGTTCACGAACCTGAAAGCTGGTTTCACCTGATAACAGAATCCTACTGGGCCAAAGGGTAACACATCTGTTCATCAGTCACACTGCCTGGAGACAGACTGCAACACGAAGCAATTTAGGCACACGGCTAAGTTTCCTCTGCAAATTCCCACCTCCTACACCAGAAAGAAATCTTTCCTTTTTATTTACAGATTTTTTGGAACATACATAACGAAACAATTCGTCCTCAAATTAAACACAGGCCGATTCCACTTCATGTTTTTCCGAGTTTCGCTTTAGAAAGACTAAAGGGAGAAAAAAAATGAGTTTAAACTATTAACGAGATGCTTGCGAAAAACGTATTCGTTAATGGCTCAAGTAGTTTTTAAAAATAAGATTTTAAAATAGGACGCGTTCATGCAACACAGCGTTTGCCTAACCAGACCCAGGAGCATACCACTCACATAAAGGCCTGGAGGACTGAACAGCATAAACAATAATTGAGTGCCTTACGCAGAGAATACATACATTAGTAAGGGTGGGAGGTATTGGACGGAACTAATTCTGCATCCCCCTGTACTTTTTATATCTCTAGAGTGAGGAGGCGTGGCAGCATTTCTCTAAAGGACGACTAAAGGGATTTCAGTTAAAAGTCTCAGAGGTTTTATCACAGATGCAACATGTTTAAACAGGTGTTAAAAAATTTTTTTTTTTAAAAACACGCACAGTAATCAGACTTTAAAAATTAATGTTTCATTCAAAGTGAATCGAACAGGAATGGCCAACTTCTATTTTGCCACTCCACTTTGGACAAGATTTACAGCAACCGCCAGAATTATTTTTCGTTCAAGATCTACTTCTCACGCTCTTTACGAAAGATTTATACACGTGGCCTCGGAGGAAGAAGACCAGGGGCGAAAGACAGAGAGAGCGAGAGAGAGTGTGTGTGTGTGTGTGAGTGAGAGAAAGATGAAAGAAAAGGCAATCGAGGGGGTGCGGGGGGGGAGAAAAAAGCTGTGAGCGGTAGAAAAAAAAAGAGGGAGGAAGAATCAGGTACAAAAGGAGAAAAAAAAACGGCAGAGCGAGAAGAAGAGAAGGAGGATGAGACCCGCAATTACTCGTTCCCTCTCCTTAACGAAGGGCAACCGAGCCCGCGAGAGCGTGAGTGTGAGCGTGACGCGCTCGTCGCCATGGTGATCCCGCCCCCACCGCTAACAAGCTAACAACCATGCCAGTGCCAGGGTGTGACAAGCCACCAGGGGCAGCACAGAGGACTAGTGAAGCGGAGCGGTTTCTTCAGGGCACTGCTGATCACTGCTGTTCACTGCTGATCGCTGCTGTTCACTGCTGATCGCTGCTGTTCACTGCTGATCACAGCGGATCACTGCTGTTCACTGCTGATTACTGCATGAGCAGGACCCTTGGAGGACGAAACACATGCGTCCAGCAGCCTACTTTTCCAAACGCGTTGTTTTTAAACATTCGTCCGTTCCCCAACCACCACCCCCCCCCCGCCCGGACTTTGCTCACTCTCTCAGCACGGGCATCAACACACATAAACCCTGCTGCCAGCAGTCATTGCGGACGGGAGTTGAGTCATGCTTAACCGATCGATATCATAATCAGGTTTTGCTGGTGTTGAGGTACTATTGATTCTTCGCCCTATCGATAGACGGCCCGTTATGACATTTAAGTCATGCAGTTAGAATGGATTCCTGTTTTTGATTGGCGCATTTATTTTCCCTTCATGTAACCAGGAAGACCCCACTGAGATGGCAATCACTTCGATAAAGGGTACGGAACATCGCCGCTTGAAGATCAACTAGCTGACAGAAGCAGCAAGGAGGTGAGGAGGATGTGCAGATTCTTCCTCTGACTGCAACACCAGGAGAATCCGCCCTTACCCTCACCACCTCCCACCTACTCAACCCCGCTTCTGATTCAGGCTGTGGGCCTTTCCTGCCCGGACTACCTCAACCATCCCTTCGCTGACCTCTCTTCCATCCAACCCGTAACAGCTCACACAAAAATGTAAAACCTCCGCACTGGTCTACTTGAGGAACGTTCATAAAGAAAGAGCACACAATTTAAGACACTAGCAACAGATAAATATGTATAAAAATGCACACAATGTAAGACACTAGCAACAAATAAATATGTGTAAAAATGCACACAATTTAAGACACTAGCAAGAGATAAATATGTAAATGTGCACACAATTTAAGACACTAGCAAGAGATAAATATGTATAAATGTGCACACAATTTAAGACACTAGCAACAGATAAATATGCACACAATTTAAGACACTAGTAACAGATAAATATGTAAATAAAAGTACAGAATTTAAGACAATACCCACATAAATATGCATAAATATGCACATAATTTAAGACACTAGCAAGAGATAAACATGCATAAATGACATAACATTTTGGAATGTAAATAGTGGATCGCTTGCGTGTTTTAAGCTACCATTTCCAGAAGGGTGGGGACACGACTGCCGGATGCAAGCCCAGCAGGGGGCGCTAAAGCAGCGGCAGACAGAGACGAGGGGGAGGCGCTCGGTCGGTGGCCACTCACCGTCCTCCTCCGTCTGGAAGGTGACCTCCCGCCCCTCCTTCGTGCCCTCGGGGTTGGCGAGGGTCAGGCGGACGTGGACGGCGCGGAAGGGCGGGAGGTCGAGCAGCGTGAAGCGGGAGGCGTTGTGCTCGACGCCCAGGCACTCGCGCACCGTGGCGTTGTTCCCGCCGCCGCCCCCTGCTGTCGAGTAGCGGTAGCACAGGGACACGGTGAAGGCGTGGCAGCGCGTCAGGTTGTAGCCCAGCGCCTCCCACTGCAGGGTCAGCTGGCGCGACTGGATCTCCGTGGCCGTCAGACCGCGAAGCGCCCTCACCGGCTCTGGGGGGGTGGGGGGTGGGGGGGGGGAGAGAGAGAGAGAGAGAGAGAGAGAGGGGGGAGAGAGGGGGAGAGGGAGGGGGAGGGAGAGAGAGGAGAGAGAGAGAGAGAGAGAGAGAGAGAGGGGGGAGAGAGGGGGAGAGGGAGGGGGAGGGAGAGAGGGGGAGGTAGAGAAAGAGAGAGAGGGAGAGAGAGAGAAGGACACAGAGAGAGAGGGACAGAGAGACAGAGAGAGGGAGGGAGTAGGGAGGGAGAGAGAGAGGTGGGGAGGAGGGGGGAGAGAGAGGGAGAGAGGGGGGAGAGGAAGGGAGGGAGAGAGATTGAGAGGGAGGGAAAGGGAGGGAGGGGGGAGAGAGAGAGAGAGGAGGGAGAGAGAGAGACAGAGAGGGGGGAGAGAGCAGGAGAGAGAGGGAGGGAGGGGAGGGAGAGGGAGAGAGGGAGGGGGAGGGAGGGAGGGAGGGGAAGAGAGAGAGGGGGAGAGAGGGATGGAGAGATACATAGAGAGAGTAAGTGAGAACAAGAAAGCAGGAACAAGACTGACAACATAATTTATTATATATACAGTACATTGCCATTTTTTTCCTCCCAGCTCGGAATGCCCAGTAGTGTTGGAACGTCCATTCCATCCCTCTGACATCTTCTATCAACTAGGAACAGTGCAGACTGGAACATGCACGTGTGTGCGCCACCAGTGGCTGGGGGAAATGCGTGTGACCAATCACAGCAGAAGAAAACGCGTGACCAATCACTGCAGAAGAAAACCTATGACTAATCACTGCAGAAGACAACGCGTGTGACCAATCACTGACAGCTGGGGGAAACACACATGACCAATCACTGTAAGGGGAAACGCACATGACCAATCGCTGCAGGGGGAAACGCACATGACCAATCACTGTAGGGGGAAAGGCATATGACCAATCGCTGCAGGGGGAAAGGCATATGACCAATCGCTGCAAGGGGGAACGCACATGACCAATGAAAATGCGTTTCACTCTGCAGTTCCTTAGCTGGGCGGTCCCTGCGCTGGAGGACTACACTGCGCAGACACAGCAGGCGGACGGACGCAGGCAGCCTGTCAGACAGACGAGTCGCCGGAGCGGTGAGATGGGGGAAGACCCCGCTGACTCGGTGGCTGTGTCACCACCCAGCGAGGCTGGTGCCCGCAGCTGTCTCTGGCACTGCCCGGGTTAGACTCCGGGGCACGTATTCATCCCCTGACCGATATTCCTGTGAAAATACCCGAGACCCGCTGACCTCATGACTCTCAGGAGCGACGCTCGTGGGCATCGTGGGCAGTGATGGACACAGCGGCCGCCACTAGAGGGCGCCACAGGGGCTACAGCGCCGGTCTGAGACCCTGCAGGTAAGGTGAGGTGTGGAACCGGCACCAAGCGCCACGCCACCCGTGGTGAGAGAGGCTGCCGCCGGGCCGCAGTGCATGCTGGGAGAGGCTGGGGGTCTTCGCCGGTCCCGGCAGGACCCGTTTCCGGTCCCACTGTCCCGCCCGTTTGCCCGCCTCGCCTCGCCCACCCCCCAGACCAGCCGGGTCCAGAGAGGGCCAGAACTGACCCAGTTAAATTCTCAGTCTTGGGCCGGTCCAGACTCCTGTCGTCACTCCAGCGGAACCACGCGATAGGCTCGCTTCTACATCATCAAGACGGTCCGCGTCTGTTCCGATCCCGCCCACCCCCCCCCTTTCGGATTTAACCCTTTCATGCCGGGGCTCCTGGAGGACCCCCCACCACAGCAGGGTGCACTGGCTTAGGATGGGGGGACAGCCCGTGACTGCAGAAGAAGCTGCGTCTGACATTTCTCCCCAGTAGGAGGCGCACCGTGTGGGGTTAGCCAAGGACAGCCACACGGGAACTGTCACAGCCAATCACTGAACCGCTCGGTGAATTTTTTTCCCCCCATCGCTGCCAAGTATTCCACCCTCTAGCCTTTCAGCAGTGAGCGACACAGTGCAGAGGACGGCTTCGTGACAGCTGTACAGACACCGGTTCCATTTCTCTCCGCCCCTCCCACAAACAAAAATATGTCATTAGAAAGAAAGAAAAAATAATAGCATGATGCACAACAGGGAAAATATCTCTGGGGGGAAAAAAAACGGGGTCTTATTACATAAAATTATAATTTACCACCACATTTATTTTCCGTAATTGTATCAGACTAATGAAGCACGCACTGTGTAGCGCGAATAATAATAGAATACCCGCGTTGCTATGGCAACGGGGCCTCCGGAACATCGCGAGGATTCGTCGGCGCAGAGAAACTCCGAGCGAAGCTCCTGCACACGGGGCCAGGCTGCGGGGCAGACACAAGGCAGGCAAAGGGGCGAGACTCGACGCACCGTTCCGAGGGATCGCTGATTCCTCTCCAGTATCCCGCTATGTGTGAACACCTGTGGGGCGGACAGAACGTCTGCACCACTCTCTTAAACCAACGCAGCCTGTAGCAGGTTAGGAATGACAGTCCTGGATAATGTGGCCACCCTGTGTTATGAACTCTCTGGCGCATTCTCCCATCTAAACGTTCATTCTCCCCTTTATAACAACATCAAAATCCTCGGTCCCATCACTGGTGTTACGGCTAAATCTTCCCCACAACTGCCTCCACTAGCTCTGTTTAATTAGGACCCACAGTCCCATCGCTGGTGTTACGGCTAAATCTTCCCCCCACTGCCTCCATTAGCTCCGTTTAATTAGGACCCACGGTCCCAACGCTGGTGTTACGGCTAAATCCTCCCCCACTGCCTCCACCAGCCCTGTTTAATCAGGACCCACTGACCCATCGCTGGTGTTACGGCTAAATCTTCCCCCACTGCCTCCATTAGCTCCGTTTAATTAGGACCCACGGTCCCAACGCTGGTGTTACGGCTAAATCTTCCCCCACTGCCTCTACCAGCCCTGTTTAATCAGGACCCACTGACCCATTGCTGGTGTTACGGCTAAATCTTCCCCCACTGCCTCCATTAGCTCCGTTTAATTAGGACCCACGGTCCCAACGCTGGTGTTACGGCTAAATCTTCCCCCACTGCCTCTACCAGCCCTGTTTAATCAGGACCCACGGACCCATCACTGGTGTTACGGCTAAATCCTCCCCCACTGCCTCCACCAGCCCCGTTTAATCAGGACCCACGGACCCATCGCTGGTGTTACGGCTAAATCTTCCCCCCACTGCCTCCATTAGCTCCATTTAATTAGGACCCACAGTCCCATCGCTGGTGTTACGGCTAAATCTTCCCCCACTGCCTCCACTAGCCCCATTGCTGGTGCTACGGCTAAATCCTCCCCCACTGCCTCCACCAGCCCCGTTTAATCAGGACCCACGGTCCCATTGCTGGTGTTACGGCTAAATCCTCCCCCACTGCCTCCACCAGCCCCGTTTAATCAGGACCCACGGTCCCACTGCTGGTGTTACGGCTAAATCCTTCCCCACTGCCTGCCCTGCCACAGCAGCTGAAAGTGAAATCTTTTATAAGACGGGAAGGTTTCTCATTGTCAGTTCCCTCATCGACCGCTGCGCTCCAAAACGGACAAGGGAGCAGCGGGACGGCAGCCGGACGCCCACGCGCCCCGCGTCCGGTGCGGTGATTGACAGGTCGAGCGCCGCCGTCCCCGCCCCCCCCCCCCCACCCCGTATCCGCACTTTGATTACGGCTAATCCCGGGTGAGACCCTCGCCCGACAGGGCTTAGAAATTCATAAAGCAGCCGGGGCCCGCGAACAATCAATCAATCAGTTCGGGGGAGCTTGGTGGCGGGACGGTGGCCCCCCGGGTGCCAGCCAACCCCCGCTCCAAATTCAGCGAGACGCGCGCATGAATCACCGACCGGCAAAGAGGAACCGGACCGAGCCAGCTCCACAGCGCCAACGCTTCGATCCGACACTCCTGCACTGTGACAGCATCACGTATTCACGACCGGCACAGTTTCTAATGTCATTTTTAATATTTTAAGACACACTAAACGTGCATTGATTGTGCCTGCAAATTCACCATCAAACATCAAACCGTGCATTAAATATGAGTCACTACTTCACTCTATTACGTATAAGGTGAGTACTGTATGTGTGTATATGCACCAAATGTGTAAATGTGTTCATCGGTAACCATAGCGACAAAGGAAATGGTAAAAATAAAGAGTCTAGGACAAGGCTGCCCAACCCTGTTCCTGGAGATCTACCATCCTGTAGGCTTTCACTCCAGCTCTAACAAAGCATTACATTACATTTATTCAGCAGACGCTTTCATCCAAAGCGACGTGCAAAAGAGCGTATCAAGGTCTTTGGAACAACCGCAGGTTTTGTAGTTGTTCCAATCACCTTGATATGCATTTTTAACACCTCGTTCAACAGCTAGAGGTCTCCGCGAGGTGGGTCTCCAGGAGCAGGGTTGGAACAGGCCCTCGAGCTGCTAATTACTAGAATCCGGTGTTCCAGATCAGGGCTGAAATAAAAGCCCACAGGCTGGTGCAGAATAACCGAACGGCCTGTTCTCCTCCTCCTCCTCCCACGCTCCCCACGGAGTTACCTGCGGCTCCGGGTTCCGGGTCACTCACCGGCGCACTTGGTGCGGCTGACCAGCGGGGGGCCGGGGGGCCCGGTGCCCCCCTCGCCCGGGCGCGTGAGCAGGACGCTGACCTGGTACTCGGTGTCCGGGTCCAGGTGCCACACCTTGTAGGTGAGGGCGCTGACGCCGTGCAGCTCGGACCAGGGCGAGCGGCTCGCCCGGTACTCGATCTCCCGTCGGATCACGGGGCCGTCCCCCACGATGGAGTTGGTGTTCAGCTGGAGGATCAGGTAGGTGGGCCCCGCCCGCAGGAGCTGCGGCGGCGCGATGGGGGAGGGCGGAACTGCGACGGAGACAGAGGCGAGAGGCGGAGTCAGACGCCGAGGGGCGGGGCGTCGATTCCGCAGACGTGCCGCGAATAAAAACCCGGCGACTCATTATAGCAGCGATTCACAACCCCGTGCCTGGAGAGCTACCGTCCCGCTGGCTTTCATTTCAACCCTAATTTGGCACACCTGACTCTATTTATTCACAGCTCAGCGAGATCTGTAGCTGTTGAATGAGGTGTTGCTTTGTTAGGGTTGTTAGAGAGGAAAACCGACAGGTGGGTAGATCTCCAGGAACAGGACAGAGAAGCACTGTGTCACAGTGAGAGGAGAGTGTGCTGTTAACATAAATAAACAACATAAGGACACTCAGGGACAGGAAATCACTGGATCACAGTGAGAGGAGAGTGTGCTGTTAACATAAATAAACAACATAAGGACACTCAGGGACAGGAAATCACTGGATCACAGTGAGAGGAGAGTGTGCTGTTAACAGAAATAAACAACATAAGGATACTCAGGAACAGGAAATCACTGTATCACAGTGAGAGGAGAGTGTGCTGTTAACAGAAATGAACAACATAAGGACACTCAGGGACAGGAAATCACCGTATCACAGTGAGAGGAGAGTGTGCTGTTAACAGAAATGAACAACATAAGGACACTCAGGGACAGGGTCTCGACGTTTGGGAGCGGAGCAAAGAGGAGGGGTGTTTCCCGCGGCTAATCCGTCGCTAATCCACCGCTAATCCCCTCCCTCCCGCAGGTAGGCGGCTGTATTACCGCCACGGCCGCAGGCCCCCCCCCCCTCCTCTCCTGCCCCTCAGGACGCATGGCGCCCCCCGGTGGCGGGAACGGGAATAGCACAGAACCGTGCGCGAAGCCCTTCAAACAGCCAGCGGCGGCGGCGGCAGGCGGATCGGCGGTGTTGGCGGACGCGCGGGCGGTTCCCGCCCCTACATCGCGCGGCCGGCACAACGCGTGGGCAGACCGCACCGCGCGGGTTTCTACGGTAACAGGAAAACGGAACAGACGTCTTTGCGCAGTTCCCTTTTATTATGACACATTTCTGTTTTCCTCATTCGCACGCGGGCCGTACGCGAGGGCCCAGACTGGGGAGACGGCCGTGAATCACATGACGTACGGTAGAGCCGGGTCCTCACTCCAGTGATTCAGAGGCGAGGACCTTGCTTCAGGGCACCCAGTCAGGGGGCTGCAGCGAGATCGGGACTGTGTCCAGCTGCGTGATTGGTGCAGTCCCAGTGCCTCCCCCCCCCCCCCCCCTCACCCCCGGGCCCTTCGTAATCCGGGCTGACGCGCATCGGCGCGTCGCCATGGAGAGGCGACATAAACATTCAGAGCAGAGAACAGGAAGCTCCAGTCCATGCTTGGCGCTGTTTTTAGCTCCCCGCCTCCTCCTCCCTGGACGCGAGTTCCCCACGCGAGATGGGGGGGGGCAGGGGGGGGGGGGGTCGCCTTGAGCAGGGTGTCACTCTGCTCCGGGTACAGAATGAAGCATGTGCGTGAGTGTGTGTGTGTGTGTGTGTGTGTGTGGTTGTGTGAGTGTGTGTGTGTGTGTGTGTGTGTGTGTGTGTCTGTGTGTGGTTGTGTGAGTGTGTGTGTGTACGTGTGTGGTGTTTGGTGTGCGTGTGAGTGTGTGTGTGGTGTTTGGTGTGCGTGTGAGTGCGTGTGTGTGGTTGTGTGTGTGGTGCGTGCGTGCTTGCGTGTGCGTGTGTGAGTGCGTGTGTGTCTGTGTGTGGTGCGTGCATGCGTGCGTGTGTGTGGTGTTTGGTAAGTGTGTGTGGTGTGTGTGTGGTGTTTGGTAAGTGTGTGTGGTGTGTGTGGTGCAGGGCAGGCTCTCACCTCTGACGATGAGCTCAGCGAAGTTGGAGACGGCGGCCCCGCGGGCTGACGGGGTGACGCAGCGGTACAGGTCCCTCCCGCCGCTCTGCGCCGCCGCTAGCTGAACGCTCGCCACCACGCGGCGGAAACTGAGCCGCTTCACCGAGACGGCCGGAGTCACCGCCCCACTGTGCCTCTGCAACAGAGAGCTGGGGTTAGGGCTACAATTAGGCTAAGGTCAGGGCTAAGGTTGGGCCTGTAGTGGTTAGGGTTAGGGTTAGAGGTTAGAGGTTAGTGGTTATGGAATGAATGTAGTCAATGGGAAGTCCTCACAAGTATAGGGGACTGTGTGTGTGTGTGTGTGTGTGTGTGGTGCGTTGTGTGTGTGCATGGGTGTGCCTGTGTGTGTGTGTGTGTGCGTGTGCGTGTACGTGTGAAAATATCTGTCTGGTATGGTACAGTACAATCTTTAAACTGTGTCCTGTGTCTGGTAATAAACTAATCTCTCATCCATAAACTGATCTCTATAATTTTAAACTTCTCCAAAGTGCGGTTAAGATAAAATCCCACAGAAAGCAAACAGATGGGTTTCAGGAAACAAGGTGAGACAAAGGAGAGCAGGGAAATGATGTTAATTAAAAGGAGAATGTGCAAACAGACTGCTTTGGCTCATTAAGACAGGACCACAACAACAAAGAGGCTCCCCTTGAGAGAGAAGGTGTCTCAGACACGATTATAAATATCTCAGAAAAATCGAAACCTGGTTTTTGAACGCACAAAGACTTTTTTTTTTTTCAATTTGAGATGTTTTCTCCCTTGTCATTAATCAATCTGGAATAGCTGATCTAAGACCGTGTTTACACTTGGTTTTAAAATGCGTCTTGGGCGATCGGATCACAAGTGGACAGCGTTAAATACAAGTGTAAACCACCACCAAGACGCATTGTGATCCGATCACTCAAACCACTTGCCGGGGTGGTCTGGGGCGCATTTGACCACGTATCTTTTGTAGTGTAAATGCTAATGCGTCCCCGACAAGGATGCAACAGGAAAATACGTCATCAATGCAGGACGTGGTGGTTGATTTGCAAGTCGCAGATGACTTTGTCCTGCCAATCTCAACAGCTGGAATAGCCCGTACATGTATATTAGTCCTTGAAACATTTTTGTTTTCTTAGCCAGCCCGTGCGGAACAAAGCTGCCGCTTGTCTGGCGACCTTCTGGCGAAATCTGTACACAAGTGGTCAGCTGGACGCCTTGGAGACGCGTGATAGACACAGGTGTGAACGGCGGTGTGTCTCGGCTGTCCACTTGTGTTCGGATCGCCGAAACGCATCTTCAAACAAGAGTAAACAGGGTCGTACTCAAGCTGGACCCCCGTTGATAATTTGTGGGACCACAGACGAGTTAAAGGTCTCCTCTGGAGCCACTTATTTTATGTGCCACCGCGGGCATTGACCGAAATTCTCCACGTGCGCCAAAATTGTTCCCCTGTGGGGATATTGAACACCAAACCACGGGGCTCACACTGCACACTGAAACAGTGCCTTATCAGGATGAGCAACCCAGCAGCCAAAAGAAAAAAAAAAAAGCCTTTTGAAATAAGAGGAAATAGCACATAGATCACCATGTGTCACACACTAACATGAGTCACAGGTTTGCATATGCCACTGGTTTTTTTTTTTCTCTGGCTCAAAATAGGACTTAGGTGGTGACTTCGCTTGACAGCAACTGCGGTCCATCTGGCTTTGCCGCCACTGGTAACTCGAAGCCTGTCTCCCTACGCATACCTACATTAAAGATCTGTAAAGTCTTTTCAGAGACCACCACAATACATTAAGCTATAAAAAAAAGAAACGTGGCAACAAAAAAAACAAGACCAGGTCAGAACCTAGTATATAGCTGGACAGGCCGACCAATGGTGTAACTTCATCACTCACTCAGTCACTCAGTCACAGACATTCGCATTTGTAGGGCTGGCCCCGCTGTTGCACTCTAGCCAAAAATTGGAACAATTGAAATATTTTTTATTCTTACACATTGTAAGCACTAGAATTGGGGTGGAAATATAGCCTATACTGAAGGATTACCACCTTGTAAGGGGTCATTCTGTGGGAGTAGTGGTATTTGGAATTGCAATATGTCTTTGTCACACACCAGCTTAACACCCCTGGGAGGGAGATGCGGAAGTTTCGGGAAAAAACATTGGTAGTTGCCACGGGGAGAGAGAGAGAGAGAAAGAGCGCACCCCCACCAACATCTAAATAAATAAACAAACAACTTTACCCTTCCCACTCACAGGTTCCGGGCGAAAACAATAAACTAAGAAAAACAAGCTAAAATAAGATAGACAAAAGAACGAAAAACAACAAAACTGAAATGAAACCAAAATCAAAACTCGCTCTTGTTGTGTACTCCTGGTCTCGGCCCCGAACCGTGGACAGTAGCACACCTTTAAGCACCTGGGCTGATTAGGTAACGCGACCCGGGTGCGAGTGCGCTCTCCACCAGCCGGCACAGCAGAGGCCAATCCGCTTCTTCAGCGGACTGAACGCCAGTGTTGAAATGCATGTTATTTTTGTGACTCAACACTTGAGGGTACAAAAACAACCTTTTAACTTAATGAACCCACACAAATTCCACCTTAATATATAAAAATAATTTTATACATTCACTCAAGAGTGCTTGCACCATACTTTTTGTCACTGGTGTTACTTATAGGCCTGCCTTCTGACCTTCTTCATTGGATTATCGCATAATTTTGGCAATTGCATAGAATTGCCAAATACCGAACCAATTCCCATTCATTCCACGGTTATGAGATCACATATTGTGTATAAAGCAGCATCACATATTTCAGACATTTTGATGGAATTTTGTCCAATAATAATGATCTATAAATATGCGTTAAAAGTCAGCAGATGCCTCATAAATACACCGTCCTACAAAGACACAAAACTGCCAAAATTTCCGAAGGTAGGCGGGTTGCTGTAGAAAACCACAGTCGTTTGCAGACTGTTGGCACACTGTCCACTGTCTCATTCCTTTCTGCAATTAAACGGTTCTACTGAAGTTAATCCAACACGTCTAAGGTGGTAAGTAAACTTTAAATCAGTCAAAACTTCAAAAACTTGAAATGAAGCATCGTTCGTGATCAAATTGTACCAATAAATGCGCACGGACCATTTCTAATTGCTTTATGGGTGTTATTATTATTAGTAGTATTTTATTTTATTTTTTGCATGATTTCTCCTATAGATGGGTTTGGAGCCTTGAAAAAACATTTTTATCTGTCGTTGGTTGGAGTTGACATGGCCAAAACAGACTCTCAGTACTACAAAGAGAGCTGTAGTTGAGAACGGAAATACGGATAATAACCAGGGCACTAAATAGCTTCATATTGTAGCTATTCTTATTTTAGCTTTACAATGTTATAGCTATTAGCCCTGTACAGTACGTTATTGTGATGCATGACTGGCTTTATGAAAAATCTAATTGGTTAATAACATTTCCGTAGCGTCGCTTCCTTATACTACTAAAATCTCATTGGCCGACGTGACAAATCGCCTCGCTGTACCCCGTTGCACTACGTGAGCAAAGTCGGAAACATCCAGCATGTTTGAAAACGATCCGCTGGTCGCAGACTGGATCGGGTGAACGGGACAGAGATTGACTGGAGCGGCCTGACCCTCTCGGACTACGCGAGCAGCGTGGTGAGGCTTGCGATGTGTTCGTTTTCACGCCGACTTCGAAAATTCGTCCGAACCGGCTGCGATGCCGTAAAGTGTACGCCCAGCCTAACGGGCGGCTTGAAAAAAGACATTTCAATGCAGGAAAAAACCTGACTTCAGGTCTCCTCGCCTAATGTCACCACAACGAGGTTCCTAGCTGCGACCGCAGCTCTATAGCTCTGTCGGTTGGTCGGTTGGTCCACAACAAGTATCCCACCCCATAGCGGCCACAGTTTTCGCCCCAGGAGGCTGAAATTTGGCATGGACGTCAGTAATGACCGAAGGTATAGCAGAGAAAGGCCGACTGACCAAGAGGGGGCGTGGCGATGGGCGTGGCCTACCACAAAAAGGCGCATAACTCCCGAATGGATTCACAGATTCGCACAAGATTTTGTGGAAAGGTTGGTCATGAGCCAAAGAAGAGGTCACATGTTTCTGTGAGGGTGTGTGCGTGGATGCATGCACGCATGGATGCCTGCGCGTGTGCGGTCGCAGCTATTGTGGATTCGTGCTTGTATTTTCTATCTCTCAGTACATAAGACATCACAGATACAGTTTTCAGTCTTAAAGGTTAAAACCCAATTATCATGGACACTCTAGAGTGACGAAGGAGGAAAGGGGGGGGGGAAGGTGGGCTGTGGGTGGGAAGGGATTATGACAGTACTTTGAAAGCACCACATATTTTCCTCTGCCATTAAAAATGTTTTAAAGTACGGATTATTGTGATTTTTGAACTTGCGCTAGCAGTGAAAAATGTTCATTGAACATTCTGTGCGTAAAACAGATGTAAAAAAATCCTCTTCAATAAATGTATAAATGCGATCCTTCACTAAAAAAAAAAAAAAAAAAAAAGGTATGAGATGCCAAGCACAGCCATTTCATCTGTGAGCTACCTTTCCAGCAACTGCCAGTTCAAAAGACAGTTAGATGTGGGACCATCAAGGGCAAAAGGAAGACTTTGTTAGCTTTCGCTAATGTATTCCTCTCATACTGAGGGAGCTGCAAAAAACTACTCCTACTTTGTAAACAAAAATACGGGGACAGCCTGTCGGGAAAATAAAATGCTGCCATCGATTCTCTTAAAGTAAAAGAAAAAGAATCCAACGCCATCGGCCTTTGGTCAGTCGTTTGGATTCACTCTAGAATACGCCTAGTCATTTATGCCCACAAAACCAGCCGAACAGCATCCAACAGACCGCTCCCATACACAAAAGAATCTATAATGTGCCGTAAGCACACTATATCTCAGGTAGGTACTTAAAATGCATTTCACTCTACCTTCCAAAAGTGAACTTCGATCACAGTTTAAAACATTTGGTCTACAAACTTTAGAAGTAGTTCATGGATGGCATACTTAGAGTACCATTCTGGGACTTTAAGTATACTTAAAATGGGCAAATTTTGTTGCATAAAGGACTTAAAAATGTACCTAAAACAGAAACAGAAATATACTTCGAAAAATACATTTTTATAAACTACTACTTCGTAAGTGGCTGCTTCACCCATTCCACCTTCAAAATCAAAATCAGCCTGGCTCAGCCGTCATCCTGTACCACCACGTTGCAAACCCCACATCCCTACCCCACCAGATTTAAGCCACGCCTCCACCCGCGACCCCGCCAGGCCTCCGAGGCCGCGGCGAACCGCGAACTGACCTCCAGCAGGAACTCCTCCATCTCGGACGCTCGGCCGGTGGCGACGCACTGGAAGGTGGCATTCTGCCCGGTGTTCACCTCCACCTCCCCCAGGCGAGAAAAGTGCGGCACCTTGTCTGCGGGGACAAACGGAGAACAGGTCACGGGGGTCGCGTCAAAGTCCGAGGCGGATGTATGCGGGCGCTCACACCGAGCTCACACCGTGAGGCGTGCGTTCAAAACGACGAACGTTCTTAGCGAACTACGTTTCGCGGCCGATTGTTACCGTTGGACGATTTTAAATGAACATTCCATTTAGTTCGCAACCAGCGCATTTTAAATAAAAATGGACGCGACTAAATGGAAAAAGGCAACTTTGCAAACGTTAACATAAGTGAAAAAAAGATAGCTTGATTAAGTCTAACAATGCTAGCCAGAACAATTATTACATTGATCAAAGTCAATTATAACAGCCAAATGATTGTCAGCTTATCTGGTCTCTCAGTGTCTTTCCTGTCAGCAGTCAGTTTTGTTTGCGGCGCATATATATATATATATATATATATATATATATATATATATATATATATATATATATATATGGTAAAAATGAAACAGAAACAGCTTAAATACCAAATATTTTTCATCTGAGAAAATTTGTACTGTTTACCAGTCTGTGACATCTGTCTTGATCAGGGACTACAGATGAAAATGGTCTTTTCAGCTAAATGTGGCACATTTTCATATTTCATAAGAAGTGTCTGTGGAAATGTTGAGTGCCTGTCAAATAAATACAATGCATGAAAAATAAAAAAATAAAAACTGCCATCTGTAAAGTGCTGGCCAACTGTAAAAGAGGAGAGAGAGGGAGAGAGAGAGGGAGAGAGAGAGAGAGAGAGAGAAGGAGAGAGAGAGAGAGAGAGAGAGGGAGAGAGAGAGAGAGAGAGAGAGAGAGAGAGAGCGAGAGCCAGCCAGCCAGCCATGCACGCAAGAAAAAAAATCAAAAAGAACGAACGGCAAGCCGTTTTTTTCCACTGACAACCTCTTGGTGTGTCTTCATCCAGGGGTCTCTTTACACTGATAAACATTCTATTTGCCCGGAACGCTCGTGTGTGGACTGAATGCTCGGGGGAATACAATAGAAATGTCAAACTGCGCTTTAACCTGAATCCAAAGCAGGAAAGCCAGGGTGCCATCCATCACCCCCACACCCCCCCCCCACCCCCCACACCCCCCCCCCCCCGTTTCTCCCCCGTGGGCCGAGCGCTTAGTCAGACACAATGCACTGGAACCCCCGGCAAGTCCAAACTCATGGTTATTTAATGGAGAGTGGGGAGGGAGGAGTGGGGAGTGGTGGTGGGGGGGGGGGGGTAAAATAGGAGGCTAGCAGGAACTTCAGATACAGACAGGGGGCCCGAGGATAGCATAGCCTAACTAATGGCAGGCAGATCTAAAAAGGCCATAGGGCTGTAAGGCGTGATGCTTCTACTCACTTAGCCCTAGAACCTGCCCTATCAGTTTATCCATTACCTTAGTCCCAACCCCGGCCTCAATCCTGCCCTAAAGGTGAATCAGGAATGAAGAAGCCGAAAACCTTTAACGGTAATCCAGACCATGTGAACGTCACACCCCAGCCACTAATCCCAACCAAAGAACACAGCATACTCTATCCTACAGTACGCTAACCACAACAACTCCGACCACCATAACCCAAAGCTCTAACTGAATTAGCAGAAGGATTTTATAACTGTCACAGATCTCTCTAGGCTTTTTAAAACCTGACCTGCCCCTGGTTTGAGGAGCCAAACCCCACTGGGGCACAGAATTTAGTGCGAAAACCAACCGAAAAACATGGCCGACAGTCATGCAAATGGCTGACTGTCCCATGTGCCACACGCTACGGTCTAAAGCAGCGGTTCTCAAACTCGGTCCTGGGGGACCCCTGTGCGCGCTGGCTTTCATTCCAACCTCAATGGCAATCCCGGAATTTTAACAAGCCGTTAATTTTTCATAATGAGGTGCTTTTCATGTTTTAGAGTCGTTGCTAAGCACCTTGATTAGCACAATCAGGATCAGGTGTGTGCGCCCACACCGGCCCTTCCTGGAACCCCAGCTCTAAAACATGAAAAGCACCTAATTAAGAACAATTAACTGCTTTATTTAAAAATTCTGGGATTGCAGTTGAGGTTGGAAGGAAAACCGGGGCACAGAGTGGTCCCCCAGGAGCGAGTTTGAGAACCGCTGGTCTACAGCAGGAGGCTGAGGCGTCAGTGCTGAGCACGCATCCTTTTACGACAGGTATCCCCGAAGGGGCCTCGGAATCCGACGTCAAAACGACGAGCGGGGTTTTCACCGCCGCTGTCAGCGAGCGGGCAGGGGGACGTCCTGCGTCTCGCTTCCCGTCCGTGACGGTCCCGCCCGTCACGTTCCAACGAGCCGAGCGGTCCAGCCATTCGCCGGCGGTTACGCTTTTCGATAGAGTGCCCGCGACTCGGTGCGTCCCGCCGTCTTTCCTTAATTTAGCGAGTCAGAAACTGATCCAAAAAAAAATAAATAAAAATAAAATCTCAAAGAGCAGGAGGGTGACTTTGAGAAGTTAGCCTCAGAGATGCTAAGTGGGCAGGACAACGGAATCAGCCAGGGTTCACGCAGTCCCATTTGGTGGGTAGGGGGGTTGGGGGGGGGGGGGTGGAGAGGGGGAATCGGTTGACAGGATGGGTGGGTGGATTTAAAAAAAAAAACGAAATTGAAAAACGCTAAACGCTAACCCAGCCGTCAAACAGGGCCGACGTGCCCTGAAGGACAAACGGAGCACTTCGGCCCGCGGCGAGATGCGGTTCGACTTCAGGTCTCGAGAACGCTGAGGAAGGGGCGGGCGAAGAGGACGGCTGGGATTGGAAGCCAGCCAGCCAACCGACGCCAGGGGGAGTGGCCTGGGGGGTCCTCTTCCAGGCATCAGAAAAAGACGCGCCCGAGGGGTACAGTTACGGGCTGAAGGGCAGTCTGACCCCTTGCACCCCCCCCATGGCGAAGAGGATGCAGATTTTCTGGAGTTGAGAACACTGCCTTTTACAGCCTCTGCCCAGAGACTCCGCTCAAATTATCTTCCAATGCGGCCCTTTAAGAACCCCCTTCCTCTTCAAGGAGCTATTTCTTTTCTTGGCAGTGAAATTATTGTAAATTATTCAGGCAAGGATTTAAAAAAAAAAACTAACACAAACGACTAATAAATAACCGCCTCCCAGGTGGGGTGCCAAGCTAAAGCACTAATCCTGGGCGTGGTGTGTGGATCTGGAGTTGAATTGCTCCCGACTGCCCTCCAGTGCAGCCCTGGAACAGGGCCACAAAGACTATAGGGCATTACAGACTGTCCTATCTGCAGCAAAGACCACAGCCCCCCTCTATTCCTGGTCTGTTCTGAATTGCCCCTCTCTTCCTGGTCTGTTCTGAATTGCCCGTCTCTTTCCGGTCTGTTCTGAATTGCCCCTCTCTTCCCGGTCTGTTCTGAATTGCCCCTCTCTTCCCGGTCTGTTCTGAATTGCCCCTCTCTTCCCGGTCTGTTCTGAATTGCCCCTCTCTTTCCGGTCTGTTCTGAATTGCCCCTCTCTTCCTGGTCTGTTCTGAATTTCCCCTCTCTTTCCGGTCTGTTCTGAATTGCCCTTCTCTTTCCGGTCTGTGGTGATCTGCACACGCTCACTCCATGTCTGCCTCCCCATCCCCGCAGCAGGGGAAGCCAGAATGGCGGGATTCTCCAGGTAACTGCAGACAGGCGAGAACACGCTCCAGTTCAGCCGCCGGCTTCGAAGCGAAGCGTAATTAATTTATCTTAGCGACAACCTGACGACGGATGCCGGCTGATATCGAGGACGGAGCGGGGGGGGGGGGGGGCAATAACGCACCTGGCTACGCCGAACGGAACCTGCGCCAGACGCGTTGCCCAGACAACGAGGCGGGGGGGGGGCTGGGGGGGGGAGACACACTGACAGAGCTTTCTGTTCTTCAGGGTTGTTTTTTTCTTTCTTTCATACCACAGCCATGTGAGTGAAGTACATGAGAAAGAATCTCTCGATGGGCACCGCCACTGAGTGCTGAGAGGCGGGGGCGGGGCACGCGGGGTCATGTGACCTCAGCGGGGCGCAGAGGCGGACCCAGACTGCCCGGGGTGAGCGCGCCTGTCTGGCCGGTCGACCGGCAGGAAGTGCGTCCGCCGCTCGCTCGCTCGCGCGTCTCCTCAAACAGGTCGCCGCGGACACGGTCGCCATAGCTACTTACAGCAGGGGTAGTTGAGCAGCAGGATGTCGTCTAAGCCGATGTAGCCCCGCCGCTCTGCGGAGACGGTCGCTTCAAACAGGATCTGTGGGAAAAGTGGCAGAGTGGAAAATTCCCATAATGCAACACAGGGAGGGGGGGGAAAAAAGCATAATCATGCTGTAATCATTGGCTCTGAGGATAGTATTCTGAAACTGTCTTGAAAGCAGATGGACCCAAAGAAAGGGCTTTCTCTTAGAAGCATCGCATCTAGGCCTCCTTTGCTAACACCTGTTCCAAACGGATCGGTCCAGTCCTCACCGAAAAACGTTCGTTGCCATTTTGGCGATGTGCCCGAGTACCTGTCATCAATCTCTTTTCCCTGGGAAGAAAATTAATGGCATTTTGCGGATTAGTGGCATTTCCGGGGGATACAAGAAAGCGGCTCATCAGAGAAGCGGCTTGACTTTCGACTGCCAAACAGCAGTTGACATTTTTGCGTTGATATTTTCGACGTCACGTGGCTGTTTCTATCGCACCTCCGGAGAGTGAGCTCGAGACAGAGAGCATGCGGGTGAAACAGAGAGGAAGTGAAAGGAGAGAAGAAGAACAGAATAAAGGAGGAAAGAGAAATAGCCAGAGACGAGATACGGACAGAGAAAGACGGGAAGAGCAAAGGAAATAAAAAAGGATAGAGAAAGTGAGAAAGGGTAAGGACGAAGACAGCGAAAGAGTAGCATGAGATACGGTGCTCATTGGTAATCTCCACAGATTCCATAACATCTTTAATATTTCATTACAAGGTTCAGCTCCTCAGTCTCTAACTCTACCCAGACAGAAAAGAAGCAATACTTTGAAAAGCAGCACCTAAAAAAAAACATCAGGACATCTGTGTTCTCGGCTTTCTTTAATTCCGTACGTGGAAACATTCCCACAAGAAAAGAAATGCATTACCATGAATTACCATCACTGCTTTGCACGACAGTTACATGAACATAGCGATATGAACATTAAAAATATCGAAAACACTGGAATTCCAAGCTATTCACCTGTTTCAGAAATAAATTCATAAATCCTGCAGTATAAAGGAAATACAACTTTGACGCAATAATCAAATGTTTTCAGAAATCAACAAAGGCGTACGGAGGACAATTAAGCGTGAATTAGTCAGAAGCATTAAGGTGTAAAACAGAATACAGGTGTTTTATAACTGACAGAGAGTTTTCCGTAAATCGCGTGCGTTTCTGCGACGACAAAAAAGCGTCTGAAGAAAACAGACAGTAGAGTTTCCAAAGGTTTTTTTAAATTTATTTATTTATTTATTTATTTTTTTGCGATAGAACAAATCGGTCCTCCACCTCGACGGCGGCGAACACGCTTAACCCGCGCAGGCTGACGGTAAGTCAGCTCGGGGATTAATGGCGGCGCGGCTTGTTTTTCACTCCCCGCTCCCCGAGACGTTACTCAGGCGCACGCCGCTTATTGACAAAGTCTTCGCCGAGTCCGGGATCTAAATTTATTTTTCCCGAGACCATTAGTCAGAGCCGGCGAAAACAAACTGCCACGGCGCCCGCGACTCTGATGCATCGTGTTTACGATCGCGTTTAAGGAGAAAATTGATTAGCGTCGGTTGTTTTAGCGGAGCCCGTGGGCGCGCACGCGCTTATTGGGCCGTACGTTCGTATCCTTTTTTCTGTCACGTACTAATAGCCAAAAAAAAAAAAAAAAGTGTCTTCTCTTGCTAAAGGGCTCGTTCTAGCGCGGAGGTGCGCTCCGTGGTCCGTGCCGGTGCCCTCCGAGCCTGGCCCGGGGCCTCAGGCCCGAACGGACCGGCTGGCAGGGCGGCCCGGATGAAGGGCGTTTCGCTCCGACGCGACTCCTCGCCCAACAGCGCCTCCTCTGGTCAGCGGGGTGCCTGCGGCTCATCGTGAGCCAGTCGCTCCCAAAGCGCTGTCCCTCAGCGGAGCGACTACGCTACTCAGCGGGCGGGCGGCAGCGTAGCGTAGCGGGTAAGGAACCGGGCTTGTCGCCGAAAGGTCGCAGGTTCGATTCCCGGGTAGGGCACACTGCCTAACCTTAACCAGCACTGCTTCAGTGTGTACCCAGCCGTATAAATGGATGCAGTGTAAAATGTTGTGTAAGTCGCTCTGGATAAGAGCGTCCGCTAACAGCCTGTATTGTAATGCGTGGCAGAGTTACACAAGTGCTAGCGCGCGGCGCGCTCTTCAGGAGACCTCCGCAAGCCGCGCAGAACAGCGCGGCACTACCGCAGGTCGGGGTTATCGATTGCGCCCTCAAGACCGTTTTTTTAACGATGAAAATCGGGGTTTAAAAAAAGTCCAGTATTCCATTTTTTTTTTTTTTTGTTTCCAGTGAGGTCACGTAGAGGTGCCGCGCACACACAGCACAGCCTCGTGATGAGGTGGTTGGGTTCACCGAATCCTCCTTGGTAATAGGTCGGCTGATACAGCTTAGATCAAAAGCCGGAGGGGCACGTGCGGGAGCTTTGACTGACAGGTCAAAGGAGACTCTTCCCAGAAGGACGTTGGGTTCCCATAGCCACTCGCTGCCCACTAAGCACTCGCTGCAGAGAGGCCGCGACAAAAGCCAATTAAGATTAAACAATACAAACGCCATTAGTGCCATGAGCCCACAGGGAACAACACTCCCACACTTTACTGAACTGCTGTTTTAAAAGAAATTTTTTTATTGGCTTTTTGAGCTTATTAATATTTTTTTTTTTTTTGCTTATTTCTGCAGGAAAGATCGTACATGCTGATAGGAACATTATTTCTCTTTCCACCCCCCCCCCCCCCCCCACCCACCCCCACCCCTGTGGGGGGAAGAAAAAAGACTCTGGTTCGAGGACCCTGTCTCAAAGACAAACAACAAAATAGTGAGTAATAAAATCTCCGGGATGGATTAGAGGCGACCTGGGAAGCCCCTGCTGGGCTGTCGTCACTGACTCTGACATGGAGCTTATTTTTCCAGACCTGCAGGAGGCCCTAAAATCCCTTTTGTCAGAACGACCTTCAGCCTCCAATACAACCCCCCCTCCTCCTCCGCCCCCCCCTTACAAAACCTCCACCACTCTGCGCCTAAGAACATATTTCCAGTGTCTCTTATAGTGTCTATGACAACGTTCAGAAAAGCGAATACATTTATTTTCATTCAAACTATTCTTCAATTATATTGGTTACTGGAATTTACCATAAACATTATCGAATTGCTGTAGACTATGAAGAATACCTCAAGTCACGTCATTTCATTTCATGTTTCTTATTTTCTGTGCACTCGTTTGTTTGTTGAATACAGTGCGTCATATCAACTGATTTTAAATATAGGCACAAAACACCCAATTATATGCAAACAAGCCTCTCATTTTCAAGGCACATTGAAAACCTTGTAAATAAAATGGGCAAAGAACCGGCTGTTTTAAAAACATGGTTGCAAAAATATCTAACACCACCAGATCTTGAGTGCTCTAGTTTGGTCTCATCTGGACTATTTCCAGGTAGGACCGTCAACTGCTATAAAAAAAATAAATAGAAAAATGTAAGCAAACTTCAGTTGGTCCAGAACAAGGCAATATGACTTGCACTCCAGTGTCCATACCGCACAAATTTCAACAACATGCATTCTATTCTTCACTGGCTCAGTCTAGATAATAGCCTGCATGCCTCGTTACTAGTCTCCGCATGGAATATAATACATAAAAAACTCCAAAATACACTATATGACCAAAAGTATCTGGACAGCCCCTTGGCTGTTTTTCATGGTTTGAGCTTGGCCCCTTAGTTTCAGTGAAGAAAATTCTTAATGCTACAGCATATAATCGCATTCTAGATGATTCTGTGCTTCCCCAACAGTTTGGGGAAGGACCTTTCCAGTTTAAGCATGACCACGCCCACTGCGAGTTCCATATAGAAATGGTTTTGTCAAGAACGATGTGGAAGAGCTTGACTGGCCTGCACAGAGCCCTGACCTCCACCCCATCCAACACCTTTGGGATCAATTGGAAAGTCAACTGTGAACCAGGCCTAATTGTCCAATCAGTGCTGACCTCACTAATGCTCTTCTGGCTGAATGTAATCAAATCCCTGCTGCAATTCTCCAACATCTAGTATAAAGCCTTCCCAGAAGAGTGGAGGTTGTTATAGCAGCAAAGGGTGGACCAACTCCATATTAATTTTGATGAGATGTTGGATGTCAAGTGTCACATACTTTGGGTCATGTAGTATAATCAAGCTCTAATTTTACATACCTGTCAGTCATGCAACTGAAGGCCGGATCTCAATCCCCAAAGTGAATAGTCACTCCTTGAGACATACATTAGTATACAGATCAATAGTTGCATGAGATGCTCTACCTTCCCCCATCTTCAAAATAACAAGCAAATCTTAATTTAAAAAAACGAATTAGGTTACTGCTATCTAAGAGCGTAGCACCCCTTAGGAAATTAAACTCGCATCAGAAAGAAAACAAATGATCAAGATGAGATGGTGCTAAAGCCATTAAAATAGGTAAAAGTCCAGACTCCATTACATGGCGTGATTTCTAAACAAAATCCAATTGTATATGATGTACATTGCAGACACGTATTTCATTTAATACATCGGACTGATGTGTAATGTGGTTTTTTCTTCTTCTTTTAATAGTAATAATATATGTTAATAATAATGTTTTGATGTTTGTGTGAACCCCAAAAAGAGAAGCTGTCCTTCATGGTACTTAATGGGGATCCAAATAAACTAAACCAAAAATGATTTCCACTCTTACTCAACCTACACACATTCCTGTAATTTGAGTCTGTTTATTTGGAAGGGCAAGGAAATTATCTTTTTTTTTTTTTAAATGCAAACTTTAAGTGGAAATGTTTCTTTTTTGCTATTATATACTGGCTCCTCGCCCATCCCATAATCACCACAGAAAAAATCTCCCACACAGATACGATAAAAAAGAAAATTCAGCACAACTTTTTAAAAAGTGCACACCATCAAACGAATGCGAGCTTAAAAGAGCAAGCGTGATCACTGCCATTGCCTCTGCAATTCAACCATCTGTTGGGAAATGCGAACCAATCAGAACAGCTCTCCACGTCTCTTAAATACCTCATAAGCAGGAATACTCCACAGGCTAAAAACATAGCCTAAGCTCGCACAAATTTTATTTTTAAATATCTGAGAAGGACTAACTCCACTTCACTCTCTGAACTTCCCAGCATTTAAGACCTTTTTTTTTTTAGCTCAGTCTCAGTTGCTATATACATGTAGTCCCAGATATTTAAGGACAGTATTTGAGCATTTATCAAAAAAATGTTCAGGCATTACAAACCATGAAAGTTACTGCAGTTCTGTGGAGCTTTAATTCTGTGCATATTAGAATCAGTTCTCCACAATTCGTACGGGAGAATCTGGCATAATGAGGCTCACTGTAGCATTTCCTAGACTGCCCCCAAGAGGATGCAACGGAAGCCATTTCAAGGTTAATAAGTTATCGACACGTCGAAAAAGGCAACAAAATGGCCGATCCTTCCTACGCCTTCTGTCACAGCGAAGACTCCTGCTCGGGAAAAAGAAGCTTAATAAAGTTGCGTGAACCGTTGCTTTCTGGGTAATGGGCCTCACGTGGTCGTGGAGGTCCACGCCGAAGCAGTGCATGCTGGACAGGGGATCTCACCTGATAGTCGTTTGGCCAGAAGGTGCTGACGGCGAGCTCCACCTGGTGCCACTGGCGTCCGTGGGAACCAGACACGTTCCAGACGGGGTTTCCCAGGGGACCGCCGTTCACGCGCACGTACACCCGCAGGGTCCCGGGGCTGTGCCCGTCCCGACTGTACAGGAAGTAGCTGAACTGGACGCAGTGGGTGTCGTTCTCGCTGAGGGCGCGCAGGAGGAGGTGGGCGCGCTGGCCCGAGGCATGCTGGGAAGCGTTCACCAGCATGAAGGACCCTGGGGTGAAGGAAAAAACAGGAAGGGAGGTCAGAGGTCGTCCGTACGGAAGGAAAATCGAACACAGGAAGGGAGGCCACAGGTAGTCTGTTTGGAAGGAAAAGTGAACAAAGAAGGGAGGTCAGAGGTCGTCTCTATTGAAGGAAAAGTGAACACAGGAAGGGAGGTCAGAGGTCGTCTGTATGGAAGGAACAGTGAAAACAGGAAGGGAGGTCAATGGTCGTCTCTATGGAAGGAACAGTGAACACAGGAAGGGAGGTCAGAGGTCGTCTGAATGGACAGAACAATGACGCTACTGTGGTATCAAGGCTGAGGAGGGTGTCGAGCAGGACCTTGTTTCTATGTGGATCGATGGCGCGCAGATTCACAGATCTTCGCGCGACCCGGACCTCTCGCCTCAATAACCAAGCCCCGCGGTACGAGCCCATCCCGGCGCTACAGGGATCGGTGAATCACGGCCGACACGAGGCAGCGGCATTATTCACAGAAGAACAAGCTGTTGTCTCCAGAGCAATCGGGGGGCAGCGAGGTTGCTGGGAAATAGCCAAGCGAGCCGGAGCGCTTAGCTCAGCGGCGGCGGCGGCTGCCCTCGCTCGTTAATCACCGCGGCGCAGCTATTAGCCGCTAATGGCGGCTGAGGAGACCCTCAGAGCGCGTGACGCGGAGCAGAGAGCGCAAGATTGATTACGGAGAGGGGTGCGTGCATCCCTAAAACCCCTCCCCCAAAAACCTCTCCGTCTCCGTCTCCGTCCCCCCTCCCAATACAGACAGGGCTCCTCACACGGAGCAAGAAAAGAACCCAAAAAAAAAAAAAAAAAAAAAAACAGGCACGATTCGCTCGCCTACGTCGTCCGTTCTCCTTCTGACAAGCGGCACGCAGAAGGTCGTCAAACGGTCCCTTCTTAAAGTCAACAGAGTTCTGAAAACGCTTAATTAAGAAGGATCCTTTCATGGTTTAAATTAATTACCTCGTTCACTTTCCAAAGCCACAATGCACTGCAGTTAAAAAATAATTAAATAGCAAATGACATGCGAGAGATTGAACAGGGAGGGCAATTACAGCCCCTTCCCTGATAGGCAGGCAGCCAGCTTTGAAGCTCTCTTTGACTTTGTGTCACAGTGGTGGCGCAGCAGGGGTGGCAGTGTAGTATAATGGGTAAGGAGTTGGTCTTGTAACCTAAAGGTTTCAGGTTCAAGTCCCCCGCTAGGACACCACTGTTGTACCCTTGAGTAAGGTGCTTAACCTGCATTGCTTCAGTATATATTATCCAGCCGTATGAATTGTAAAAAGTTGTGTAAGTCGCTCTGGATAAGAGCGTCTGCTAAATTCCTGTAATGAAATGTAGGAACACAAAAAGGGGGAAAGTAACATTCGGACGCACCGTGAGCCCACAATTAAGGCTACGTTTGCGCCCTATTGCAGCTCTGTAGGTTGGGTCCATTCAGGGCGAACACGAGCTTTGAAAGGTGCAGTGCCAAATACGAAAATATGCAAAACACCGTTCCTTTCAGTCACTGCAATATATCATGCCCATATGAAATATTTTATTCATCATTATATGACCTAACAAGTCATTTTTATAACAAGTGCATTTACAATATATTGCAGTGTAGCCCAATCAATCCTCTAAGGATTGAGCAAGACGCATTAAGCTGAATTGGCTACGTGAATGCCCAGCTAAAAAGGGATGAGGTATGTAAGACATCAGTTGCGTAGGTCACCCTGGGTGAGGTCAGCGACAAAGTAAATAAACAGCGTGAAGAGTTTGATGGGAAAAGTACAGGGGACCTTATCAATACCCCCAGATGAGAGGCAGGCTTGGATAAACAAATATCAATTAGAATGAGAGGCGTTTGGGGAGAGCCTTCTTCTCAACTGCAGAACACATAATGTGCACTGAATACTGATAAAGAGATCAAACCACGCTTCGTGCCATAATGTCCCAAGAGTTAACAAGTAAAAAAAAAAAAAAAAGAAGCCTCTCCCTGATAATTTCTCCGTTTAGTTTTCTCTCTCATATTTGTTTTATTATTTTTTTTAAAAGAGTGAGAATCTCGAGCCGTTTTCCTTCGAGAGCGCCTCGGCGAAGAAGTACGGTGAGTGCCGTAACGAGCAGGAAAAAAAAACGTCTCAAAAGGACGTCCTAATTGTTTTACGACTCCGGGGATTTAACCGCGTTCTTCTGAAGAAAGAAACGGCGGTCGGGCACCGGGATAAGCTCGCTGTGGTTTTTTTTGGCCAGGTGACAAAATGGAGGGAACAAAAGCTCAACCGGAGCGCGTGGCACCCCGGAGAGGAAGGCTCGGAGAGATTTTTCTGGAAGTCGCTGACTGGTCGAACTCTGAGCTTCCCTGTCATCCCCTGCCAAGTCCGTCCATCTCCCTTCCAAAGCGCAAAATGCATGAAATGGTGGGGAAAAAAAACGCTGCCCAAACAAAAAAAAGACATATTTCGCAAAACTTAACTTCTGTCTTTACACAGCCTGAAATAACATCCTCTTCTACATTTTAAATTAGCTTCAGTGGATGCCCTTTTTTTTACCAGAGGCAATTTGAATATCTCACATTTTATACTTTATATATTTACAGATCTGGATATTTACTGAAGAATTTTTGGTTTAGTACCTTGCCTAAGGGTGCAATGTGGCAGTATTCCCCGCAAGATTAACATTAGCAATATTTCGGTTATAAAGACCAAATTCTTGAATTAGCCCGCAACAACATTAGCAAATCTTTAAAGACAGGCCATGATATAAGAGAAAAGTAACCAGCGATGAAAGCAGCAAGCGTTGTTGAATACCCGACCTACGGATCTCACAGAAGTGGGGGGTTTGGCAGTCTTACGTTCTTCAGGCTGCTGTGGTCAGGCTAGCTGAAAAGAGCATTGCTCACACAGACCACTCCACTGACGACTTAAACACGCACGTGTCGTTCTCCCACCTGCCGTCCGGAGAACGCGCTTGAGAACTAAAATGACAGCTGGAGGTTACCCGTGAACGAGGCGAAAAGTAAATTCTACGTGACTCGATCGTGGCACGACAGAGCAGAAGGCTTCGGACGGAAAAGTCAATAATTCATCAAGAACGAACGAGGAGCAAGAGCAACCACAAACAACGACCCCCCCCCCCCCCACCCACCCCCCCAGATGCAGGACTGCGACTGTTAGCTAAATCAAGGAGACTGAAGTCCAAACACATGACTGCAGATCGTCATGCAGGGCGGCAGTGTAGCATAATGGGTAAGTAAGTTGGTCTTGCGACCTAAAGGTCACAGGTCAAGTCCCCGCAAGGACACTGCCGTTGTACAAAGGTACCTAACCTGCATTGCTTCAGTATATATATCCAGCTGTATAAATGAAGGTAAATGCTGTGTAAAAGTTGTGTAAGTCGCTCTGGATAAGAGCATCTGATTAGTGCCTGTAATGTAATTTAACTCGACACTCAGTCTCTATAAGACAGAAGCCCACAGGCCAGCAGAGTCTCCAGGGCCCTGGGATGCTGGCGTAGCATCAGAATGAACGATTCTGAACCTTTGCTGGCCTTGTATTTTACATCCTCCCCCCCCCCGTCCTGATTTCTGGGCCATTTCCACCGCAGGCGCGTCCTGCTCGTTACTGTCCACGATCTGCAAACGCGGACAGCAATGCGAACGCAGGCAGCGTGCTGTGGCTCACTGAACCTGTCTTCCACCGAACCACAGAACGTACAGTACTGGACAGGGTACTGCTACATAGACATAGCGCGCATGCGCGGGCAAAATGCATGGAGAGTAAAGCATTAATTGTTTGCAGTTTTGCTTCTTCTCTCTTTTAAATTAACTGCAAGCCTAAGAAAGACGCACTTCTGAGCGCAGACAGTAAAGCCGTACTCTTTTCAGATGCCCGGTCATTAATTTGACTACAAGATTTGAGGGCATTAAACAGGGCTGTGTAGAGAACTTTCAGGAGCAGGTGCTTAAGGTGAGAAGAAGGCAAGCCAACCTACAGAAACTGGATTAGGTTCATGACACCCAGTTATGGTACAGAGTATATTTTCTCCAAATGAAAATGAATGGGCAGCGGTGTAGTATAATGGCTAAGGAGTTGGTCTTGAAACCTAAAGGTCGCAGGTTCGATTCCCCGGTGGGACACTGCCGTTGTACCCTTGAGTAAAGGTACTTAACCTGCATTGCTTCAGTATACATCCAGCTGTATAACTGGATACAATGTAAGTCACTCTGGATAACAGCGTCTGCTAAATGCCTGTAAAACTAAAACTAAAGACAGCATTAATGACAATAAGATAAGATAAGATTTTATTGTCCTGAAGGAAATTTGTTTCAGACACATCTGGTGCTTGCTGTACGAAGACAGTATACATGACACACAATAGGACAGCACGATTGCACATTGCTCATTATACATACATTTAAGACAGGTACCTACAATGCATACAGCACATACATACATTGTATACATAATACACAAATTGCACAATGCAGCGGACCTCCTAGCTCCTAACCTCACCTCCTAGGCTGCTATTCAGAGCTTTGACAGTAATAATGCAAATACGATTTTTTTAAAAAAGCAAATCAAAGGGGCACCTCGGGCACTTTGGCCAAATGGGCAGCTGCAGGTGCTTGACCCCAATGCCCACAGCCCCCCCCCCCCCCAAACGTACCAGGAATTAAGTATTCTGAATATGCATGCTGTGCACCCGTTCTGCTCACACAACCCTGCTGATGTTAAGCCCTCTAGTGGAGACAAATGCCAATTATAGAATAACACTGCCTGTGTAGCATAAGCCTGAACTGTTTTTTTTTTACATTTTTTTATTATTTTTTATTATGCTGAAATCAAATCAAGGTCAGCAGCAATAACATAACTATGCACAAGGGATAGTTAGATCAGTTCTTGCTCATGCTGAACAGTGATCCATCGCCAAAACAATAAACAGATACAATAAGACTCAGAGGCGAAAATAAATGTTTTAGTTTGAATATTAGTTTTCTTAGGGGGAGGGTGGGGCGGGGGCAGGCAGAGGGGACTTGGATTGGAAGAAGGGCTACAGAAGCATTTCCAAAAGAATAATGAGTTCATTTCATTGTTCCAAGATAATTATACTTAGAAGACTTACAGTAGAAGTCTGTGGAATAACAATTACTGTGTCCTAGTTTTATATAATTAAAGCAGCATGCTTACAGCACTGGATTTAGACTTCTAACCCCCCCCCCCCCGATGAAAGAAAAACAACACGCATTTTAAATGCTGAGGAAAAATAAACATAGACCTCTCTGTATAGCAAGGCCAATAATTTATTCAGTTTTCACTGGAGAAGTCTAACAAGCCAGTTCCAGGATCCTTACACTGTATCTGCCTGTGGGGTCCCTAAAATGACTGTCCAAACATTTCAGTCGTCATAATTACACCTGATGGATGCTTCGTGTAGAGGGGATGTGTCAGGAGATCGGCTAAACGGACATCATTAATTCATAAAGGTCTCCCGAGGGACATCTGGAGACGCAGAAACCCCCGGCACGCCACCGCAGGGACAACGTTCCCTGCTAGACAGTCCAGTGACGCGCGTGCAAGCGTGTTAGCGCTTAGCCACAGAACGTCTGAGCTCCTTTAACAGCTCGATCTCCCGGCTGCTGTATCGGTTTAGCTGAGGCGGAGACACAACTCCCCTCTATTTTTAATCACAGTACTGCGCTCATTCAAGGCATCGAGTTCTCCCCTCTCGCACACGCCTGCTAATCTCTGTTAGCCAGTCAACGTTCGAGAGGGTCCCCGATTCGATTAACGTATTAATTTAGATACCCCTAATGGGAATCCCTCGATAATATTTGTGCTTCTCGACTTCCAAGCCGCGTCTGTCTGCGTATCGCACGCACACATACTCAAGTGTGAACGCGCCAAAAGCGTGCACACACACACACACACACACACTCGCAAAACCGACCTCGGTTAAAACAGTCCTGTTCTGATACGTCCTCCCCATAAATCCAGGGGGCTGATAAGGCTCCATGCGTCCCCGTCTGTCCGCTCCCAAAGGAGGCGCGAGCGTTCCTTATGAGATTAAGACAGACCCTGGATGCATTAAAAGTCACGTCAGAGCGCCACGAGATTAGACCCGCAGTCACAGGCCCGAGCGCGTTTCTTTATCTGAGGTAGAAGAGAGAGAGAGGGGAAAAGAAAAGAAGAGAAAATTACTTCTCCACTTTTCGAACAAAACAATGTTAGAGGGGAGGAAGAAAAATGTGCAGGAGAGTAAGAGTTTTATGACTTTTGGGGGGAAAAAAAAAAAAAAACGTCTTATTAATAAATCAGTTCTGGAAGAGGGAGAGAGGAAGAGTGTGAGAGGGCTAGAGATAGATGGATAGATAGACAGATAGATGGACACATAAACAGAGACAGAGAAAGAGAGAGAGAAAAGGAGAGCGAGAGAACGGGGACAAAGCCACTTTAATCTTAAATCTTCCACCATCTTCTCTGCATCGATCATCTTTCCTTCATCTCAGGCTTCTAAGGGCAAAATATTGCCTTTAAAAAAAAAACGATTCACATGGATCAATAGGTGCCTTTATTTCACATTTTATAAGGGCTACTTCAGGCAGCCTGATGGTTTCGTAAGTGGATTTATGCGGCTCGCATGTTGGTTGGTCTTCAATACGATACTCATTTGCAGAGTCAAAATTGTTCTGCTGAACGAAGCTTTCCAACGGCATCCTGGGACTTCATATTTCAGCTCGTCCGTTACTTTGCAAAGATAGGAGAAAGATGATACACAAAGACACAGCGGCAGCAAACACAGATGCCTGGAAAACATGCAGTCGATTGCAAAAAAAAAAACGAAAAGAAAAAAAACACAAAAAAGCAAAGAAACCCGCCCCTAAAACCTAAATGCGTACAGACAGTTAATTTCTGGAAAGGGGAAAGAGCGGAAGAGTGTGTCGCAAACATCGCGGGTGAACGCCGAATCAGAAGAGGAACCTTTCAGGCGTTGGTTACGCGGCCCGGAGGACAGGCATCGGCGTCGCGCGGCTGTCGCGCAACGCTAATAGGTAACTCCGCCGCTTCGCTCCATTTCCTCCCCAGCTTGCGGCCCGTACTTAAGAGGGGAAATTGATGTTCCCGAAACAAAAACACGAGGCCGGGAAAACCTCTAAAATACGGGCGGCAGCGTCTCCCGAATTCGCGATTCGTAAGCCCGCTAATTACCTTCGGTGCCGCGCTCGCAGTTTTCGCAGAGTACGCCGGGCGAGCGTTCGAACCGCCAACGTAACGGCAACGGCGACAAGAGGGGTGAGTCGTCACAAACCGCCGCGTTCCGAAGACACGTTCAAGCCTAGCGGGAGGGCCCGCTTCTGCGTTCGTCACGCAAAGTCAAACACAGCCGCTGTTACTAGCGCCACCAGTCCTTCTTACTCTTTCTGGAAACCCAAACGCCCTCTCACTGCATCATTACCCAATGCAGAGCAGCGAAATACAGGTACGGTGAAATGTGTGAGAGGGATCAGTTTTTCACTAACTTTTTCAGTGATTATTTAATTCAATGTGTAACTGATATCTTAAACCCCTGCCACAAATGATTATCAAATTATCAAAATTATTATATTTTCTAAGAAAATGTTTTATCACTATTTAACTGGTACCTGTATTAAGTCTTTAGAAAATAGTCAGTTTCTTCCTGTTTCTTCCATCCTGTCTTTTTGGCTACCTTCCCTGGGTAGGCAAAACTCATCATGGTCTCCGTTCGACAGGGGCAACATTTTCTGCGTCCGTGTCATGCGCCAAAATAAAAGTCCGGCCAGGAACATGAGCGAAGGGCACGTGAGGCTTAGGCCAAGCTCTAGCATCGTAGCTTTGAGAAGGAGACAGGTGAGTTAATTCACCAAATCCCTATTTGTTAGACTGTGGCTCGTGAAAGGCAATAACTGTTGTGTATTGACAGCCTAAGTGTGTCCCTTTGCAGATACCGTCACGCCCCTTTCTGTTCTGTGCATACGTTATTGTGATCCTCACTTCTGAGTTGGCAACTAAATACATGCCCATGTGCAATTCTCCCTGGTCTCATGTTTTCTCATTATTAGTTGGTGTACCAAACTGCAGAACGAGTATACAACAATAACCCCACCTGCCTCTCTGTTGATTTCTGTCTGCATGAGAGTGACACCAAACCTATCGTTTCCTCCTAGCTGGCTAGCTAGCTTTAGCGTGACCTCACCAGCGTCTCTGCTCTGCTCTCATCTGTGTAGCCCCGCCCTTCCTGCTCTGACAGTGCTGTGAACAGGAAACATGATTGACAGGCAGGGAAGCCTGATTACAGAGCCGTCCTGATTGGTTGTTAAGATTCCGGCGTGGTGAAATTCGGAGCGGCAGATTTCAGAGCCTGGGTCAGCAAGAGAGACTAAGATTTTTTTTTTTTCTTAGAACTTTTTTAATTTATCGATATCTATCGACAAAATATGAACAAACGTGTTCTAAAATATACTTAAAATGACGGAAAGACAGAACGACCCCGAGCACCTTTCAGTCATATTGACACAGCACAAGCCTGGGGGCCAAGGGCATGAGCACATCGTGACATCACTTACTCTCAGCGACATAGATTTTTCTGAAGAGGCTCCAGCAGAAAGGGTACAAAGAGCCCTGATAAAAAATGTGTCCTTAAAAGTCTGCTTCTCCCTTTATAAGAACTATCTGGCGATCACAGAGCTACGACACAAAATACGGGTGAACAGATCTGGCAACTCCTTCCCCAGCAGGAGATTTCATAAAAGTGTTGAGCAGCACAATATTTATTCACCAGTTCTTAGGCTGTTTTATACAACTTGATGTTTGACTTCTGCAAATAAATAACAATTTTATTTATATATTTTGTATTTTTTTTTTTTTTTTTTTAAATAAAAAGATTTTTTATACGTTTGAATGTACATTTTTTTTTAAATATACGTCTGAATGTGTAACCGTGGAGACGAAAGACGTGGGGGCTGTTTTGTTGACTGCACCCAATTAAGCATAACCTACACTACGGTGCGTGAGGAACCCGGCAAACTACCATTAGGGAGGAGGATAATGCGTGACTAAGCTTGACTTGAGAAGTACAAACACCTACCGTAGTCTCAAAAGGAAGACTAGAGAGAGAAAAAAACACTTCCCTGCCATACTGTCCTTTATTTTCTTGCGAAATAAATAATAAACAAGAAACACTTTTTTTCCCCCCCACTTTAGTTTCTCCCCGGGCTGCCTTGTGCATGACCTCCAGTCAGCCCGCAGTCAGAGGTGAGACACTCCTTAAGCTCGGTGACACACGGGCCAGCACAGAGTTTAACCGACCAGGGATTTTAAAAATCTCCCTGTAACCGCTTTTAACGGCCCTCCGTCCTCCAGGCTGTGGACCAATCAGAACGAGCTGAATCCGAGAGGCTCGCTCACAGCCTCGGATAAAAATTTTTTTTAAAAAGTATTTCTTGTTTATAGCGCCCCCTGGAGCGCCACTGACTGACAATACGCTGCATGTATGAGCTGCTCTGGGCCTGACCGGATCTTCGCCTCCCATAAAGCACCAGAAGTGAAATTAGACCATTGATCTGATCGAAGGGGAACGCGGGAGGAAAAAAAAACACGGAAAGAGCAGAGCGTCCGGGACGCTTCTCGCATTTATCGCCAGCGTCGTCCGGAGGCTGTACGTCCGCGGGAAAACGACGGCGGTCGTCGCCGCTTGCCATTCCTGTCACGGGGCGGGGAGGGGTGGCGGGGGGGCGTGGGGGGGGTGGGGGGATCCGTGCCAGGGCCGAGCGGAAAAGCAGTAATTAACACGCCGAGCACGTTCCGCTCCCCGTTAGCGGCGAAATCGTTTTTTAAGGGAGTCGGTGGATAAACAGATCGCCGGGATCAGAGGCGGGACGGCGGCGACAGCGCTGCGCGGAGGGACGGAGGGACGCCGCGGTGTCGCGCTGAAGGAGTCGCCCCGACCTCCGCTCCAAGACGGCTCCGCCCGCGGAATCCTCCTCCTCCTCCTCCTCCTCCTCCGTTGTTATTCCTCAGTTGGGGCTCAAGCTCCAGCTCGCGTTCGCGACGAAGCGGACGGTGCACCCGAAACAGAGCGAGGCCGAACCCGGGGGGGGGGGGAAGGGGGGGGGGGGGGCGACTGGGTCATCGGGGGGGGAGGGCGGGGCGACCGGGTCATCGGAGAGCGAGAGGCCACGGCGAAACCAAGCGAAAGAAGAGACGGCAAAAAAGGGGTCGGTCAAAGCCGAAAACCTAAAAAAAACCCTGAAAGCTCCTTTCAGGACACCTGCAGGCGTTTACCCCTGGATACGGTCCCCGCCTTGGTCATTTATTCCGCACTATGCCTGACTGCCGACGGCACTTTGGGGGGGGGGGGGGGGGGAGCCATTACCGTTTGGCTGATGGACGTGGGAAATGAAAGCGTGGGTGAGGTCGACTGTTTAGAGTGGAGAAAAGCCCAAGCAGAGGAGATGAGGAGACAAGGGGGGGTGGGGGGGTCAGAAAGCAAGTCGGGCCTCAGCGACAACGCGGGATGACTCAGAACCCATTACCGCCGCGCTTCTGTCAAGCGGCTCGAAAAAGGCGGGAAAATGTGCTGAGGAGGGGAAACTGTTCACCCTCCACCCGACGGCCCAAATCGACCGCGACCCCCTTGCCCTGGCACCCTACCCCACCTCTCACCTCACCTCAACGGTCACTTTTGTTTAACTGACTGGAGGGAGCAGAAAGGGTTTGGGGGGGGGGCGGGGGGGGGGTTGTCAGAGCAAAACACTGCAAGACAAAAGTGTCCATTTGTGTTAGTCCCCCCCCTCTCCAGCTCACCCACATAACTGAATGCAGCGAAGGCACTGGGTATTTTAAACTGCCCGTGAACAGCTCCGATTGGCTGTCACAGTAAACAAGGCTGTTGCAGGAAATCAATGAGTCGCCTTGTTTATTCGCCTTCTTGAGCTCTGAGCGACCCTTGTTTGCTTTTTTTTTAAAAATGCAACTGCCGCACTGCACAAAATTTAAATACGTCAGTAATCCTTCACCCACCATCACTGGTGTTTAATTGTACAGCTCTAAGTAAACACCCGTGGGATTTCGTATCAAAAGCAGTAAATCAGCGTGAAAAGATGCTTATCCAAAATCCGCCCCAGCACAAGCTGCGCCTTTGAGTCCTCAATAATTTGAAGTGCATCACGAAACCTCAAATATCCTGTTCTTGCCGAAACATTTTCCGCTCGCAAATTCTGTCTGCAAAAAAAGTCTACAAAAACTGTAAAGCCAACTACGCTATTCAGTTGAATTTGTTAACATCGTTTTTTACATCACACATAAATGAAACAAGACTACTGGAGACGAACTACCGAAGGAAGAACTGAAGTTCAGGATGTTATTTGGGGGCTTAAGGATATAATACGATTAAATAATGTGACTGATATCGTAAACAGATCCAAATTATGTTTTTTTTTAATGTTAGATGGTCTAAGAAAAGCAAAACCATTTGACCATGCAGAACCACATAAGAAAACCCAGACATTACATTACATTTATTTAGCAGACGCCATTATCCAAAGCGACGTACAAAACTGCATTGTCATTGGACAACTACAAAACACTGGTCTCAATAAGGTACAAAAATTGAGAGGTACAGGCAGGAGTACAAGAGATACCATCAGTCTGTCTGTCTGTGAAGAAGAACGATGGAGACAAATAAACAAAGATCCGTCTAATCCACTCAGACTCTCGGAGAGGATGACATACGAGGGAATAAGCACTCCGCCGTTCTTCAATAAAGGCCAGGGCAGGTGAGACCGGAAAAACAATCGAAAGGACGGATCTACAGGAAGACCAAGTGAGCTTTCAGTCTCATCCAAGCAGCTGCAGCAACTCCTCGGTGCATTTCAACATAAAACCATGAAAGTATTTCAAAATGAGTCACACACTGCGTGAGAACACATTGCATGTGTTGTTGCTGTTTGTTTTAAACCCCTCAGATGAAACTTGGCTCTGGCTCTGATGTCTTACTCACATTAGTAAGCACTTCGGGGTTTGGAGCAGATATTTTTGCATATGTTTTGTGACCGGAGAGCCTGCCGTGCAAAACTGGGCAGGCTTGCGGCGGGGGGCGGGGGGCGGGGGAAACTCAGGTGGTAGGTTCCGGCTGATTGGCCGAGCGCCCCAGGGCAGAGCACGCCCTCCGGACGCCCGTCTGGCTGGTTTTGGCTTCGTCTCCCCCGGGGTCCAGACCTGAGCTGAGTAACCTGCTGGGCTCCCCGCAGAAAAAGACTGCAGGCAACAATAGCTGCCGTGACAGCACCACCAGGCCAAGCTCGGTGGGGGGGGGGGGGGGAGGCGGGGGGGCTGGGTCAAGCATGGCCTTTGTTTGCCGGCTGTTGCTGTCTGGCCAACAACAGTTTTGAGGACAATGGGACGGCACAGATTGGGAGCGGGGCAGTCTGCGACACCGCAGTCCCTGGGGGCCCCAGCCAAGCCACTCTAGAGCAGCCAATCAGGACAGGACAGGTAGGCCAACGTTTTCCATTATAAAGCTGTATATAGACGCTACATTAGCACAAAACCCTCCAGTTAAAAAAAATGAGCCTTCTTCAATTGCAACTGTAGGTAGAAAACCCTTCAGTTAGATACTTCAGCGTGAAGTAGAACATTGGTAATTACACTGCGCTGAACATTTTTTGGCTGTATTTTAAACGAGTTTTCGTATGGCCCTTTTTGAACCTCCTGTGTGACGTGGGCAGTGGCCGCCTCGTCTTTAGAAGGAGAACTCAATTAACCCGATTGCGATTATTTTTATAAAGATTCTTTTTTAGAATGTCGGTGTTCTAGAACTCCATTGCTTTCAATTACCAGTATTGATTGTTACATCAGCGTTAGAATGTTCCGTTAGGAACAATCTAATCATACATTTGCGATCTCACACCCTTGGGGTTAAAATTCATTGCGGGGACTGGGCGGTGACTGGCTCTGGGGCGAGAGGCCCCTAGCCGAAATAACGGATTAGGGCAGGCCAGCGGGGTCAAGACGCTGCACCCCACCGTCCAAACACCCCCCCCTCCCCCCTCAGTCAGCTGGGCCTGCCCCAGTTCATCCCGCCCCCATCCCAGCCATTCACAAGGGAATGAAAGTTAAACCAACCCTCCAACCCACCAACCATCCCAACAGCCACCAGCGAGCCAGGACAGACGGCGTCTGGGCATGAGTCAGCATTCTTCATGGTGCCATAGGAACCAAGGCGGGCGGCCAGTAACGGCAGCCGATCGCCATGGCACCAAGGGGGACAGGAGCCAAATCGGTCCGGTCTTTCAAAGAGAACGGCATGAACAGCCCAGAAAGCAGCAACATAAAAAAAAAAAAACTGGTTTCTGGCTCTCGTGTTCCAGATTCGTTTTAAATAAACATGTACGGGTCGGGTCCAGCCTCATAAATAACTCACGATAAATCGAACAATAAATCTAGCAGCGGCAACGGGAAGGCCAAGCAGAGCTTGAATTCCGGTGCGGTTAAAAAAAACGTGTTTCAGAATGCAGAGCGTGTGCGTGTGTTTGCATTTGGGGGGGTCAGCGCATTGATCGATTTTTGAACAGCTCACCGTTGGTTCCTTTAACCTTTTGCTTTCTGCACCTTTCACACCGCGAAGCCCACCGCCCGTGGAAGTGGGGGACGGTTCCCAGGACGCGCACGCCTGCCCTCTGATTGGCTCAGATAAGGGCTGGTTGCCGATGCCCACCCCGAAAACACGGAGGACTGAGACCTGGCGCCGGGCCAAGGTTGTCCTGGACCAGCCTGAATTCCGGGGCTCCCCGCTGGCCTGTCAGTACAGCCCGCTTTTCTGCAGAATGGAGGGGCCTGACAGACAGCATGATATTTCACAAAGGAGAGAGAGAGAGAGAGAGAGCTGTATCAACCTGGCATCCGAGGACATTCACGTGGGTGTGGGCTTTTTTTCAGCCGGTGAAATGTACTTGCTCACCATACGCCATAAGGTCACGCTTTCTTTGCTTTCGGGTGATGCTGACAATAATATTTTTGTTCCATTTTTAAAAAAAAAAATTTTTTTTTTTTTTTTTTTAAAGAAACTGAAATCCTTGTGCATTTGTGTCTTTTTTCCCCATGAAGCCAGTTCTGTCCGCGTGACCCAGAGGAGCCGGGCCCGCGTGTCACACCTCATTAGAGGATGAGAAGTCGCTGGGACACTGGTGCTAAATACAGTGGGAAATGGCTTTCGGAAGAAAGAAGCCGCGTACGGTTTTAGGAGAGGGACGGAGGAAATGAGACGAGGGGTGGAAATCTTATTACCGAAAAGGCACGCGGTTGCACGGATGGTTCCCATAGAGACACACGCGGAACGACGCCGTCCCTCTCGTCCGCTGGGGGGGGAGGGGGGGGTAACGGAAAGGACAAGCGAGCAGCGAACGCCGCGGAGGTGGTGCTGTGCGGCGCATCGAGGGAAAACGCGGGCACTGTGCGCACGAACACCGAGACGAACCGCTTTCGGTGCCCTTGGGCAAGTACACTGCAAAACGAACGTATCGTGACAGCGCCTAGCCACGCGCTAACGAGAAGGATATTTTTCATCGCCTCCCTCAAGTCGAGACGGCTCTGCTTTGAAGTTCCTCCCCCTCGGATGAAAGGGTGTCAAACACAGTTGCCTGGGTCTGACTTTTTTCCGCGCGCCCCGTCTCGATATTTGGCCGGCGTGTCTTCGTTATCCGCCCCCCCGATCGGCGCTCGGGCTTCTCGGAATGTTCATTTGAAACGTCCCTTTCCAGGCCTCAGAATAATGGACTCGTCCCGTTGCGGAGTCCGATCTCGTTAACCGCATCAATTCCAAATTTCCATGGCGCTGATTTGCCGCCGGTTTCATTTAAATAAAAATGTTGGAGCCGTGTCCAGCCGGCTAAAACGCCGGCAGTAAAATGGCAGTGAAGTTTGATTTACCGTAACCTACCTCACCCTGTCGGTGCCAACACGCGATCAAACGTGAATTACCGCTTCGTTTAAACGCATAATATCGTTTAAATATATATATCGCACAAAAAAAAGTTCTGAACTTGTTAGAATAACGACGAGGTAAAGCGTTTTTAGCTACACGTTTGCCGATTAGCAAACCATTGGGAGCTCGAAAGGAAGTGGGTTTTGAGTGTTTCGGATTCACTAGACCTCACAGAAACTAGCGACACAAGAAAAATCAAGAAGAGAGGCTAAGAGTGAGGCGTGTGGTGTGCCAATTACATTTAGCAGGTGCTCTTATCCAGAGTGACTCACACAACTTTTTATCCACTTAATACAGCTGAAATGTACCGAGGCAATTCAGGTTGGGTGCCTTGCTCAGGGGTACAATGGCAGTGCGCCTGACCTGGGAATCCAACCTGGGACCTTTTTGGTTACAAGCCCAGTTCTTTACCCACTATGCTACACTGCCACCCAACAGCCACTTAGCTAAACATGGGCAGAAGTATTTCTCTCGCAGATAAACACGAGAGAGGTCAGGTCGGGAGCGGCCATTTCCTCTAGCTTCGTGCCCGATTTCTCACGCAGTGACCCGGCACAGTTTGCTCGTTAACATCTTGATAGGCTGGCAAACTGCTGAGCTTCTTCATACAGCCCGGTTCTCCGTGTTCCGATGGGTCAGCCCCCTCTTCTTCTGTCGCCTCGGATTCTTTCGGTGCCCAGAAGCCCCTCCTTTGATATCTTCCCCCTTCTCCACAAGCGCAACCGGAATGAAGCGGAAGTTCAGCGGCCATGCTGTCTGCATTTCTTTCTCTCCGCCTCTCCCGCCATTTTCTCCTTTCTTTCTTTTCACCGTCTGGCGCTCCAGGGGCCGATTTTTTCCTTCTTTCCCTCCCTTTCATTTGACGACTCCGACTTCCTCCCCTCTGGATGTCTCGGCTTTAAATTGAACAAACTTTCCGTTTCGTTACGGAGTGGAATAAAAGACATCGAGAGAGGAGGGAGTGTGTGTGAGAGAGATGGAGAGAGAGAGAGAGAAACAGAGAGAGGGAGGGAGAGATGGAGAAAGACAGAGAGAGAGGGAGGGAGAGACAGGGAGAGAGACAGAGAGTGAGGGAGAGAGTCAGAGAGATGGGGAGAGAGAGAGGCAGGGAGAGACAGGGAGAGAGAGAGACAGAGAGATGGAGAGAGAAGGAGAAAGAAAGACGGAGGAAGAGACGGCGGAGAGAGAGAGAGAGAGGAAGGGAGAGACAAGGGAGTGAGAGAGACAGAGAGAGAGAGAGACACTGTAGACGTCTGAAGTTTAATCGCGAGCAGGCAGCAAAAGAAGAAGCCAATTACCCATGCACCCCACCCCAGGGTGAAGAGACTCCCAAACTCCACCAGCCTGCACCACCACCGATAAACCCGCCCCCCCAACCCACCTCCGCCCACCGCCACCTCCAGCACCAGCACCACCCCCATCATTTCCCCCGCCGCCCTCCTTCGACCGGTCTCCTCGGCAGAACCCGTTCTGTGTGAAGAGCCGGCACAAAATGGCCGCCCCTGTGCAGGTGGCCACAGCAGACGGGGTGGGGAGACCGGAAAACATGAACCTGGAATGGAGCCGGAATGGCGCCGGGAACGCTGACAAACGCCAGGGGCTGAAACCGTCCTTCCCAGGTGTCAATCTTCCAAATTTCATCACCGGTCGTGAAAAAAAAATAATACGCCCCAAAAGCCGATGCGTCGTACATTTTAAAAACACCTCACGTTTACACAGAACACAGAAACCGGGTCCACTTTACCCTAAGATTACGACCGTATTGGTGTGACTTAGCTAAAATGAACCTGACACATGCTACGCTACGCCAGCTACGTCTTACCCAATAAAGGACAAGGACGCTGCCCAGAATGTGCAGGTCATAATCAGCATTACCAGGTCCGTTTACCCCTCCAGGTAAAGTATCGACTCGATTATCAACCGTCCTCAATCCAGACAGAGCACCGGATCTATGCGTTCATTTAACATAACGTGGGATTTCACGAATTTCACTCGTAATAATAGCACAGAGAGGCAAAGTGAGGACTTTGCACACCCCCGTGCGAAGGCACGGTTCCCATAATTCACCGCTCCTCTCTGTGAGCGTCTGCAAACGGCATCGAAGTGACCTGAGAACCTTCCGTCTTTTTGAAAGTGCCCGAACACCAACGCCCACTCTTCTTCTCTTCCGAAATGTTCCTTACCCTCCGGGGGGTGGGGGGATGAGGGGTGAGGGGGGGTGTGGGAGGGTTCCTTCTCCCTCCTTTCGAATTACGTGGAAACACACTTAAGACTTTCTCCGAGCCATCATTAAAATCCCATTTGGAGAGCGACGTGCCCATTAGACGCAGTAAAGGGAGGATATTAAAAGCACTACAGGCCCCTGAATGGCACATTACTGGTCGTTGTGGATTTCGGGAGGACACGGTTGCCAGAAGAACGCGCCGGGAGCCAAGGAGGGGGCGGGGAGGCGCGGGGGGGTGGGGGGGGGGCACGCGTGCTATGCGCTAGCATGACAGCCGCTGGCTGCTTTGCACCGGATGGGCCACACAGAGCCACAGCTAGCCTGGCGCTAGCCCGTGAGCCGCTGGCTGCTTTGCACCGGATGGGCCACACAGAGCCACAGCTAGCCTGGCGCTAGCCCGTGAGCCGCTGGCTGCTTTGCACCGGATGGGCCACACAGAGCCACAGCTAGCCTGGCGCTAGCCCGTGAGCCGCTGGCTGCTTTGCACCGGATGGGCCACACAGAGCCACAGCTAGCCTGGCGCTAGCCCGTGAGCCGCTGGCTGCTTTGCACCGGATGGGCCACACAGAGCCACAGCTAGCCTGGCGCTAGCCCGTGAGCCGCTGGCTGCTTTGCACCGGATGGGCCACACAGAGCCACAGCTAGCCTGGCGCTAGCCCGTGAGCCGCTGGCTGCTTTGCACCGGATGGGCCACACAGAGCCACAGCTAGCCTGGCGCTAGCCCGTGAGCCGCTGGCTGCTTTGCACCGGAAGGGCCACACAGAGCCACAGCTAGCTTGGCGCTAGCCCATTAGCCGGTGTTAAGTAGCCAGCGGCTCACAAGCTAGCGCCGGGCCTGCTGCTGTTTTGCTGTAAATGATAACACAACAATTTTTAAAATTAATTTGTTGTAACAAAATTTTATCGAATAAGTGGCTGAAAGAATACGACCAGGCTTATTAGTTTACTTGTTACTGTCTTTCCATTTCCATAAGCGATCCGTCCATGTCACCATACATCCAGGAATAGCTCTTGCAGTGCACAGCCAGTGTGATTACATTCACCGAATACATCCTTCTTCGATAACTGGACACTCTAAATTGCCCATGGGTATAAGCGTGTGAGTGAATGGTCTGTGTGCCCTGCGATAGACTGGTGGCCTGTCCGGGGTGTATTCCTGCCTCTCGCCCCAATGCACGCTGGGATAGGCTCCGGCACCCCCCCCCCCCCCGTGACCTTGACCAGGATTAGCAGGCAAAGATAATGGACGGATCCATCTTTGACTCGTCCCTCTTTACATATGTTAATACATGCATGTATGCATTTGCGCCCATCTTTTCCGTCATCCTTTTCGCCTGCTTC
>CM077291.1:56734839-56807339 GCA_039654925.1 Anguilla pacifica | reverse complement strand
TTCTGGCTTGGCTGTGTTTGGAACACTCCCAGTACTCTGGGTTCTGGCTTGGCTGTGTTTGGAACACTCCCAGTACTCTGGGTTCTGGCTTGGCTGTGTTTGGAACACTAACTCTGTTGCGCTCCTTACTTTGTTTATTCTTCAGACTCATTTGTGCTCCACGTTGACAGCCCCTTAAGTAAAGAACGTCTAAAGCTCAAACTGGCTTTTCTTCCATTGTCTCCAACTTCTCTCTTTCTCTCCACCTCTGTCTTCCAGCATTCTCTCTCTCTCTCTCCATTTGGCTCTCTCTCTCCTCCTCCTCTCTGAGCAGATATCACCTAGGTGACATCTCACGCCTCAGTCCCATCATATTATTTTTCACAAATTAAATAAATAATTATGTTTCATGCTGTTATATTTGATTGTATCACTGCAGAGATAGCAGAGAAAGGGAGGGAGAGGGAGAGAAATAGAGAGAGGGAGACAGAGATAGAGAGATAGAGAGAGAGAGAGAGAGAGAGACCTGGAGAAGGGGCAAAGCCAGTGGCATTAATGAATTTGTTTTTGCATAAACACGTGAAAATTTATTTTACGCCTGTCAGTGGAAACACACTTTTTCATTGTGTGTTATTTCAAAACTCATTTTTGAGATTTACTTGCTACTGTTAAAGCTTTGACAATGTATTAAATGAAAAAGCGTCATGCCAATAAAATGCATGACACTGAAACTGGAACATTAAAATGAAAGAGAGAAAGAGGAGGAGGTGTCCTCTGGATCCAAACTTATTATTCAGCTACAACCCATTAGCGGTCCGTGGTTCGAATTAAGTACATTTAATTAGACAACGTCACATGTCAACGTCGTTGGACAATTTTTTTTTTCCTCTTGATTTATCTAGTCACGCATGAATGAATTAGTGCCATGTCTGCGAGTGCTTGCGGCTGTCAAAAAAAAAAAGGAGACAAACAACTTAATTCTGTCCCTCAGCCACGACCGCGCCTCGAACGCACAGCTGACTGGTTACGGGATCGGGTTATATACCGCGTACCTGACACGAGCCAGTTAGCGAGCCGTGCCAGAAACACCAACGCCTTGAACAGCCAGAGCTCGTCCCAAAATTATCCAGCAGCTGAGTACATAAGTACCCCCCCCCCCCCCCCCCCCCCCGGAGAGGATGCCGGCTCCTTGCATCAAATGTTGTCCCCGTAGGCCCGCAGACCGAGTTAATGAACCCCTCTCCACCCTCCCGCCCCCACCCCACCCCTCCCTCGCCCCACAGCCAGCCTATCCTCATCGCTGGATTTAACAGCGGCACACCACTGCCACTTTTTTCCCGAAACGCTCAGGTGAAAAGTTTTGCCGAGAAAGTGTCAACGTAAGCAGTTCCGCCTCGAACGCTTCTGCCCCGTGCCCCGTGCAAATAAACCTTCCAGGGGCGCGTGGGGCGGGGCGGGGGCGTGGTCCTTCCCTCTCTTCCTCCTAATGCTCCATTTAAATGCAAAGTGGCGCTCGGTTCCTAACGGTCGCTCCTTGCGCCACCGAGCGCCGCCCGTCGTCAAAGGCTGCGGCGCGCCGAGGGTCCCCGGGCACATAAAACCCAATGGGCTGGGAGATGCCTCTTCTGTGGGGATCCTGATTGAGCCACGTTACACTCCTGCAGGACGGCCCATTAGCCCGCGCCACAACGAGCACGCGCGGAGAGGGAGGCAGACTCTGCCGCGTCCGGGACGACTGCCTGTCACACACACTCACGCTCACACACACACACACTCATGCTCACACACACACACACTCATGCTCACACACACAGACACACTCACGCTCACACACACAGACACACTCACGCTCACACACACAGACACACTCACGCTCACACACACATGCAGCCACATGAATACACACACACACACACACACACGCATACATGCACACGCACGCTCATACACACACACACATACGAACACACAAACACACACACACATACACACACATACACACACACACACACACACACACACACACACACACACAAACACACACGCACCCACACACATACATGGGCACACACACACAAACACACACGCACCCACACACACACACGGGCACACACACACGAACACACATGCACCCACACACATACATGGGCACACACACACACACACACACACGGGCACACACACACTAACACACACCGTTCCACAGTTCACCTGTTGGGCGGTCAGGGAGAAGCGCAGTACCCTGCAGTATTCTGTAAAAGCCGTGGTCAGCAGGGCCTGTCCCACACACACACACACACACAGCCGTAGTTTTAGCAAATTTATCATCCCCGCGGTGAGGTGGCTGCAAACACCGGAGAGCCGCTTTGCGATAACGGCTCATGAATTATGCAGACCCGGCCCGTCCCGCAGGCTCATTACCGCGTGGGGGGGGCGGTCCCGCGACAATTCGCCGTCCGGCTGCGTCCGCAAATATCGACGGGGCGGCACGGCGGTCGGGGAGGGGGCTGCGGGATCACTTCCTCGCAGCCTTGAGCAAAGACACCGGAATCGCTCCAGGCAACGCGCATACGCATAAATGCTAATGGGCCATCCCAGAGAGCAAAAAAAACTGGAATCTAGATGTCCGGAGGGGTGGGCATCAAGGCTGAGGGATGTTTCGACACAAACGGACCAGGTTATCCCCAACAGAGCTCAGGCCTTACCCTGGATGTAGCCTGGCTACGTCCCTGGAATACGTCAGCGAGAATATTTTCGCTTATCGAACCAAACGTGCAAAATGTTTTCACCTGAACACCACAAGATGGCGTTTCACTTGATGACTTTACATCACAAAAAACGTTTACTGAGAAAATTTCTTTGCCAGCCCATCTCATGTCGATCTCCTGAAGTTAAGTCGGTTTATCTTGGTTTGCACTTGGATGAGAGATCTGGAAAAAAACTAAGGTAGGCCTGTAGGGGGCACCACTCTTACCCTGGACGAACTGCACATCTGATACATCATCTCAGTGGTGGAAGCACTGTGCTGTCTTTTGGGTGAGTTTAGTTTAGTTTAGTTTACAGGCATTTAGCAGACACACTTATCCAGACTTACATTGTATCCAATTATACAGCTGGATATATACTGGAGCAATGCAGGTTAAGTACCTTGCTCAAGGGTACAACGGCAGTGTCCTACTGGGGAATCGAACCTGCGACCTTTAGATCACAAGACCAACTCTTTAGCCATTACGCTACACTGCCGCCTGGTGAGACATTATACCGAGGCTCACTGTGATTACTAAAGAATCCATGGCGCGTTTTGAAATGGTTAACCCTCACATCCTGGTACAATTCTCACACAATCTGGATCTTTGGATCTGGGCGCCCAGTCGTCTTCGCTACATGCGTTTCGCTACATAATCCCTTACGCTCGCCGCCCACGCTCAGCAGGTCGACACTGCAAAAACAAGACTGAGCTCGCAGTAATCCTAACTGGGTAAATAAAGGTAAAATAATATACATTACGTCTGGTGTATTTAAGTCACCCTGGATAAAGACTGTGCTTTGCAAAATAAATAAGCCTAGCAATGAAACATCGTTCGCAGCTACACCTTCAGGAATAACGGTATTAAAAACAGTGAAACATCGGTTTGATTCAAATCTCGTTTTCAGTTGAAAAAGCCGAACGAGGTGGCTAAAATGAGTAACCTGCAATCTAATATTCACAAAGCAGCCATGCGCGGCACGGCACATTAAATTACATTAAATTACAGGCGTTTAGCAGACACTTTTATCCAGAGCGACTTACACAACTTTTACATAGCATTTACACTGCATCCATTTATATACTGGATATATACTGAAGCAATGCAGGTTAAGTACCTCACTCAAGGGTACAACGGCAGTGTCCTACCCGGGAATCGAACCGGCGACCTTTTGGCTACAAGCCCAGTTCCTTACCCGCTGTGCTACACTGCCGCCCGTCGTAGGAAAACAGGAGCAGGTGACACGTACCGCGCAGGAGGTCGGAGTTGGCGTGCGGCCAGCTGTAGGACCGAATCAGCTGCCAGTCAAAGTCGTCCTCCTTGCCCTGTTTGCACTGGCTCCGGTCCCGGTCCGGGTTCGAGTCTTCATCGAAGGTGCATCCGGCTGCGGGGGGGACACGAGGAGGGGAGGGGGGAGAGAGGGAACCCGTTAGCGGTGATAAATGCTAACGTTCTCCAGTGACGGGGGGACACCTCCCTCTGTGTCACACGCACAGCGATTCAGATCTTTCGAAAGGTCACAATGTGAGCCCCTCCATGGATTCCACTAGCTTCATTCCAGGATGAAACCGTTTCCCATCTACATGAAAGGAAAAGTAGAAAACACCATAGAATATTCACACCATTCGTACCTTACGGCGGCAACAGCTGCTCATGTCCGTGAACTCTGTGGCTCTTTTGCGGAGAAAAGGCTAAGCGTAATGACGGCTTTCGCCCGAGAGTGCAGAGAACGACGCGTTCGGAGAATGGCGCTCGGGCGTTAGCATTAGCATCGAGCTGAAATGCTTTTGACATTCTGCGGCTGCACTTGCAGTCTGGAACACATCACGTCAATTGAGCATTAAAGCTTAGCAGAGGAATCCGTATTTGAAAAACGTGGGTCCTTCGTGTTTTTCAAATTTCTCATTTTTATAATTTCAAATCGGACAGGTTAGATAACCTTCTGGTCTCCTCATCAACCAAACGCTTCACTTCAAACAGACAACAGGTCGGCTGTTTCCGATATTACTGAAAGAGCCACTGAATGAAAAGGAACTGTGAAGACAGAGGAGATCGTTGTCTTAGAAGTTCCATTCGGACCTGTTTTCATCAACGACTCTTCAATAAACACCTTCTATGACCCCCACCCAAACCGACAGAGAGCTTCACCAGTGGGAGGAAACGACAAACAAAATCAGCAATCACGAATCAGCAATCACGAAACAGGATAATAAAAATGTTTTTAATTGGTTGAACACACCCAGGGCCAGATGAAAAAGCTTTTTTCATGTTGAGCTTTCGGTTCCACAGCAGGGCCTATATCGATCTACTTTTACACGTCTAGCAGTTATTTTAAAAAGTGTAATCGTGTGCGCGGTACACGTGTTAACTCTGGAAATGAACAATCCCCACGCTTTAAACCAGTCCGATTATATGACTTTGAGAAACTCTGACCATTTCCAGCAGTGTCGTCACTCCATTGGAGCGCTGTTTTTTTCCCAAGCAAACCTAAACCTGCACCTAATTAGCTCAGGGTGAATAAGTGCACTCGTTATGCGTAGTTGCCTGATTGGTCAACGCTGGCTGGCTGGGTTGCTGGGGTGCAACCACTCACGCGGGCTACCACGAAATAAAACGAAGGGTTTTTTTTAAATTAAACCCAGCAAACGGCGGCCATCAATCCTCGCTTGATATCGAGGAGGTGTTTCCGTCCCACCGCCAAGAACCGCCCAGTGCTTTGAGATTCCGCCAGGCTTTTCCCAAATAATCAATGTTTACAGCTTCGGGGGGAAAAAAAAAATAAATAAAAATAAAAATCAATGTGCCGGCCGGGACGACATCGGTGTGGAAAACCGGCACTTTTCCACCGGAGAAACCGGGGCTGAGCCGAGCGCACGATAGTCCTCCTCGTGACTGCTGCGCAAGGTCTGCAGCGACGCGAAGAGAGGTAGGAAGGAGGGGTGGGGGGGGGGGGGCAATGACGGCACCGTGGACTCTGACTTTAAACGAACGTCAAGAAAAGAGAAAAAAAAAACGAAGGCGTGTTCATGAACAACGGGAACAGTGGGAAGCAGAGCTTTTGAACCGATACTCTGCAGGCGTAAAGCTTCCCAAAAAGCAAAATGCCCTTTTTTGTGCGTTGGGTGGTCTGTTCCGGTTAAGACAACTTCTCCGTCTGACACCTAAGCGTATGGTACAAGGATTTTTTTTTTCCCCAACAAAAAAAAAACAGGGTTTTTTAAAATTCTTTTAGAGAGCAGACCGCTGTTTTAAGGCCTTTGATTTTGTACTTGGTTTTGGCAAATCCCCGCCCCCTTCCATCGCGCTGGGGAAGGCGCGTCTTTGCGAGCGTGTGGAAATAGCGCGGGGGGGGGGGGGGAGGAGGGGGTGTTAGCAGCCTGGCGGTTGAGGAATGGCTGCCGGGTGCTTCGCCTGTGGGGGGGCCTTGTGCTGCCGCAGACACCTGAGCTTCCGGAACGTTCCGCGTTCCAGAGGAAGCTGCCACCGTCAGACACGTACCGCCGATGAACTTTACGTTTTCATTTTATTTTTTATTTATTTATTTGTTTATTTAACAGGGGCCACGCACAAGCACAACACAACCGTTGGGCCAGAGTTAGCTATATAGCTCATTTACATCTGCGGCCCCTGGGCAGGAAGATATTTAAAACAATACAGTGCAATACAAACAATACAATACGAATAATTATGACCCTTCGTTTGTTGCAGAATGCTTGTTCTGTAGACTGCAGTGTGTGTGTGTGTGTGTGTGTGTGTGTGTGTGTGTGTGTGTGAGACAGAGAGAGAGTGAGGGTGTGTGTGTATATTTGTGTGCGTGAGACAGAGAGAGAGAGTGTGTGTGTGTGTGTGTTTGTGTGTGTGAGACAGAGAGAGTGATGTGTGTGTGTGAGACAGAGAGAGTGTGTGTGAGACAAAGAGAGTGAGTGTGTGTGTGTGTGTGTGAGAGAGAGAGAGAGAAAAAAGGAGACAGCATGTCAGAGTGATGTGTGTGTGTGTGTGTGAGACAGCAAGAGTGAGTGTGTGTGTGTGTGTTCGTGAGAGAGAGAGAAAGAAGAAGAGACAGCATATCAGAGTGATGTGTGTGTGTGTGTGTGTGTGTGTGTGAGACAGCAAGAGTGAGTGTGTGTGTGTGTGTTCGTGAGAGAGAGAGAAAGAAGAAGAGACAGCATATCAGAGTGATGTGTGTGTGTGTGTGTGTGTGTGAGACAGCAAGAGTGAGTGTGTGTGTGTGTGTGTTCGTGAGAGAGAGAGAAAGAAGAAGAGACAGCATGTCAGAGTGATGTGTGTGTGTGTGTGTGTGTGAGACAGCAAGAGTGAGTGTGTGTGTGTGTGTGTGTTCGTGAGAGAGAGAGAAAGAAGAAGAGACAGCATGTCAGAGTGATGTGTGTGTGTGTGTGTGTGTGTGTGAGACAGCAAGAGTGAGTGTGTGTGTGTGTTCGTGAGAGAGAGAGAGAAAGAAGAAGAGACAGCATATCAGAGTGATGTGTGTGTGTGTGAGACAGAGAGAGAGTGAGTGTGTGTGTGTGCGTGTTCGTGAGAGAGAGAGAAAGAAGAGACAGCATGTCAGAGTGATGTGTGTGTGTGTTCATTTTCTGTTTGTACGCTGACATCAGACCTGCATTATCATAGCAAAGCAGACCTCCTCAGCTTCCACTAAAACAACAGGCTATAGAAACTCACAGCAGATCAATTGACAGCAAAAGGAACTGAAGTAAATTCAGAGAAGAACCATCACTGCTGCCAAGCTGCAGAGGATTTTAAAAAGCTGACAAATCATAAATAAATAAATGAATAGTCAAGAAGATTAGTCAGACACGACACGAAAGACAGACGGCTAAGTTCCTCAACGGCGTCTGCAGGTAGTCAGCTACACTGGCGGGGATATTCGGAGCACGTCCTTCTCCGATATCAGGGGCTGGACCTTCAGTTTATTTAACCACACACTCCCTCGCCCCACACCGCTTACCCTGCCAGCAAGCTGGTACCACAGAGCCGCGTGGGGGAAAAAACGTAATTAATTAAATTACGTTTCAAAGTCAATTATGATTTATCAATCCAAATCAAAAGTATATACGACGGCACAGCAGAACGCCGATTGATTGGCGGTTTGCCTGGCGAACCAGAGCGCGCGCGGTGTTGCTTCAGAAACGTGCCTTACGCCAGGGCACACAGGCAGCCGCGCCAACTAGAGGGGTCCCATTACCACGACAAAAGCCACGGGCGCATCGACAAGGGTGCCCTCCGGGGCCATTTTGAGACGGGAACCCACGTAACCTCTCCTCCCCCCCCCCCCCAAATCCTTGTACAACAGCACAGGCTGCCGGTAGCCAAGATCAACAGAATCACGTTGTGTAGGACAACAAGCCCAGGTCAAAACCCAGTCCAGTATACGGCTGGACCTAACACACGTGATCCGGCCGACCAATGGCGTAACTTCATAACTCGGCCGACCAATGGTGTAACTTCATAACTCGGCCAACCAATGGTGTAACTTCATCACTCACTCAGTCACTCAGTCACAGACATTCGCGTTTGTAGGGCTGGCCCCGCTGTTGCGGTCCAGCCAAAAAGGAACACACGGCAAAAGTTCAATTCTGCTGCGGCTGAACCAAATAAAGATCTCGCTCCAACTAACCGGAAAACATACTAAAGACGCACGCGTGTGCATGTACGTGTGCGTGTGTGTGTGTGTGTGTGTGTGTGTGTGTGTGTGTGTGTGTGTGTGTGTATGTGTGTTTACGCGGCAGTGTGGTACAATGGGTAAGGAGCTGCCCTTAAAGGTCACAGGTTTGACTCTTGGGTAGGACACTGCCGTTGTACCCTTGAACAAGGTACTTAACCTGCACTGCTCCAGTATATATCCAGCTGTATAAATGGATCCAATGTAAATGCTGCGTAAAAAAATGTAAAAAGTTGTTTAAGTCGCTCTGAATAAGAGTAATGTAAATGTTTGTATGGGGGGGCGCTGGCGTATCATTAAAAAAAAAAAACAAGCTTTCCTAACAAACGTTTCGTGAGAGAAAAGCTGAGGTTCAGAGGAAAGCCTGCCGTAACCAGAAGAGTGCAGACTCTTCACTCCTGACAGAGCGATCCAGTCACATTAGGACGTGACGGGCAGGCCCGGCCTCACACATCAGCGCTAAAAAGCGCACCCCTCATCATCGCCGCCGCCTCCCGTCAGCTGGCCCTCAGCCGGGCGACGGGAGGCTCTTAAGTGAGATAAATCGAAAGGAGGGAGGGTGGTGAAAGTAGACTTTTTTTTTTTTTTCGTGATGGATCTCTTCCCCCCCACCCCCTCCCCTACCCGTCACACGTTCCAATTTCGTCCCTGCCTGCTAGTTCACGGGCTGAGTGGATCATAAATTCCACGGGATTTTATAAACGAAAGACAAAAAAAAAAAAAAAAACGCATTATAGAGACTTCGCGCTAAGGCAGAAAATCCTTCGCGTGGCGGTCCCTGTTCGCCGACCGTGGCCAAGAGGCATGCTGGGTAATGTGCCCCCCGAGACACAGGGAGAGAGAGGGCTCAAAGCCTCGTAACGAAAGCTCCTCCCCTCCCCGTTCGAAGGGGGGCGTCCGCGGCCCGTGGTGTATTAGGCCCCACCTCCGTCTGCCGGGGAACCGCGCAGGTGCCAGCAACCTGGCTGCCACGGAAACGGCAGAGCGACCTTAAGGCGTGGCATTACATCACGTTTATTTAAGCAGACGCTTTTACCCAAAGCAACGTAAACTCCCGGCTCCTCCCCCAAGTGAACCCCGGCATCGAGATGTCTAGAGGGGAGGGAAAGCTAGGCCGAGAGAGGCTCCATCCGAAAACAGACCGGGTTAACCGCAATATAGCGCGGGTCTCACCCGGATACAGCCCGGCTACGTGCTAGTCGGCTAGAAATGGGGGCCCGGGTCTTCTCCTGAACGCCTGGACGGCGGTGTTTCGACGGCTTTTCGAAGCGATGTTCGCTGGGACAGGGTTTACGAGAGGGAGGGGCAGACCCCATCTTACAGGTGAATGATGCAGTGTGAGTGGGACAACCCCCCAGGCAACACAGAGGATCACAGATTCAGAACACCCACCCCAGGCAACACAGAGGATCACAGATTCAGAATGCTCCCCCCCCAGACAGCACAGAAGCTCACAGATTCAGAAACCCCCCACCCCCAGACAGCACAGAGGCTCACAGATTCAGAACCCCCCCCCCAGACAGCACACACACTTAGTGCGCTCCAAGGAAATGAGGCGCAAAGCAAAAACCTGACCTAACCCTAGCCCCCCCACACCTCCCTTTCCCCCACCCCTCCCCCTCCCGCCCCTGTCTCCCACCTGTCAGCACATATGGAGCCAAAACTGTAAAAACTGCTTCAGAGAGCCAAGCTGTAAGAGTGTACAGACCGCGTGTGATAAAGACAGAAACAGTGAGTTTAATGAAGAGAGGTGATTTTTATGAGGTGTGATTTTGATTCATTCAAGGTTGGGGAAGGGTGCAGGGTTAACTACGTTAGAGAATTTAGCAGATACTTCCTCTTCTGCAGGATGTTTACTCCGGCGAAGTTTGGGTAACCTCGCTGAAGGGTAAGAAGATGGCAACCCGGCTAGGAACTCAGTCTCTGAGCTACAAGCCCTTGGCCCCATCCATCATGCTACACCACACCAACGCCCCCCTCCCTCCCCCCTGACCCCCTAACCCATCCCGAAATTAGCCTGGAGCTCCATCCCCCTTCAGAAGCACCTTTGGAGCAGTCTGGAGAAAGCCTGCTCTCACAGTCTCGTGTGATTTTCAGACGACCGAGGAGAGGTGAGAATGGAGAGATTAGCACCAGCGGGTTACAAGCCGGGGAGAGAGAACAAATTAATTTAATGGAAACTTCACCACACGCTTCCACCCCCCCTCCCCCCAAAAAAAGAACTACAGAGAAGATACGATGATGAAGAGGAGAAGAGGAGGGAGTGCTGACTGGGGGAAGGGGAAAAAGAGGGGAGGGAGTTTCTGTCATTTCTGTTTCTGTGCAATGTGAGACGGAGAAGAGCGTGTCAGTCATGCCAGCCCCAGAAACCGTGGGGGGTGGGGGGGGGGGGGGGGAACGTCACATCGATTCGCCGGATTGGAGAAGACGGCTTTAATTATCAAAGCTCCCCGTCCTCCGAGTCTGCTCTAATCTCTCCGTTCTTTTTTTCTCTCTCCCAGAGAGACATCAATCAAAGCCGCGTTTCCCCGCCAGCCAAACTTCGCCAGCCAAGTGCGTTTTTTTTTTTCCTCGCCACGGAGCCGGCTGACGACTCTCGCGGTTTTCGCCAGACGGGGCGATGAGAGGGCGACGAACGCGCTCCAGGCTCGCCCGCTCGCACGGGACGGGACGGGACGGGGCGGCCCAATCGTCCGCCGCGTGCGTTTCCTGAGCGCGTTCAGCGCCCGCGCCTTTGCGCTCCTCGTACGCCAAATTTCCATGTTGAGACCGGAGCACGTCGTCGGCGCCATTCGCCACGGGAGGGACAGGTGAGGCGCGTTTCGAGCTCGATCATCCAGGCTGCGGCTGTTCGAGCGGGCTACGACAGAAGGCGAGGAATCCGCGACTCGGGCCGCGCGCCAGATAAACGGATCTGTCACAGTCTGTCTTCGCTCTGGATTTGATTACTCCTGGCTGCGTTGAGAAGTTAACCCCTTCAGCCCTCGAGCTTTGCTGCACGGGTGTTCGAGCTCTCGTTTTTATTTTTTATTTTGGGACGCGGCGCGACGTCGTCACCAGGCCCCTCGCCGGGCGACGGAGACGAAGGGACGATGTCTGCAATCAGGCAATCAAAACCCGTGTCTGAGAGGGGGGAGGAAGTCGCAGGAGTTTTGACAGAAATCAGAGCTTCGGAACAAACATCGAAATCATCACCACCCTTGGCCTCATTATCCTCCAGGAAATTTCACCAGCAAATGGCCTGAATGCAGTATGCGTTTCACAAGGTTATGCTTCACTGTCGCAGCAGAATACAGCAAAACACAGCGTAGCATAGTGGGTGAGGAACTGGGCTTGTAACCGAAAGGTCATGGGTTCGATTCCTGGGTAGGACACTGCCCTTGAGCAAGGTACTTAACCTGCATTGCTTCAGTATATATCCAGCTGTATAAACGGATGCAATGTAAGTCGCTCTGGATAAGAGCATCTGCTAAATGCCTGAGATGTGTATTCACCACCTAGAATTTAACACCACTTTTTCAAGATATCAATTCAATTTGAATTCAATTTCATTTGTATAGCTTTTTATAGAGAACTGTCACAAAGGCACTACAGAGTAGCAAGGCAGAGTAGCAAGGCAAGAGACAGAGCAAAAAAGAGACAGAGCAAAAAAGAGCAAACAGAGCAAACACCAGGCCTGAACCCCCAAATAGCAAGTACATAAGCTAAAATAAAACTCCCAGTGGGGAGAAAACCCTCAAATGGTGGTGAGAAAAAACTCCCCAATGGGAAGAAATCTTGAGAGGAACCCAGCTATGGAGGGGGAGCCCATCCTCCACTGGCCAGCCTGGTGTAACGTAGCAGGCAGGAAATAAAATGGATTAAGCTGGCTGAGGTGCGAGCTAACCGAAGAATAATATCATGTTTTGCCGATTGGGAGTGTAATTGTGTCATTTTAAAAAAAATAAATCGTTTTCAAAGGTCAGGATTGGTCAGTATGGCGTTGGGCGTCACCGATTCGCCACCTCTGTCTGAGGCGATGAATCAACCTGGCCACTGCTCACCTGAGCGTCAAACGATCGGGCGGTCAAACTGAGGACGCAGCCGAGCCTTCGCCAGCGAGGCGCGAGGCGTGAGGTCACCGTCCGTCGCACGCCGCAGAGTCACGGAGCGAAAAAGAGCGAGGCACGGGGAAGTCATGTGACTCAGCGGCGCATAAGCGTCAAAAACGCTAAGGTTTTCCTCGGGGGGGGGGGCGTACAAAGACCCGCGATGAGAACAGAGGAGCCGAAACCACGCCCCTCCCACCATCATCACCCCCCCACACCCCCACCCCCGCCCCCCCGCCCACCAGTCAAGTCTCCTCATTAGCAAATGACTCCCAAGGCTAAAATTAAAAATGTGGATGTGCACGCAACATGTTTTTTTTCTGCATCCAAGACACTTGTTTCATGTCAAAAAAATGTATGATGCTTTTTTTTTCCCCGTAGGGGGGATATGAGAGAGGACCACGTTCTCCGGCACGGGTCCAGGCTGGCCGGTCGGAACGGGCCGAGCGTGGCGGGGTAACAGGTGTGAGACGAGCAGGCCCCGAGTTTGGGGACATAGATCTATAAACGGATCCTCTGACCTCTTTAAGGACAAGGACGCGCCGCCGTCTGCCTCAGCAAAAGGGCCCGGCCCGAGCCACGGGCTGGACGAGAGGCGCAAAGAACATGTGCCCAGAGTGAATTCATGTCACGTTACATTAAAAATTAGATTTTTAAAAAAATGCATAAATAACAATGAAAAAAACGACTGCTCAGCAATAGCCAGAGCCTGAGACAGAGGCGACCATGATCAGCCCACTGTTGTTCCTAGCTCCGCCTTTTTACTGTGCATAGGCCACGCCCACACGGGGAGAGGCCACACCCACAGGATGAGGCCACACCCCCATTGGGATAGGCCACACCCACAAGATGAGAGGCCACACCCTCAGGGTGAGAGGCCACACCCACGAGATGAGAGGCCACATCCGCAGGGGAGCAGGCCACACCCACAGTGGGAGAGGCCCTGCCCACATGATGAGAGGCCCTGCCCACCTGTTCGGGGAAATGAGGCAAGCGACGCCCGTCTGAATCTTTACCTGGAGGCGTGCAGTTTCAGCAGGCAGTGTGAGGTAAGTGTGAGGGCCTTTCCTCTCACTCAGGTAAAGCCTGCACTCAACCCCCAACAGGAGACTGGAAAAAACCAAACTGCCTGATATCAGTCCCCAAACACACTCCGCCCCTCCGTCTCTCAATGGCTGTCTCGCTACCACCTCCCTGTCTCTCTCCCAACTCTCTCTCTCACACTCCCCCCCCTCACTCCCTCCCGCTCTCCCCTTCCTCTCTCTCCCTCCTCCCCTTTACCATGCCTCTGCCTCTCTCTCTCTCTCTCTCTCTCAGATGAAAAAGTGAAGGCCGTTAAGTTTTTATTTTTTTCGATAATTTCTGGAGTGAAATGAGAAAAAGTGTTTTTTTTTTTTTTTTTTTTAACGATGAGGCCCTCAAGTGGAAATTCAACAGTGGGGAGGGGGAGGAAGGGAGGGGTGGCGGTAAGATTTATAGCACAGAGAGAGAGAGAGAGAATCCCCTCAAACTCAGGCGATCAGTGTCAGTGTCGTAAAGGCGCTGGGGCGGAAGAGCCGTTTAGCGTTAGCGGCGGCGGCTGCGCCGGCGGTGCACTCCTGCGCGCCATCAGCTGAGCTCATTCCGCGATTCCGTGACCTTCACACCACACTAACCCGCCCGCCCCAACCCACCCCACCCCACCCGCCAACCCGCCCGCCTGGCTTGAGTGCGGGAAGGGGGGGGGGAGGAGGGGGGGTGGGGGCGATTTGGCGCTAGCGCTGAGTACAGCACAGGGACACGGGCTCCACGGCGGGGTACTGCAGGTTCGATCAGCATGCAGAGCGCTTCCGCTGCGCCCAATCGGCTTCAGCCGATACCCGCTGTATGAACGGGTAACACGTGAGAACTTCACCTTTCTACGACAAGCCTGGATAGAGACGTCTGCCAAGCTAATGCATTCTTCTGCCATTTACCGACAATGTGTTCATATCCTCTCTCCTTCTCTCTCTCCCTCTTTCTCTCTCTCATTCTCTCTCTCTCTCACTCTCTCTCCCTCTTGTCTCTCTCTCTCTCATTCTAACTCTCACTCTCTCTCTCTCTCTCTCCCCCTCTCTCTCTCTCTCTCTTTCTGTCTATAGCACTTCACTTCTTCAAGAAGGGAAAAGTGAAATGTGAAAGCCTGTAACATGACTTACACATGTTATTAGCGCAGCATGTGTCAGCAGCTAAATGATAGTGTCATTATCGGGATCAGGGGAGGGAGTGGGCTTTGGGGGGGGGGGGGGCGGATGGAAAGTGTAATTGTTTGACACCCCATCTGTAGCTCGACAAAAAAAACATCCTGCTGCCAATCAATTTTTTTTTAACCATAAGAGCCCAAATGCGGAATACCTACCTCACCCTCCCTGACGCTAGCCCCCCGCGGTTTTCCGACAGCCATAAGCGATCCAGCCCAACACAATCCAAAAAAACAAAAAAAACCTGCAAACTGCACTCGTACCGCATCTGCCAGGCTGCTGTCACTCCACCGTGCCTCGACGAGACACGAGAGATCTCCGGAAAAACACAAACTTCAGAACACGGCTGACAGAAACGACAGAGCCTTTCTTCTTCTTTTTTTTTTTGTAAACCCGTCTGCGTTCGACGCTAATTCCTCCGGAGCTGATCGGCCAACGCCGGGGAGAGAGCGGAGGAGCCGCACAGGAAGCTAACGTTTTTCCGACGTCGCCGTCCCGCCGAATCTCCTTCGCCCGGGCCGGAATTCTCCAGTTCGCGAGCAAAAGGCGGGATTCGAGGTTTCGTCAGGACGTGACAGGTTCCGCAGACGTCAGGGTTGTGACTGCGGTGTCAGGTGATAATGAGGTGAGACAGGCGTCACTCCGCGGTTCACGCTATCCGAGGCCCGCTCACTTCCTGCACAGCACACTCTTCTGTCCGTCACGCTCAGCGCTGAACTCCGCAGGAAAAGTGGCACACTTCAGCATACTTTACGTTTTCTAAAGTGTTAGTATACTTCTAGTACACACTTCAGCATACTTTAAGTTTTCTAAAGTGTTAGTATACTTCTAGTACACACTTCAGCATACATTAAGTATTCTAAAGTGTTAGTATACTTCTAGTACACACTTCAGCATACATTAAGTATTCTAAAGTGTTAGTATACTTCTAGTACACAATTCAGCATCCTATTTTTAACATGGGACACACCTACACAAACATACACATACAGTACACACTCACACAGGAAAAAACCAAACATGCACACACTCTCACAAGAATGAACATGCAGATGCACAGAATTACACACAGACACGCTCACACATTCACAACACGCACACTTCCACGCAATCACACACAAATTCACAAGCCAAAAAACATACAGACAGACAGACAAACACACACACACACACACACATACACAGTTCAGAAGTTTTCCTCGGTCAAAGGTTACCCAGAGCTGATCAATCAAAAGAAATTACAGTCAACCTTGCAGGCGCTTCAAATGAACTGCTCCTCGGCACGCAGATAAAGTGTTGATTTCCGACACGTCGACATTAAGAAAAGGGAAAAGGCAACGAAAATTAAATTAAACTGCTGCTGCGCTCGCTGCTGATTGGACCCTCCAGTCCCCCCCTCTGCGCTTCACCGGGTAATCACATTCCCAGGCGGAGCACGCCACCGTTAAATATCGAATCCCCACCTACCCACCGAGCGCAGAACCGCAGGACTACTGCTGCGGCGCAGACCGGCAAAATATGCACACCCACCTGCAGCAGGCACGAGGGGGGTGTTACGTAAGGTCCGAACCACCCCTCAGGGGGGCTGTCACAGTTGACAGAGCACATATCCAGGAGGCCCGTCTGGCCTGTTGATTTAAGGGGGTGGGGTGTTTGTGGGTGGGGTGGGGGGTGGTGTGTGTGGCACACAGCTCTGTCTGTTTCTCCTTGCTGCTGGTCTGTATTAGTTCATGTAGGTGAATGTGCATCAATCAGTGTTGAGGGAGCTGCTGGCTACATTCTCACTCGCAAGATGAAAGGCTGCTGGAAGCAGGAGACTGGGGCTATTTTTTTTTTTCTGGGATGGGGGGGGGGCAGTCGCCCCACATCTGTCAGTCAACCCAACATGAAACACGGAAGGGGAAGGGGTGTTCCCTCCTTATCATCATACCCTGCCCCCCCCCCCCACCTCGGACCCCCCCCACCCCCGGCCGAGCAACCATCAGCACGCGTCCGTCCGGGTACACGAGATTGACATTTAATTAAGCCAATAAAACGAAAGCAATTCGCCCCTGCCGCACCAACCGGGGCCTCAGCAAGCGTGTCAGCTAGGCTGTCATCCGAGCGCAGGCTGTCTGCACCAATAGGCAGGCTGTCTGCACCAATAGGACTGGAGGGTCGTTAGGGAGCTGTCAGGTGTGCAGGCGTCAAAACAAGCAGGAAAATAGCGTCGCGACGAAGCCAGAAGTCAAACGCACGCTTCCCCCGCCACGTTGCCGTGCGGATTGTTTACTGTGCGCGCGCGAGCGTCGACTGAAAGCAGGCCACTGCTGAGCGCAGATCGGAAATGTTTTTCTTTTTCGTTTTGATTGCAGAAGCCGGCTCGTTCGGGGAAACAACTGATTGTGCAAACTACCTCAATTGCATGTTTATGCGACTTCACTGCAAAAAAAATGAAATGATTCAAAAATCTAAAAAAAATTCAAAAAAAAAAACAAATGATTTACAAATCATTTTAGATTTTCAATTAATTCCCTTAAACGAAGGCAGTTGCTGCTTTATATCGCTTGTTTTCAGCCCATAAAATGCATGTAATAAATAGCGATTTTTAATGCACCTCACCAAACACCGCCTCTTTGACACCCCTAACAGTCCCAGCTCGACCCCCTTCCCTCACGGCAGATTTTAAAGCTGTTCCAGAGCCTCCAGGGAACAGCAATTTCCTCCCAACACATTATTCCCAAAAAGCAACTAATGTGCCTGTCAAAGCAGAAGAGTAAAGGACGTGACTTCCATTTTTATGCAAACTCTGAACCGTGAAGTTTTTTTTGTTTGTTTTGGGGTTTTTTTTTTGCAAAGGAATCTGGGCCAATTACAGACTGATAAACTGCATATGCGGAGTCGTTTTCCGAAAACTTAAAACGAAATAGGATTTTAGTGTGACAATATCATCGCAGTCCAACAGGGGGTTGTCCAAAAAAAAAAACAAAAAAAAAACAAGCACATTAGACGTCACAGTGAAGCTAATGAAATTAGCTTGCCACCGCGACCCTGACTTGGAGTAGGCGGTTACAGAATGGATGGATCGAATTAGCGCGCGGCGAAAAGGCCGGTGTCACTCACAGCAAATTCGGCGAAGTGTGCGAAGCCCGCGGCGACTCTGGCTTCCGACCGCCAGGGCCAGCGAGCTGGCGGTCTTTCGGGGGGGGGGGAGGCGTCAGACGAGGCATCTTTAATTTTCCTCCGACATGAAGCCTCCGCTTCGCACCGGCGGGCGAGCGCGTTTCCGAACGACGACGGCTCCCCGCGGGTTCCCCGGGACGCGTCGCCGCCAGGGGCTGATGGGTAAATCGGCCGGAGAAAGAGCAGCGCGCGGTGAGATGAATCCGCTAATCGCGAGCGAAATTGAATCCCTTTCACACGCACCGATGCCCTCGCATATCACACTCCATCTCTAATTAGCGCTTAGCCGTTAACAATGTTTTATTCTTTTTTCCGTTTCTTTTTTAAAAAGCACAGTTCAAGTCTCATTAAAGCCCAAAATTAGATTCCTTTCTTTTTTTTTTTTTTTTTTTTTTTTTTTTTTTTTTTTAAATGGTAGGCGTGTGCGTATTTGGGTTGTGGAAAATGAGCTACCTGCATCTGTAAAGGGGCCCGACAAGGACACTCAAATCCTATGTGGATGGATTCTGTGCAAAGACATCGAGAAGACATGAGTCAACCGTCTTCATGGAATTCGTCTATCGAAGTTTTAAGTTCTTGCACAGTCCCTAATTAGGGATTAGGCCAGATATAGTTGTAAAACTGCTCAAACCCGGCTGTGTTTTTAGCATTTTTTTTTTGTTGTTGTTTTTTTGATGGATGGGTAGGCCAAAGGAAGATTGAGCCATTTTGACTTTAATAGTCCACTCCGTGGTGCCACAACAAACGGTTGAAAATGCAAACTTTGACGGGCCTTACCTCTTGAACCCGTTGACCCACAATGAAAATTATTTTTTCTCACACTCCGCTCCTGTCACAGGACAAATTTATCCCGACCCCAAGAAAGTGCATTGGTTAGATTTTCCGCCATTAGTATTTTATTGAAAAACCTAAAAAAATATATATTATATATATATTTTTAAAAGTCAGTCTCGTCTTGGATGCTTTCACCAATTTGCACAAAACTTGGCACCAACTTCAAAATTTCTTAAATCTCAGCATAAACAAAGTTGCTACACTCAAAAACCTGCCTGCAGTAAGCCAATGAATTTGCATATAGTTGTGGCTTCTTACCAAAAAGCTAATAAATTCCAAATCTTTGACAAAACGTGATGAAACTTGGTGTCTATTGACAACCGAATCCTGAAGACAGTCCTAAACATTTAGCTCAATTTAACCACAGGGAGGCACGATACAGCTCAGTGATTTTTAAAAATGAAAAACATTCTGTAAAAATCACAGTATTACGTAGATGTTTTAAACTCGCCGTAGTGACTAAACGCCTCATTATGAATATGTGCATTTAGGTTTCAGCCACCGCCATCTTGGATTGGTGGCCATTTGGATTTTGTTAGTTCATATGCTACTTTCCCCACTTTCACCTGGTTGATTCATATGAAACTGGGCACACTGATAGAGGGCATCTCCCAACCACTACTGACCAAACTTGGTGCTGATTGGCCAATTGGTTAGAAATAGATAGGTGCTGATTTTTCTGAATTACGGACATGAAACTAATGCTAGAGGATTCCCCATCTCACACAATAAATCAGCCTTTGCCAACAATTATGGATTTACGGTCATTTTGAATAAATTAAAAAACACTTAAAATCTATCTCCTCCAAGATTGACTGACTTGCATGAAACTTGGACTGTAGCATGCAAATCCAGTATAAAAAATTTGCCATGCTTAAAAACATGCACACAGTTCGCCAATAAATTTACACGTGGGCGTGGATTTTTAAAGATTTTAAAAGCGCATAAATCCCAGACAGTCAGACATAAAGATGAAACTTGGTGTGTTCTTTGAGAACTCCACCCTGAGACTAACTCTACAGTACTGGCTTAATTAAACCATAGAATGGTGCGATGGAGCAAATTGGACAAATTTTAAAACAGGAAAAAAAGTAGACATTTGATACTTGCTAGGGGGACTAAGCACCTCAATAGGAATATGCATATAGATGTTTTTTGCATAGGCATATGTGTTTTTGATTTGCTCCCTTTAATTGCTCCTTGAAGCTATATTTCCCTTGGGACTTAAAATAAAATTATTTATATTACATTGTTTCTCAACACCGTTGCTCCCACCGTTGGGCATACACTGTGTGAACTTGTCTTAGCTCAAAATTAGACGTTTCAGCTCAACTAATGACTCTGAAACTAATGACTAATGAAATTAAAATCTTCTTTCTCCCACTTGTGTGATACATAATGAGACAAAGAAAAACAGTAGGCATGTTTTAGTCATCTGAGTATATATAAATTTTTTCTTTTTATTATTTATTAAGTTCATAGACACTAACCAATACCAGAGCATTTAATAATTTTGTCTGTTGAAGGTGAGGCTGCTTATGCAAGCATCACGGTGATTTACATTTCAACAAATCGGTGATGCATCACTTCGGCAACCTGTCAATCATATTTTGCCATACTAGAATGAACAGGCCGTGTCATGCCTCCATATTTTGCTCATAAAATAACATACTTCACCACAAAAATAAGATTTCTTAATTTCCCTGTTCGTTTGCTACCGTTAGCTTGTATTTTACCAGAAAACTGGTCTTGAAAGAATGTTCTTCACCAGTATACAAAAAACTGTTGCTTCCAAATGATATAATTTGAGCCGTTAAAGAGATTTGTTTGGCACACAGGAGCTCATATTCATAGATTAGCACCCCGTGCCACGTTGAGAGTGGCACGTCTGCTGCGCTCTCGGGGAAACGGTGGGCGATGGAAAGCTGAGGAGCGCTTCCTGTGTGGCGGTCGGAAACGCCAGCGATAAGGCCTGTGCGGGGGCGGCACCAACGAGAGCTCGCAGGAAACGACCGCCGACCACAGACGTAGCGCGTCAGGGACGCAGGGCCGACGCAGCCCTGGCGACGCCGCTCAGTGTCCCTGGCGACCGCGGCGTCCCTGGCAACCCCCGCTCGGTCGCACGACGAGAGAGGCGGTAAGTCTCACGGACGGCGGCCTGAGCGCCCTCACAGTCCTCCACCGTACCTCTAAGCCCGTCCGCCGCGGAGACGCGCTGGGCGGCCTAGCTGAGGGCTGCCAGCTCAAATCCCAGGCTGTACCTGAACAGCAGGTATACTTTGTCTTGGAGATAGATTGTTTTTTTTTTTTTTTTTTTGAAGTCTTCACTGTTTAAAAATAATAAAAAGCATAAAAGCCTGTAAGACTTCTTCAGGGTAACATACAAGGAGAACAGGGGGCAGACTGCCCTGATGTAGGCTAACAGCCAAAACTCATTAAAAACGTAAACATTTTTTACTTTTATTTCCACGCAAGAATGGCCGACATTCATATACTCAGTTCTTTGTCTTTTTCTTTTTGCTAGAAATGTAAGGTAGTAAGAAAAAAACTTGCCACCTAATCATCCCCTAATTTCATTGGGTAAAAAATGTTCTCTCCCTCTCCACCTCAGCTAATGTGCAGTGAGTGTTCTGGTGCAAAATGGCTGCCGTGCATCGCCCAGGTGGGTGCTACACATTGGTGGTGGGTGAGGTGAGTTCCCACTCATCACTGTAAAGCACTTTGAGCGTTCAGGAAAAGTGCCGTATAAATGCACTGATTCATTCATTCATTCATTCATTCTCGTCTTTCCACAGTCAGGTAAAGCAGATGGGCTCATTAACCTGAGTGCTACAGTTAAGTTATCCGTCTGAGATCCCCTGAGGACCCGGTGCGGGGTCCCGGTTAGGGTCCCCCCCCCCTTCTCTCTCCACCCCCCCCCACAGCGAGGCACTGAGGGCCCAGGCTCTTACCCTGTGCCCCCCCCTCCATTAATCACACTTTGCAGACTTTACCCCAGCCTGTCAGCCACACCGCTGCAGTGATTTATACTCAACACAGCACTTTCCTGCCATCTGTTAGCACATGACTAAATGCAACAGCTCACCTCTCTCCCTCATCTCTCTCCCCCCTATCCCCCTCTCTCTCCTCCCCCGCCCTCTCAAATTCAAATTAAAATTAAAAATGCTTTATCGGCATGGAATACATTTGTAGATATTGCCAAAGCATACACACAGAAACAGGAATAGGAATACAAACAAGATGAAATACAAACAACACTGTGGTGTCTCTCTCTCTCCTTCCCCCCCTCCCCCCGCTCTCTCCCTCCCTCTCTCGCACCGCCGCGCAGTCTAGATCGCTGTCAGCGCATGGCGGAGTGATAATGAATCACTTCGTCGGGACGGATGACGGATGACGCGCGCGTGACCCTCCGGAGAAACGGTGACGTTGACCCCGCCCACCGAGCACCTGTCACCTGGGGGACAGCCACTCAGGCGCGCTGGCTGTTCTGAGCCCCGCCCTCCTGTCTGGGGTGCTTATTAGAAGAGCAATACACACATCTCACTGGTGCAGTAGAGGAGGAGAGTTTCAGCAGCACAGATCGGTTGCACCATATAATCTTCTTTAAACATCAGCAACTGGCTAATGTGTCTGATAAACACAGCCTGCTGGTGCAAACTGCAGCCCACAGGAGACGAAAACACTCACACGCGCGCGCGCACACTCTCACTCACACACGCTCACGCTCACGCTCACACTCACGCTCACGCTCACGCTCACACACACACACACACACACACACACACTTCGCACATGCATGTACACATGTGCAGACAAACACACCCACACCCAGGCACACACACACATCCACACACATTCATACACACACATAACCTTGCTGACACAGACACATACACACACACACACACACACACACACACACACATACACATACAGGCACACACACAAACCCACATACGCGCGCGAACACACACGCACGCACACGCACGCACATACATGCAAACACACACGCACTGGCTGGCAGACACACACACACACAGACAGGCGCACACACACACACACACACACTGGATTGTCCCAGTCTTTTCTCCCCTGTCACACATTCAGCCCTGTGTAATCACCTGCCATCGCCTGCAGAGATAATGAAGGCGTGACATTGCAGGAAGTATCACAAGGTTAATATAAAGCCACTGCCTTTATAGTTTAAAGCATAATGCAATGCAGCGTTTCATACCTGGCAGGGTAGTATAATGGGTAAAGAGTTGGTCTTGTAACCTAGAGGTCACAGGTTTGACTCTCGGGTAGGACACTGCTGTTGTACCCTTGTGAGTGAGGTATTTAACCTGCATTGCTTCAGTGTGTATCCAGCTGTATAAATGGATGCAGTGTAAATGCTAAATGTAACTTGCTCTGGACAAGAGTGTCTGCTAAATGCCTATAATGTAATGTAATGTACACCCATACTGAATTACAAAAATGCATATACGCCAGACCTGGGTCAAATACGTATTTGTTTGGGACTCAAATACTTCTCTGCTTTACTGATCTTGTCTGGTGTATTGTAACCAATGACAAACTCTCAAGTACACCAGGCAAGATCAACAGAGCATAGAAAAGTCTTTGAATCCAAATCAGCGGTCACACGATCAGATTTAGCCTAACGTGTTAAATCAGTGTTTTTTCACCTATGGAGAAAACATGAGGAGAAAGAACTGTATATTCTGATGCTTCCCCAATACACTCCAAACACTTGGCCAAACACAAGCAAGAGGATGTCTCCATTTACAGTGACCCCCCCCCCCCCTCCCCATCCCGTATCTCTCAGAATGGCCCCCACACAGGAAAAACTCAGTGGGAGTTTCCACATTCAGGCGATGAACTTGGTCATGTGATTACCTGGCTACCCCCCCCACCGCCAGTCCAGACGGTGTGAGATTCAGTAACAGGCAATCCCCCTCTACAGACGCACAGATGAAGACACTGCAGAGCTGAGCTCAAGCAGCACTGTCAATTAGCACCACAGACACAAGCAGATAGCTGAAAATAGCTGTTAAGCTTAGCAGTTGGGCTTGTTATCTGTGATAAAGTACCTTTTTTTTTTCCTTTTTCATTTTTTGATAAAAGTTATTAATGCCTTTGTTACCGGTCTCAGCGATACAGCAGCCTGGCTGATTAAAATTCGATCAAGTGATGCTGCTCGGTCTGAAATAAAATTAATGAACAGGAGGGGTCTTTTGTTCCGCAAACTACGCTTTGGCTGTTTGACTTTTTTTTTTTTTTTTTGGTTAACCATGGTTTCTAAACACCACATTAGACTTAAAAATCAGCAACTGTCAGATTTAGTTTTTTTTTCTTCTTTTAAATAAAGCAGCTGCATAATTGACTAAAAAACCCTCATCGCTACCGTCGCGCTAACAACAGAAGGATCGCGGCCCGAGGATTCCGACTCGCCAGACCACAGCCAATCACGTCTACTAAATCCATTCGGTCGGCCGAGCTTCGCTGCCACAGCGTGCCAGACAGTTGGCGTGGCAACAAAAAACCGCGTCAGGTTCGCGAGGCGCGACGAAAACACAGACGTGCGCTGTGCCGCGAGCATTCAGCAACGTGAGATAAAATGAAATGAATGAATCGTGAAGTCAGTCGTGAGCCCGCGAAGCAAAGCATAATTCACCACAGCAGCGCACAGGGAGGGAGGGTTTCGGTCCAAAGTCACAAGGAGGACTCGGGTGGTCCACTGTGATGGGCATCTCTATTACAACACATTTATTTATTTATTTATTTTATTTTTTACAGGCATTTAGCAGAGGGGGGGGAGGGTACAACGGCAGCGTCCTACCGGGGAATCGAACCTGCGACCTTTCGGTTACAAGACCGACTCCTTAGCCATTATGCTACACTGCCGCCCCACTGTGAACCAGAGAGGCTGCTTGCACCGGCGGTATAATATACGCTTATGTCTCATACCAGTCACATCCCACTTCCTGTTACCTGGCATGCTCTGTTTTTCGGTGGTTGTTGACAGTGGAGGCGAGGTCAGCCTAGATTGAGGAGACTTTCGGGCGGCCACTTAAGTCCTCTTTCTCTCACTCTCACACCAGACCTGGGTCAAATACATATTTGTTTTGGATTCAATTACTTTTCTGTGCTCTGTTGATCTTGCCTGGTGTAATTGAGCCTGCCAATACGACCAAAAGGCAGGGTTTTTTCCTTTTTTGAGAGTATTTCATTGGCTCCAGTACGCCAGACAAGATCAGTAAAGCGTAGAAAAGTATTTGAATCCAAAACAAATAGGTAGTTGAGCCAGTTCTGTCTCACGCACGAGCGTGCGCACTCAAAACTGCGTCTTCATGAACACACTGTGTACTGAATCACCAGCAGGTCCAGCCCCATACCGAGCGTGTCTGTTCTGAACAGAGAAAAGCACGCACACGTTTCACTATCGTCCAGCTGTCCTCCAATCACACCCCTCCTTTTCTTTCTCCCTCTATCTCTCCATCTCTCTTTCTCCTCCTCTCTCTCTCTCCATCTCTCTTTATCTTTCTCTCTCCATCTCTCTCTCCACACGGATGTTTTGTTTGGCTGCTGTTTTTAGTGCTTGTTGCTTTACAACACCCGACAGCACATTTAAACACCCAATCAACACCTGCGTTCACGGTGACATTTACTGACTTCTGTTTCCTAATTTTGTATCTCTGTTCTTCATTTAAATAAACTCCTTCGCTGCTCCTTCCAATCGCCATTTCCCTGACTCGTGTGTCAGCTTTCGCGCTGGTCGTTACGCGCGGTAGGCCGGAGGGCTTCAAATTAAAAGTCCCTCGGACAGCACGTGCTGCTCCGGCCTCTCCAAAACTGTCGCTGTAGACGGAGGGCTTCAAAATAAAAGTCCCTCGGACAGCACGTGCTGCTCCGGCCTCTCCAAAACTGTCGCTGTAGACGGAGGGCTTCAAAATAAAAGTCCCTCGGACAGCACGTGCTGCTCCGGCCTCTCCAAAACTGTCGCTGTAGACGGAGGGCTTCAAAATAAAAGTCCCTCGGATGGCACGTGCTGCCCCAGCCTCTCCCAAACTGCCGGAGGTCGCCGCAGGAAACTGACCACATTCGCCGGTGAGCGGCGGTTGGTCGAATCGAACTACGCCGCTGACGCGTAACGTCCGTTAGTGATTTGTGCACAAACAGCATCATCGTGAGTTAAGTGCGTGTCTGCGGCCAAGAGCAGGACGCAGTTTGTTAGGGTACGGAGAAATTGAGTGCTCCTTTACAGGCACACGGGGGACGTAAATCCCCCCCCCCCCCCCCCGAAACGGCACCGGCCAATAAAGGGGAAGGGCTCCTGCTGCTTGTCGGGACGTCTACCTGCTGGGCTCTGTCACGGCTACAAATATACCCGCGCGGGATCCGCGGGGTCAACCGGGGATCGGGGACAAAGTCGATGACTCCGCGCCGGGCCGCAGTCGCACTGCGCAGGAGAGTGTCGGTTTTAACAGCCTGCGCCGGAAAAAAAAACTGCGTCAAGACGCAGGCAGCCTACTCTCACCCCCCCCCCCCGCGCCTGTCTGGTATCGCTGTCCCAAAAGTGTCCGCGCGTGTGAAATCGGAGGCCTCCTTACGATCCCTCTGAGGGGGCGGACTTCAGCTGACTCTGTGGGGGAGGGGGGATGCTCATTCTGTCGTTTATTATAAGCGGTCTCGGATGCACATTTCGTTTGCGGACTGCTGATGTCCTGTTTGGGCACCGGAATCCACCTTTTTAAAAATCAAACGCCAGTCTCACTGGAGCCCCGTCCCGCATAATTAAAGGATAAACAGAAATAAATAAAAGATTCGGAGATGTCCCTGTCCTGCAGTGACTGCAGCATGGTGCGTATCCACGCACGGGGGGCCAGTGAGCGTGTGATTAGACTTCTGTCAGACAAGACCCCGCTGTGGAGCAAGCAGAATACAGAGCACAGCAGGAAACAGTACGGTAACCTCCAGCTCCAGGGCGGCCTTCCCTAAACACGACTGACACTGCACCTTTTGGGGGCCATACGAACAAGGCAAGATCATTGGCTATCCAAAGCCACATGTTCACTATTACGATAAAGGGGGGAGTAGCTGCTGTCATTAGCAGAGCACAGGACTACGAACTGCGTTTCCCAGAAGTAGGATATCCGTTTTATGGGTTCGGAGTGTTTCACCTCCGGAAGTGGTGACGCAATATTAAGGGCATAGGTTGTTTAGAGAACAAAGAGATGGACATGCGTACCCAGTCAAGACCCCAGAGAGTATTTAAACAGGGTAGAACACCAGTGTGGGGTGGGTTGCTGTACTGCAAACTTGTGTTGTGTTTCAGTGACCTTCCCGCTGGCCAGTGTGATTTACAATAAACTTTTACTTTCTTCAGTAAAGTGTTTGCTGTCTTGGTGAGTTCCTGCATCATCCTGACTTTGACTCCGTGGGAAGGACCTGGGTCCTAACAGTTTTGCGTTTGTTTCGTTAAATGCAGGGATTCATCCACACCCCCCACTCACTCCCCCACCCCCAGCCACACCGTGCCCACAGCCTGTTTCGACAGTTCACACGCCTCTGAAAAAATTTAACAGCAGTTAAAAAAACTGACGTTTTTGAGGTTTGATGAATGAACTTCCCAAAGTGGTCAGCGAAGCAGGGTGATTGGCTATCGTCCAGCGCAGCCGAACAGCCATCTCTCCACAAAGCTCCTTCAGTCCCCTCCCTTTCTCTCCCCATCGCACCCATTTAAGTTAAGGCACTTTTTATAGTTTTATTTGTCTCTGGTCAGGCCTTTTCAAAAATGTAGTCTATATACATATATAGTCTATATATATGTTATACTTCGGTTCTTGGCCAGCATAGTTGCCTTATGCACTTCTGTTCCTCCTGTAAAGTAAGTCACTCGAGATCCAAGTGTCAGCTAAACGAACGTAATGAAGTGGAAATTTAAATCTCAGGGCCGCGTCTACGAGTAAAATCCGTAAGTGAAAAAAGAAAAACTTTCCCGGTCGCAGCTGCGTTTTAAATGGAGACAATGAGCACCAGGCTCATGGGGCCAGAATTAATTCAAGACACAAAACCTTTTTTATTTCCAGAAGCGACGAGACCGGACCGAACTGCTTTACTGTACGCCACCCGAGAAATATTTCACAACAAGTCCCCCAAAGTTTCCCCGAACATTATCATGCAAATCAATGCAAAAATGATCAATTGCGCTACTCGTACCATATGGCCTCATCCAGGGCTAATTGCCTAGCTTCCATTGCATCGCGTTTCCCCAGCGTCAGGGATGTAACAGCTTTCTAACCCGGTGTCCCCCCGTGGGAGTTAATTGTGTTGCTTTTTGGGTTAGCGCTGAGCTCTGGAGAACGGTCCCACCACCCACCCGCGCTTTATGTTACATAAACCTGACCCAGGGGGCCCCCCCAGCCAGGGGCCCCATCCAGGGGACCCAGCCAGGGGCCCCATCCAGGGGGGCTGTCAAGGCCTTGTTCACACTGCGGCCTTTTACAGCGTCTCCCAGGATCAAACGTGTCTGACCGAGCCGAAGCGACAGGTCCTCGGGTCATGAAGATTCACGCGAGAGATCAGCAACAAGGGTCGTGATTGGCTGACTGACCGGTTGACCGGCTGCAGTGACTCCTGGGAGAAACCGCACAGCTACCCACCCACCACCCCCCACACCCCCCCCCCCCAAAAAGCGACAGCCCTGTCCCAATAATGCCCCCGAGCGGAGTTCCGGAGAAGCGCCAGCCGTACCGCATCCACGGCAACCGTTGCTAACGCTCCGCCGCTAGCAGCAGCAGGGAAGCACGGCGGCCGTTTTCCCGGGAGAGAGAGAGACGTCGGCGACGGGCTTGGTGAGAGAGAGAGAGAGAGAGAGAGAGAGAACGAGAGAGAGAGACGTCGGCGATGGGCTCGGTGCGGAACGCCAGCTCGGTTCGAGAGAGAGAGAGCGAGAGAGCGAGAGAGCGAGAGAGAGAGAGAGAGAGAGACAGAGAGAGAGAGAGAGAGAGAGAGAGAGAGAGAGAGAGAGCTTCCACGCTAAAAAATTTTTTATCGACGCGTCTGTGATTAATTCCGCCCGGCGCGGAAATTCGCCGCGCGGAGGAGACGACTCGGGGGGCTAAATGTTTCGACAGCCACAAGCCCCGAGGGCAGTTAAATCAATAGCCCTGAGGATCTTTCAGCTTCCCCACAGTTAATTGTGTATACACAGCTGTATATACAGGTCAAAATCCGTTCACACCCTTGATAAAGGTAAAGAACATAAGGTAAGATAAATAGCACCGAGCTACAGTATATTTTAACAATTATTCAACGGAATGAACCAAAATAGCACATTTCTCAACTTAGAATTTCTTTAAGTAAAGACTGAGATTACCATATTTAAAAGAATAATTAGAGGTAATAAATTGAGATATAACTTTTGGGGGGAAAAACTACTAGCTAAAATATTTTTCATGGAGAAAATATTAGTAGCATTAGTGGAAAATAATTTCCCCATAATATACTGTATGCGTACATTTCCCTATATACTGTATATCACAAATATATAAACTGGGTTATTTAGAAACATTGCTATCTAGATGGAGTGGAGTTCCTGAAGCTAACATAGCTTCAGGAACTCCATCCATCCATTATCTATACCAGCTTATTCCTGGTCAGGGTCAGAGTCACAAGAGGTGCTGAAGCCTATCCCAGCATGCACTGGATGAGACACAGGAATACACCCTGGAGAGTTCACCAGTCCATCGCAGGGCACATGCTCACACTCACACACACACACACACAATTTAGACTCTCCAATTCACCTAAACTGCATGCCTTTGGACTGTGGGAGGAAACCCACACAGACACGGGGAGAACATGCAAACTCCACCTAGATAGGCCCCACCCCCGATAGGCTCCACCCAGATGGGCCCCACCCCAGATAGGCTCCACCCGGGTGGGATTCAAACCCATGCCCTCCTGGCTGTGAAGCAACAGCAAGGAACCACCGTGCACCCAGCTGCAACATTTGAACATCGCTTTTGCCCTTGATGTCATTAAGGTGATTCACTAAAGGACACCAAAGTGCTGAAACTATCACCTGCTCCATAACAATAGCAAGCCATTTCAAAATTCCTGCTATCTCCATTAAGGCGAAGACGTAAACTTTTGTGTAGACGGCTCAAAATACGGTTAATGGATTTCGGTGCTTTCTAATTTTGAAATCTACAGCGTTCTCTCGAGCACACACGTAGCGTCGGCATCGGTTCCTCCAGCCTACTTATCCGTGCCTTGAGTTCCAGCCGTTAGCATATTCAACATTTTCAGAGAATTCTGGGTTCATGGATGAAGTGAAAAGCCAGGTGCTTCTTTGTCCATCTACATGTGCCAGGTGCTTACCGGAACAATATTACTGACTACACTTCATTAAACGGGTAGCAAAAAACCATGTAACAGCGTGATATATTATGACTGAATGTATACTCGCAGAGAAAAACTGAATCAAATTTGCTGTGACAGAATTAATTTCAGCTTCCCCCAATCTGTAATTTGGGAATCTTACCCATGGTATAGCTTATAAAGTTAATAAATAGTTATGGCTTAATAGCAATGGGTCATAACCATAACCAAAGTTACTTTGAAAGAATTTCAGCTGTAATTCTGTTCATATCCTGCAGGTGTCACTGTAGGCACTCCGATTAGAGCAATCAGTGATAAACGGTCACAGGTAAATGAAAAATTATACAATTATAGAGCTAGCTGGTGAAAAAAGTGCAAGTCACGAAACAAGCTGTTTTTCTTCTTCTGAAAATGGTTTTTTAAAAAGAGAAGTCAATTACGGTAACTGCAAACATTAAACAAGTCAGAAAACAAGGATATTTAGCACAAAAACAAAACAAAACAAATGAAGATTACTGGCCATTTACTGATGCAACTCTTGCCTACTGCTAATGGCCACCACCCCTAGCTGTTATAATAATAGCGCAGGATGTCGAAATGAATCCTATTTTCCCAAAAACCTCAGGGCCTCTTTTCTTCATGCTAACCGCACCCAGCACAAGTTAATTAGGATAGATCACAGAACTACTGGCTTTGCATCGCGATTCAAGTCAACTGGATATAAAAGTTTAGTGGACATTTATCATGTCAAATGAGCAGGAAAGCAATAGAATTCCCCATCTTTGTGAATTTGCCCCCGAGTTGCATGGTAAACAACCCAGGCTTTTGGCCGAAGCTCCTAAAAAGATTTGACGTACCCATGAACTGAGTCAGTGTGTGACCACAGCGTCCAATCACAGTGTAGACCAGGGGTGTCAAACAGCAGTACTGGAGGACCACAGCGTCCAATCACAGTGTAGGCCAGGGGTGTCAAACAGCAGTACTGGAGGACCACAGCGTCCAATCACAGTGTAGACCAGGGGTGTCAAACAGCAGTACTGGAGGACCACAGCGTCCAATCACAGTGTAGGCCAGGGGTGTCAAACACCAGTACTGATTGGCTAAAGGGACTAAACACCTTATACTCAAGGCCTTGATTGGCAGCTGATTGAAAGGAAACCACAGACAGATGTGGAGACGGCTGTCCAGGACAGGAAGCTGGCTGCACTGGTGCACGCTCTGGCTGAAAAGCACCCTGGCCTACAGGAAGCTGTAAGTACTGTCTGTAAATGCGTCAAACACACAATATACGAGCAGGCTCTTCTCCGAGAGTGCAGGGGAGGAGACGGGACACGGTGCGAGATGGGGGGGGGGGGGGGACGGGGGGGGGGGGCTGATAGAGGAGGAGGCAGAGAGAGAGGGAGAGTGGGAGGGAGCTAGCGGTGGGAGAAAGAAAGAAAAACAGTCTCTGTCATGGAGGATGGCACCACTTCAGACTCCAGGAGTGTGTGTGTGTGTGCGTGCACATGCGTGTGTGTAGGTGTATGGTGTGCACGTGCGCGTGTGTGTAAGTGTATGGTGTGCACGTGCGTGTGTGTGACTGTGTGTGTGCGCGTGTGTGTGTGTGTGTGTGTGTGTGTGTGTGTGTTATAGTAATTTGGAGTACCCTCTGCAATGGTGTTCCAACAGCTTGCCTTTGGGGTCAGAGATTCCTCTGCCAGCACTGCAGGAAAGTGGGCTCAGCTGACAGATCAATCCCAGCACACATCTCCAGAGTGAGAAAAGGAAGAGCTCTGTTTCTGAATGTCAATGTGCTCTGTTTCCACTTCCCAGTGTTGTGCCGCTGACTGTGCTGTCTTCTGAGCACATGACTTTTTTTTAAAAAACTTTATTTAATTTATATTACTGTACAAGTAGTAAAAAGAATACCCCCCACACAAGAACACAAAAGAAATCCCGTTTTTCTTTTTTTTTTTGTTTGTTTGTTTTTTTTCTCTGCACAGCATCTTTGTGACAATGTCCCTGACAAATGAAATGGAACTGAACTCAATAAAAGGACATCAATTCTGTTCAGCTGAGCCATCAGGCCGAGAGGTTAGACGCACCTCATGTCGTTGTTTTTTTATTGTCTGTCATCTCCCCCCAATCCCCCCTCCCCTCGCCCCTCCCTTCTTCTCTCTCGCTCTCTTATCGAATTAGTCGTGCTGTTTAAGAATATGCATGTGCACGTACAGTGGGAAAGAGAGGGAGAGAAGAAGAGAGGGATATACAAAGAAAGAAATAAAAAGGAACAGTCTACTGCAGATGCTCCAAAGTGTGATGTAGATTCCAGCCCTCATTCATCAAACAGACGTTTTTTGTTTTTTTTGAAATCACAGGGCAGCAAATAAAACAAAAAATTGCAATTTACCATTCCACTTATTGTGGAAGCGCAGAAGATTTCAGTGTGTGCGTGTGTGCATACGTTCAGGTGTCTGCGTGTGTGTGTGTTTATGTGTATGGGCGTGTGTGTGTGTGCATATGTGTGTGTGCGCGCGTGCACGCGCGTGTCTTTTCATGTGCATGCGTGTGTGTGTTTTCATGTGCATGCGTGGGTTTATGTGTGTGTGCATATGTGTGTGTGCGTGTGCGTATGTGAGTGTGCGTATATGTGTGCGTGTGTGTGTGCGTATGTGTGCGTGTGTGTGTGCGTATATGTGTGTGTGCGTGTGTGAGTGCGTGCGTATATGTGTGTGTGCGTGTGTGTGTGTGCGTATGTGTGTGTGTGTGTGTGTGTGAGTCTGCACTGCCCTGCCATTTCTCAGTGAAAGGAGCTTTTACCTGTAGTGCTGTGAGATCAGTACAGCGGAGCCTGACGGAGCTCCCATTAGGGAAAAACAAACGGAGTGAATTAAGCGGGGGCGCTGAGGTACGACCGCCCCCCCCCCCCGACCCCGCGGCGTCCCGCTACCCACAATCCCTCTGGCGCCCTGGCCTATGCCGTACCTCGAAAGGGGAAGCTAGCCCAAATCCCGCATCAACGAATCCGCTCTCCGCGTGGCTAATGCCCGTGTTCTTCCCCTTATTCCCCGACCGGTCAGCCTGGCAGCATAATCCCGCATAATCTGAATCTTAATTAAGATGGGCCAGGCGAGTCAGGGGGCAGGGAGGGACAGGGGGCCCCACAGAGGCTGAGGGGGGGGTGGGGGGCACCGCCTAATGTCTGAGAGGCCACGGAGACCCCGTTTCCCGTCACAGGCAAACCGACGCTCGCCACGGCGACCCCAATCCGGCGCTCCAATTAAATCGCTCGCCTCGCCCCGTCCTCATTGGCCCAGGGATCGTCGCCGCCGACAATGCGGATTTTGTTTTCGGAAACCCGATTAGGAGGACGTCAGCTCGGCCTTACGGCACGGAAAAGCCCGCTGTGATTGACAGCTTTAATTAGGACTAGGGCACCACCTCGCAGAGCGGGAAGGAGACAGAGTCGGGGGGGGGGGGGCAAGGGTATCGATACAAAAACAAAAGCATAACCTACTTTCCTTTGTGCGCGCCACGATGGACCGTCTGGATTCCAAAAAAAAACAAAACACTGAGGGCCGGGTCATGCTCATGTGAGAACACAAAGGGTTTGTTTACATGAGAATCAATGTCCCAAAATCAAATCCTATTATTCTTCCTTTGCCAGACACAATTCACCCCACAGTGCAGTGCATTACACATCACACAGCATATCCTTAACACACCATATAATGCTGTAAGACTTACCTCACAACACTTCTAGGCGCAGTATGCAAGTTTGTCTAAGAACACTTTTGTTCATATTTGTTTGCATTTCCCTCACAACCTGACATATATCAATAAATTAAAAACTCTAAAAAATAAAATCTAGTCTCTGACTGCCCCAAGCTCTGAAATCAGCAACTCCAAATTTCACAGCGCCTGAATCTTAACAACCAACCAGGAATCAGGACGGCTCTGTAATCAGGCTTCCCTGCCTGCCTGTCAATCATGTTGCCTGTTCACAGCGCTGTCAGAGAAGGCGGGGCTACACAGATGAGAGCAGAGCAGAGATAGCGCTAAAGCTAGCTAGTTAGCTAGTAGAAAAGAGTAGGTTGAGATATTCTAGACCAGTGGTCTCCAACCCTGGTCCTGGAGAGCTACAGGGTCTGCTGGCTTTCCTAGTGACTCTGCACTTCATAAATGAATTAGAGCAGTTGATTACACAGTTAACTCAACTCACCCGGTGTCTTGGGTCTCAATCGGGTGCTGATTTTAAGGTGAAAACAAAAACCAGCAGACACTGTAGCTCTCCAGGACCAGGGTTGGAGACCACTGCCCTAGACAGCTAACCCTACTACCACAAGAAGGGTGGCAGTGGAACTTTTTCTAAATCTAGCTCTCTCCTGCTTATTTCTCCAAATTTACACACCGTACCTTTAACAGTGCGTCTTACTTCATAATGCTTAACACCATGAACAACACCTCGTACACGCTTACAGCCCGTAACATCCAGCATCGAACACGGACTCTACACCGCCTCTAAAAGTGGAACTTTTCAAGTGTTCGCGTTTTCTGTTATGCTAGATCAGAGGCGCGCAAACTGAGGGTGGCGAAATCGTTAGGAGCTCCCCCCGGACCCACCCGCGGCGATCTCGCCGGAAGGAATTTATTTTCAGCGGAGAGAGAGAGAGAGAGAAGCGGCCCACGTAATCCCTACCGCGCTCTGCCAAACCGCTCGTGATGACTGTCCTTGACGCCCTCGCTGGGCTAGCGCGTTCTCGTCGAGGCCAGCGGCGCTCAAGCTGCGGGTCGGTCGGCCAAACTTGGGTCACGGGGGCGGGGGGGGGGTGGGGGGGGGCTGTCTGCGTGGTCGTGGTATCGTGTTAGCTTACAGCAACCTTGCAATGCAATTAGGCCGGTACGAAAAAGGGTGTTAATATTCATTAATGCTATTCGGCGTTTGTGCAAATAAATGCTCAACAGAAAAAAATGAAAAGTTAATATGCATTTTTTTACCGTTTGCTTTGGACTGTATTTCATATGATCACGTAAAAGCCTGCTTAGCCCCACAGGGGAAGTGACTGATGCCTCTCGTTAAAAAGAAACTCACTGATGATGACTGTAACGTTAACGAGAGGAAATTTTTTATCCTGCAGTCCTTCTGTCTGGCAGCTTTGAGCACTTTAAATATACTACGCTTCACTGACGAAGTCTTAAATTCTGCTAATTTGACTGCGTTTTCTGTGATTAATTGCTGGCTAATATCAGTAACTTTGTTCTTCCGTTTAGCTTTTCAGACATCAAACGCATGGCTACTGTCGGCAGTTTAACAATTAATTATCAATTAATTGTTATGAATGAAAATTAAACCAGTTTGGATCGCGAAAAGCATAGAATGATACATGTGTAAAAACAAAGATTGTGTGCCTCTGAAATAGATTTACTAAATCTAATTACAATTACTTCCGTTAATGAATCACTGTACTGCGATGTCTCATCTCAATTTTAATGTTAATTAAAATGGTCGGATTCATCAACCATACATTGCGGACTGCAGTCTTGCCATGTCCCGTATTCTCCCACACGGAATCAGCCGAATGGCTCCAGTGAGATGGGTTTCCGCACATTTGCTGCATTGGCGTCCGACGTCCGCACTTCCAGCCACAAGAGTGAGAGGTTGCAGGTTTCCATCTTCGGCTATTTCACTTGATATGGAACTGGTATGTAAATTACACAGGAATCGGCTCATTGGCCATGTGTTTTACACCACAGGAGCATGTTCAGCGCAAATACATGTTTAACAGGTACAAGATATGAATTCTTCTCAAAGCTTCCTGCTTTCTGTTTTCACATTTGTCATTTCTCGGTTAGCCAGGCCACAGAGGAAACCGTAGTGACCGCTAAGACGACCGCAGCACTAGGACGCGTGCTAACGCAGTCGGTGCTAACACGCTAACAGGGCGGGAGGCCGCCGGCGCGACCAATCGGGAACGCCGCTCGGGAACGCCGCTCACGCGACCGCGGCGGAACCACGGATCAACGATGGCGTCAGGCCGCGCGCCACGGCAGCTCTCCTACGGCTCCCGTGTCGCCCCTAGTGACCGGCGCGGCCGTCGACCGGAGCCTTTCTGAGACCGAGCTCTCCGGCAGGGCCGGATGTCTGCCGCATCTCCGCCAGGGCCTGCGACTCCTGCTACTGGCCAGAGGAAGGAAGCAGGATGGGGGGGGGGGGGGGGGGGGGCAGGATGGTGGGCGGAAGGGGGGGGGGGGGGGCTGTGAATCCTCTCACCTCAGCTCTACCCTTGAGACCCCAGTGATTTAAGAAAGAGAGAGGATTAGCCCGCAGCTGATGAGCCGCCTCTGACAGTGTGCAGAGCTGAAATCAATACCACCCCCCCCCCCCCCCCCCAACACTGCCCCCGTACACCCCTACACTCTTAACTCAAAAAGGTGACGCTGATGCACTCGAGGACTGAGCAAGAGGCTGGAGGAAAGACTCACTCAGCCCGGCGGGGGAGGGGGGGCACAGGGGCTGGGGGGCGGGGGGGGGGGGTAACAGACACAGCACTGAACAGTCCGCCCACCCCACATCGCTGCGTCCAGGGGAAAGTGCAGAAATCATTTCAAATTTCAGTCTGTGGTCCTTTACCGAAGCTTGAACCTGTTGTTCACATAATGTTCCTGATTACCAAACCCCTTACGAACAAATAGACTAATACAGACTTTTTTTTTCCCCAGGTTCTTTTTTTTTTGTCCTTCTAATCAGCACCCGAGCCTTGTGCTTAGACTCAGACGTTTTTGACAGGTTTTTCCTTCTGGGGATTAGCAGCAGTAGGTGACAAAATTCGAGCAAATGCATTTTTTTTTTTTAAATAAGAGATCATGAAAGTTTTGAAATGAGGTTGAGGAAGATTAAATGGCACATTCTCGGAGTATGATTGTAATGAGAGTAAACGAGGCCGTTCGCTGATCGCCTGCTTATCGATCGCTGATCGCCTGCTTATCGATCTAGTGAGGACCGTGGGGACGGGGGAAACGCGACGGCGTCTCTCACAGACACGCCTCACAGGGCGGGCTCGGGTACGGAGACCGGGGGGAAGCCCGGGTTCGAGTGCTTCCCCGTACGCCGTCGAGCAGCGACGTCTCAGAGCGGCAAACCGCAGCTGCGGTTGTCACCCCACTCAAAAAAAAACAAAAAAAAAAAACGTTAAAAACACTCGCTTGCAAATTCCGGAACTGCAAATCGGGGGCAACTCTGACCTGGTACACGGGGGGCACTGTAGCCATGGTTACGCCAGGTCGTTTGAGGAAAATTTTTTAAAATCGTTCTGCCCAGCCTCCGCCGCGAGAATGGTGGCAGAAATCGAGCGATTGATCGATCCAACGTCCCGGCGCGGCCAAGACTCTCAGTTTCTACAACCTCCGGACGAGTTGTAAACGGTCCTTTTGTTTTTTTTTTTTTGAGCTGAGCGGTCGCGGCAAAACCGGCGCGTGGGGATTCGTCGAAAAACGAGCCGCCCGTACCGGTGTCCTTTTTCAGGCTACGCCGCGCCGCTAAAAAAAAAACCCAAAACTGCTGACGGTAGCGCCACCCCTGCACCGTCAGCCGCTGACAGCACTGCTGGTGGCATTGTTATTTCAGGGAGGGGACCATAGATATTACTCTGAGGCCCCAGAGCGGCTCATCTCTGCGCTGCGCGGCCAATGGCAGCGGCTGTCGCTGACGGTGGCGGTGTGACAGAGTGTCAGCTGGAAAAACCTTGGCAGATCCCTGACTATGAGTAAGGAAGCTAAAAGCTCGCACAGTTAGCACTTCTTGCAGAGAGGGAGGTGTGCCCTGTGCACTGTGTCTGTCTGTCTGTCTCCGCCCCCTCCTCCTGACTCCAACCGGTTAGCACACACCCCATACTACACTGAGATTTGGAGAAGCGCGAGTGTGCAGAAATAGGGACAGTCTGATGGGGACTTCATACACAGGGTGTCCAGAGTGTCTAAAACTGAGAGAGAGAGAGAAGGAAAGAGAGAGAGAGGGAGAGAGAGACCTACACCTCAGTCCAAGGTAAGACCTGACTTAAGCCTTAAACTAGGCTGTATTAAGTACAGACGCACATAATGTCAGCAAGTAGCCAAAAGCGGGAAAAAAAGCGCAAACAGTTTTTTCACGAGTGGGAAAAAAAAAAATGTAGGAACTTTCAGTCACAAAAATCAAAACAGGGTTCCAGTAGCAAAGACATATCTCCAAAGACAGAAACAGAATTCGAAGGCTGAACTGGAAAAGACTGAGTGAGTGTATGTGTGTGGGAGAAAAGCACTCCAGGAACGACAGACACACAACTGCGGATGAACAAAAGCAGGATTCTGTTGTGAACACCGTCTCGGAGAAAACTGTCTGCAACGGAGATCGTGCCCACCCTGCCCCGTATGCCTGTTTTGCATTCCTACAGTGCGTTTGATTTTTGAAGGATGTGGCAGAAGCAATTAACCTCACTAAACATACTTCTAACATTCCCGTTCCGTCTGCCTCGATCCTGGAGGCACGTTCTAAAAATACATCCCTTGACTGAACGTCAGATTGCGACAAGTCAGCTGGGAGGGAGGAAAAACAAATAAATAAATAAATTTCAGCGCTTTCCCAGACTCACTCGATCTTAGTTTGCATCACACTGACGGCAGTGCACGGCCCTGGAAATACACGACTGCCCAGGCTGTGCAATCTTGCAGGCGCAGTAACCATCATTGTGGCAGGGTTCGGTTTGCGGGAGGAATTCAGAGCAATTAGATGGCCACGCCTACTGGTTAAGTAGGCGCACACCTGGATGATGTTACGGATCGGTCCGGGATTTAAAAGCGTGCTTCTTTCCACAGTAGGTGTTGAGACCGGAGTTCCCTGTGACGGAGAGAGGGAGAGAGCCAGAGCCCGTACGACGAATGCAGCTGAAAAGCGACCCGTGTAATTTTGTTTATTTTGTCTTTGTTGTTTTAGTTTATTGTTCTTGCCCAGATCCTGTGAGGGTGACGGGCGAAGGTTTGTCGTTTGTGTTTTGTTGATTGCTCTCTCTCCAAATAAATAAAACGCCGGAGAAATCCAGAATTTCCGCATCTCCGTGTGTCCAGCTCTTCTGTCCCTTCCAGAGTAGTCACGGCATGTGACAATCATAAATGACAGAGCGATGAGCTCCAAAGTGGGTGCTTGCACGGGCTCTGGAACCTGCAGTCGCCGGTGCGGTTTCGGGGGGGAAAGGATACAGGAAGCAGACGCGTCAGACGGACACGTGGCCGGGTGTGGGGAGGGCGACCAGGCCGCCTCAAGGTCAAGAAACTGCAAACTTTCTGCTTCTCTTCCCATCCGTTGCCACGGCAGCAGCCGGAGATGAGCCAATCGGATGAAACTCTCGATTTGTCACTATACCATGGCATTACACGTACAGAAAATTATAAAGTATAGTAATACATCAACAGAAAATAAAATGACCTAATAATAATAACAATACTTATAACATATTATTTATTGTTATTATTATTCATACAATGCCTTATGTAATCTTACATATAATCTAATATAAAGGTATATAATATACACTGCATGGCCAAAAGTATGTGGACACCTGAACATCACACCCATATCCATATGTGGTTGTTAAAGATCTCAGTCGAAAACCACGGGCAGTAATTTGGAGCTTGTGAAGAAAAAGTGCAAGGCTTGTGCTTTCTTTTAAGTCAAAGTTAAGAAACAATGTTGACCACAGACAGGCCACAGTGAAAGACAGCACTCCATGTGTCAATGAGATGCATTAAAGTTATAGTAATAGGTGCAAGATTTTAAATATGTGATTAGAATGCTCTTAACTGAACATTCAGATGCTGAAGTCACAATCACTACTGGTAATTGAACAAGTCACAGAACACCGACTTAGAATTTTGAAAACAAAAGTCCCCGCCTTTACAGTGTGAGATGACAAATGTGTGATTAGAATGTTCTTAACTGAACTTAGTCCGGAACTCAGTGGTGAGTCTTGCGACCGAGAACAGATTATTTTTACACGCTACACGCTTCAGCACTCGGTAGTCTTGTTCAGTGAGCTTGTGCGGCCTGCTGCTTTGCGGCTGAGCTGTTGTTGCTCCTGGACGTTTCCACTTCACAATAACAGCACTTACAGTTGACTGGGACAGCTCTAGCAGTGCAGAAATTTGACAAACTGACATGTTGGAAAGGTGCCATCCTATGGCAGCGCCACATTGAAATTCACTGAGCTCTTCAGTACGACCCATTCTACTGCCAATGTTTGACTACAGAAATTGCATGGCTGTATGCTTGCTTTTATGCACCTGTTAGAAATGGATGTGGCTGAAGCAGCCGAAACCATTAATTAGACTAGGGTGTCCACATATTTTGGCTATGTCGTGTATGATATAATAATAATCATGAAGCTCAAAAATACCATAAACTGAGAAGAAATATCAGGCAACAGTAACACTGAAATAATGACTTACAAGGAGAAGAAATCTATAAATCAATTGAATGCAGTAAACAGAACCGATATCTAGAGAAAACGACAAAAATCACACAGAAAATCAGTATAGTGCCAAAAAAGAGGAAACTCATGTCTGTAACGTTGACACAAATGCGTTTACTCCCCCTTTCTTCTGGAGAAGCGGGACCCACAAAGAAAAAGGCTCATTTACATGCCCTCTAGATATTCTCCAGTCTCACCCTATTATCCCCCTGCACCCACCATGCTTCAGCTACCAGCGTTCAATCACAGCCTATCAAATGGTAAGCCAGAAAATCATCACATCCCAAACGGCTGACACAGAGGAGACAGTAAACTTAACAACCCTTTTAAGAGTAGGGCTTTTTTTTGGGGGGGGGGGGGGGGCCTTTTTAAAAAATCGAAATTCTGTCAGTGTTCTAGAACTCCATTACCTTCAGTAACCAGTAGTTATTCCTGCGTCAGCATTAGAATGTTCAGTTAAGAAAATTCTAATCACGTGTGTGATCTTGCACCTTAAAGGGTTAACTATAACCTTAATGTATCCGATTGGAGTACTGTCTTTCACTGAGGCCTGTCACCATTGAACAGTTTTTCTTAACTTTGACTTAAAGGAAAGCACAAGCTTTGCACTTTTTATTCACAAAACTCAGTTTGGCAAGTCGGTTTCAACAACTGCTGAACTCATCAAACTGTTGGCGAAGAAGGAAAAAAATACTGCTTTTAATTGATAGCGAGAGTTAGGAGAAGTGTTGATTGACTCCCCAGCCTGTTGGCAGGTACTTCCTGTGCACCGAACAGTCTTCGCCACAGTGCACTTCACAGCAGGTGCTGCACAGACAGCTGGGAGCTTTTCCCAGCATGCTCAGCGCAGGCGCACCACTTCCAGAACGGCGCTTACCCCCTCTGCGTCACTGTGCTATTTGACCTCAGAATCCTCTTGCGTTACGTTATCACAATGATGGAGTCATACAGTATGCCCCTGAACAGGGTTTCAAAACGGCAGTGACAGAAACCTAAAGTGGAAAAGACTGACCGCTTACGTATTTTTTCCGGATCCAGAGGTTGTGACAACGAGACCGACAGGCACAAGACTACTTAATAGAGCCATTAATACGTTATTTCCATAATAAACGCCAAATGAGCGCAATTCTATTATATTATAGTGCGTATTGATTAAGGTGACGTTTCTGGGTAAATAAAGTTAAGCCCTGTGAAATATAGGGCTCCAACCAAGGGATTTTTGGTCCATATTAACGGGTGGGTCATTTGAAAAAATAATGCGTTTCTGCGCTATACGTGTGGCTACTTCAGGTGAGTGCGCGCTTTTGGGAGAGTGAAATCACCGATTCAGTCCGGGACGATATGGATCGCGAGAGCAGTGGAGTGAGTGTTTTTTTTTCGCCGTTCATTCCTGCTATTTTGCGTACTGTCAACCACAGGGTTATGAACGGCAAACATGTCTACTGTGCTGTAAAAGCAGCAAGACAATAGCAAAACTGCACGACAAAATAAATAATAATAATAATAATAATAATAATAATAATAATAATTTGTTGGGTAAAGGGTAATACGCTGACAAGCAAAAGACAAGATGACGCGCACCCTATATGCAAAGCTATTTTTGTACTGGGCAGATAGTACACACAGTCCTCCGTGGCAATGTTAGTGCATCGTGCAGCATCATCCGCGCTGGTTCCGTTGAATTGCAGTAAAATGCAACTGAAATGAGACTGGCGGGTGTGCGACTATTAGCCAACCATGTCTTTTGTTCAGAAAAGCACAAAATCACAACCACATTCAAATTACAGGGAATAAGTCAATCGGCAACTGTTTGATTAATGTTATTATACCATTATATAATAAACTAAATAGCCTATCAATAACCATGTTTAAACATCATATTTATTCCAATCAAGTCCGAAAAGGCAACATTAATATCAATCAGTGCTGCAGATTAATTATTTCAGTAAATAAATTAACTACCCTAATACTTAGCTTTTTTAAACAAACGGGTCTGAGACAGCTTTACTATCTGATTAAACAAATGTAGTGATACTGTAGACAATGAATGAGTTAGGTTCATTTCCACTACTCAAAAAGACGTGCAGGATTGAATGGCTCCCCACTCCAACTTGTTTCACGGTACATAGAGGTAGTTAATTGCGAACATCTCTTTTACTGAGCTTGTCGTACCACTTGCACATGAACTCTCCGGAATGGACTCAAGATGCTGCAATGGAAAAACAGCCATTTGCGTCTGCTAAATTTATTATTATTATTATTATTATTATTATTATTATTATTATTATTATTATTATTTATTTTTTGCTTTCCTAATTGTTATAAAATACAGGAGGGTTCTCTGTTCTCTACCTTAGAACAGTAATAAAACAACAAAAAACAGTATGACAATACATTTTAAGCAGCATAAAAGAGTAGTTCTAACTATTTTAACATGAATATGCACAGACACATTTGGCGCGTTGGGATTACATAGTGGAAATTTGCCTTTACGAACTAACGCCGCCTGACATTTTGCGCACCTGCGCGCACGGACAGCGTCAAAACCGTTCCTCCACACACGGTGTTTGTGCATTTTAAGTGAATGCTTAAGCGAGCAGCGATACAATTACGAAGTGACCCGGCCGTTAACAATTGGACTTTCTTTACAGTGAATGTATCGGCGCTAATATTCAGGGAGAATATGTCCGCTCAGGTGATAAGGACTAATGATAATTGCAGAGCATAAAACCCAAAGCAATGCGGTTTTTTGTGACTGTTGATGTAAGAATGGATTTTAATATAAAAAAGCATGTATCTTTGCTTCGATGGAGAGGCATAAAACTAATGGATAACGCTTGGTGCGCACTTTCATTTTACTGGGATTCAAATCAATAAGCACAATGCATCGGTAGCTGTAACATCGCAAAGCTATTTCAGCCCTCAATATCAGACATACCAGTGGTAGCTGGCGATATGTGTCCATGTGTTTCGATGTAACGCTTACAATAACCGAAGCAGAAGACAGGTTAAAGTTACGCTTTCAAGTGCCCCGATTCATTCAGGGTAAATCCATTTTCTACGTGCAAGCGTTCCGTTTCCCAATTACCTTCTTTTCTTTGCGGTGGTTGATTACCTTGTTGGTTAAGTGCTGAGACACGTCCCAGCTGATTCTGATCATTTAAAATCAACAGAAATGCCTGACTTCTGTTCGCTGCGTAACTTTCCGGTAAAACAACTCTAAATGTGATATTTATTTATCCAGTTCTACGTGCGAGCAAGAACCAAGTTTACATTCCGGAGAAATAGGTCTTGTGGTTAGATGGCTTATCAATAGCATATATGAAACAAAACCACTCTGCCACAAGAACCCTGTTGAAAAACGACAACCACACCTGCTTTCTTGAGGGCATATCCTCGGGAAAACTCGTGCCTCAAAACACGACTGTCATATCTTTCCCGAGTGCATATACTAAACTTAAACGCACCAAAATATTTCATGTTACCTGTTGGTCCCTCTAGGCCATCAGCGTGGATCAGTAGAGAAAGCATCAGGAGAACAGTCACGGTGTTCATTGTGCCGTTTTAGTCCAGTTCGGTTTATCAATTGAAATCCGGTAACACTGGTGCAAAGTTGCAGACTGCTGCCCATTGATTCCTGATGTACAGCTGAAACGTTCCTCAGCCTCTGAGTTTGTGACGTCAGGATAAACAATTCAAAAAATGGTTTCAACCCCCGACTCAGTAAGAGCAGTTGAATAGACGAAGAGCGCCACCTTGTGGCGTTAACAATGTTCCAGTGAATCTCAAGATAAAAAACGCGTACTGTTCAGTGTTCAGCACAAGTTATCAGAATATCTATTTTTTGGTAACGTTCACGAATGAATTAAAAACGCAGAATGTATTCACAATTACAATCCCCGGGAGCGAGTGCATTTGATTACATCAATTTAGCAGACGATAGTCTGACCCCCGACCAGTGAGCGTATGCGACAGTAGCCACTAATGAACACGTACATTCTTATACATATATACAACGGACAGAACTGAGTCTGACCAATGACGTCCATTCAGACCAAGCACCAAACTACGGAGTAAAAGAGCGGAAGGGTAGAATCTTTATGGAATGCAGCTCGTGTGGAACTGCAGTGTTGCCACAGAAACTAAATGAGGGCTTCTAAACAGTAAGTATGAACAAATTATTATTATTTTTGTGACATACCATCTAAAATGGCCCATCCCACATGGGATTACATGAGACACTTACAGCAACATATAAGACATAGAAGTCAGGTGACTTAATACAAACTCAAAACATATAAGACACAACTACTAATACAAAGCATTTTCTTATAGCGTCTACGTTTTGTATAAATAATCCACAAAAGCAGATGTTTCCATCTCACATAATCTTTTCATTATTTGAGTCTTCCAGCAATGAACAATCAAACTTCTCTGTTGGTCTATATGTTTTGAGTAACATATAAAGCGTCATGTAATGAAATGCAATGGAAGTATTTAGCAATGCTGATTATCTGGCACCGTTTCGTGACTATGATTTGTACACCGTGATTTGTGCATGTCCTTGTCCACTTATCCTAAATCGACAATGAGTTGAGTGGACGCAGCTGGCAATGTAGTGAAGCTACAAGAAGTGTTGAGAGAGAGAGGGGAGAGAAAGACAGAGTGAGAAAGAGAGAGAGACAGAGTGAGAGATAGAGACAGAGAGAGAGAATGAGACAGAGAGAGAGAGAGAGAGCAGGGAGGCAGTGATTTATCATAATAAGACCTGGAAGTACATGGGGCTGTCAGTTTTCAGTGAGCTAACGGGACAGGAGAAAGACAGGCGGGTCACCTTGCGCATAAAGGTTGGGCTCTGCGCACAGGAAGCCGGGAGGACGCAGGAAGTGAGCGAGGCGTCTGTCGGAGTGGAGACGCGCGGATCCGACGCCTCTCCCCTTCTCCCCCCCCCCCCCCGCACCTCCCCCCACGCTCTCTCTCTCTCCTCCTCCTCCTCCTCTTCGCACCAGCTCCCTCGTCACGCTCCTCGCCCGCTGTCACTTCGCAGGACGCGGCGCCCGCCCGAGCCGCCGGGGTCACCGACGAGGTGCCGCCGCCGCCGCCGCCGTTCTGACGGGCCCGTCACCCCGGAAACCGACCCCGCCGAGCGGCGGAATGTCGCCGCGCCCGCGCTGCGCTTCCCGTTTCAGAAGTGCAACTCCCGTTCTCTTTACTCTGGAGCGTCTCAGATGCTGGCAAAACAAAACGGGCAGAACCGCGCTTTAAAAAACGCGTTCGCCATGACGACGGCCTCCAAACTGCCTACCGGTTTGTGGCACGGCCACGTTTATCCCCCGGCCGGGACCTCTGCCCCCTGAACCCCACTGGTCTGCGGCCGCTGACCACAGCATAGAGCTCCTGCTGTCCGACACAGCGCCACCTGTCTGTGTGGAGGTCCCGCTCAGCACAGCAAGCTGCACCAAGAGGTTATCCATACATTACAACTGATCCATCCAAATCAACTTTGAGTCTTAGATTAATGGAAAGGCAAACAAACCTGTGACCCGCTCCTATGGGATAGATTCTTTTTTTTGGGGGGGGGGGGGTTTCCAAGAGAGGGCTTCTGGGACTGAACAGGCTAATAAGGGGGGGGGGGGGCACCCTTCCCTCTGGCCCAATCAGAACACACAAATGCCCCAGCATACTGGCAAGAACGCTGTGCTGTAAGAGATTCCAATGGGACGACACGATTCCTGCTTGTCATTAAACATCCCATGGTACTTCACACAGGCTAAGACATTCCCTGGCATTTAAGGACAAATTCCCACCCTGGCTTTCAAAGACCCCCCCCTCCCTCGTCCAGTAGCTCAGGGAAGTCCGATGTTATCCGAAAAAGGGGCGGTGTGGGTTCAGGTTTTTTGTTTTAGCCCAGCACGAAGACACCTGACACCCTTATCAAGTTCTTGATTGAAGCTCATGATTAGTTAAATAGCTGAGTTAGGTGTCATAGTGCTGGACTAAAAACGAAAACCTGCACCTCACCTCCAGCCCTTCTCAGATAAGACTGGACACCCCTGATCTTCCCCGATGTGTTAGACGAGCATTCTGACATACCCGATGTGGCAGGTATCGTGTTCCCAGTCCACAGGCGCTGTGCTGAAGCCATGCTCGGATCCACCATCACCCGGATGGCTCACCTCACTCACTGCGATCAACCTCATCGGCCCATCCACACCCCGTACGGATCGGTCATCCCCTCTTTTCATTCCATAAGGCCACACACCCTGGGACGAGACCAATGCCCCCAAGCTTTACACCCCAGCCTTCATTAATTAGAGACACCGTATCGACAATCCCCGCCCCCCCCCCCCCAAATTCTTTGCAAACGGACAGCGTTGTTGAATCGCCTTCGTTAGCCCGAGCTACGCAAATTAATCATTAAAATGAATGCAGAGTAAACAAAAGCTCCGTTTCCCCGTTGAAGACGCTTTTGGGCAGGAGCTCAAGAGGAATGAGTCACCACACACACCTCTGCACAGAGAGGCTCGTAATGCTGTAGGCCAAAAATTTTTTTAATGAAGGTACGGGTTCTCCCGCCATCAATCAGGCCGCCTCCCTGCGCCTCCCTGCGCCTCCCTCCTCAGCGGGGATCCCGCCGGGAGGGACCTCCACCATTTTTTGGCGGGCGGGGCGGGGCGGGGCGGGGCCAGTTTCCGTTAGCGAGCGCCACCGCGGCTCTTTTCTCCGCCGCGGTTTATCGCGTCCTGCTGCTCCCCCCTGATTGGACGGACGGGGCTCCCCCAATCCGTGCGGCGGCGGCGGCTCCGCTCCGCTTGGCGCCAAACAGGCGCCCGCGACCCCCGAGGGTCCCCGCGCGTCACTCGGATTCCCAAAACTCCGTCGCTTCCGTGGTCAGAACCGCGGCGGGAGCGGAGCCGGCGGCGAAGGCCCTGTGTCCTGCGAGGACCCGATTCCCAAAATTCCCAACATTGCTCCCGTAAATGAAACGGAGAAAAAAACTGCCACGTCCCTCGTCCACCAGCTGCCCGCACACTCGCCTCACCTCACGTCCCGTCCCCCACTGCACCTGCTGTAACGGGCATCACGCCCAACGCAAGCTGAGGCTGCACGCGGACAAAAAGGTGAAGCCAGCCGACAGGTTGACCAAAGCACTCGTTTTAATTGCAGCAAAGCCAAAAAAAAAAAAAAAAAAAAAAAAAAAAACGTTTTCCGGGAGCAGAATTCCTCCCTCCCACATCCCCGGTCCGCAGTCTTCACCGAGAGGGGGGGGGGGGGGGGGTTTGGGGGGGAGGGGTGCATGGAGCTTGCGTGGTGACGAGGGGCATTTTTTTTTAATGAACACTCCCTCAATCCGTGGTGCGGTTAATGCCTAACCTCACTATACTAGGTCTAGCGTGCGTACGCGTTTATGAAGACACCTGTGTTAGTACCACCCCTTAGCCTGCTAATCCAAGACCAGCTAACACAACCCCCATCCACGACACAGAAAAACTATCCAAAAGTCTGTCCTCGAGGGCAACGTCTGGCTACGCTAAATCAATTCTTCAAAAATGTTCACCGCAGAGCTACAGGTGCACCTGCTCACCAAAGCAGCTTCTTTTATTACTGTTGAATTTGTAGAAGGATAACAGCTCGATCGCCTCAAGAGCCAGTAGGGCACGGAACCTTCCGGAGCAGGGGGGGAAGGCCCACACAGCCGTGTGATCATTATTGGCCCATAACAATAAAGTGAGAACAGACAGAAATGTACAAGGAGAACTCCGGCGGGAGTCCGCAGTTTGATAACTTGTATAAACGTGTGAAACCTGCCCATGTAACTGAGAACAGTTCAAATCTTCAACAGAACACGGGTGGCCCAGAGATACATAAGGGAAGTAATTTATTCTCAGTCCTGAATAGGTTTCACGCGAAATATACAGCATATCAAATTGCAGATTCAGACCCATTGCTCCCACAGTGAAAACATATTTTCCGCCCAGTGTCTTGTTATGAGAAACTTTTCTTGTTAAAACGACAAGATCTTTTTTTCTTCTTATAAGAACACACCAACCCATAATGAGAAAGGGACCTTGTTATGCTAAGAAAACAGCCTATCAAAAACGATACGCAGAACTCATTCGCTGAAGGCCAACGGCTTGCGTGATATAATACTACATTAAGTATTACTTCAGTTTAGGGTTGAGACGAGGCAAGGGTGTTGTGATAAGTACGCGCACACTAAGGATTCTGAAATGTACGGGTCTGTAAAGAAGTAAAAAAAAAAAAAAAAGACAAATCGGTCTGTCCGTTCGAGTTACTGGCCTTCACTGAACCAATTCTGCGCGTCGTGCATTGACAGCAATAGCCATCAGGATCATTATTTCAGCGAGAGAACAGGCCTCTGTAATCGCAGGAGTGGACAGTCTTGGGCTGCACAATATAACCGTTATGTCAATAAACTGCGTATTCTCATCTGCAACCCTCTCTTCACAACAGCACATAATAATGAGACGGTTTCTTTTCTTTTCGCTTTAACGACAGAAGTTCCTCGTTGTAATGAGCGAAGTTTCTCGCCACAACAAGATTTCACTATGGAAGCAATGCCCTGCCGTTCCTTTAAGCTTTGGGTTACATTTTCATCGTCCGTCTTCAGTAGAAACTCTAAAGGCAAATAACAGTCTTCTGTACAGACTCCTATAAAATCCGATATAGAAATATAGAACCAAGTGCAATTCTCTCACAATCAAAGTCATACTATAGTCTCAGAGCACAGTACCATGAATAACACTGTTATAAAGTATATAAAGTGGAAAAAAAAAAAAATCAAGAATATATCTAAAAGCTTTAACTGTAAATAAAATAAACCCTGGGTCTATTTACAAGGTCTTTGCTTTTTACATAAAAATCACAACTTCCCCATTTAGAGCTCAGGAACGTTCGTCCAGTTTGGGAAAAAAAAGAACAAAGGTCAAAATGAAAATGACAGCTGCTTTTTAAAAAATAAATAATGACACCTGAAGATGCACATTACAGGCAAATCCTTTCAGTCTCCTGCACTACAAAGAGGGATCTACGTGTGTGGTAGCCCCACACCTCATTCTGAAACGGGACGGGGCTGACCGCGAGACCCAACTGTCCTGGGTCTAGGGGGCGACCCAATATCTGTCCTGGGACTAGGGCACGACCCAATGCCTCTCCTGGGTCTAGGGCACGATTCAATGCCTCTCCTGGGTCTAGGGCACAACCCAATGCCTCTCCTGGGTCTAGGGCACGACCCAATGCCTGTCCTGGGTCTAGGGCACGACCCAATGCCTGTCCTGGGTCTAGGGCACAACCCAATGCCTGTCCTGGGTCTAGGGCACGACCCAATGCCTGTCCTGGGTCTAGGGCACGACCCAATGCCTGTCCTGTGTCTAGGGCACGACCCAATGTCTGTCCTGGGTCTAAGGCATGACCCAATGCCTGTCCTGGGTCTAGGACGAGACCCAGTACGTATCCTGGGTCTGGTTTAGTGCCATCTTTGCTGCGAACATACCGAGTTCTTCCGAGTAAAAAAAAAAAAAAAAAAAATGACAGAATAATAATTATGCTCTAGCTGTATGTAAGAAAGGATTGCGCAAAAAAGACATATATTCACCAAAAAAGTGCACAACCAACCAGGTGGAGTTTCTGTGGTTCTCAAAAAAAAAAAAAATCTAGAAAGGGAAAAGCAACAGGCGTCCCCCGAGTGTGTCACAGTTGCAGCTGTCCCGCTACGGTGGTCTTATTTGGCCTCTTCCTGCGCCTCTTCCTCGATGACCACGATCTGCACGTCGTGCAGCTGCCCCTGCGCATCCAGCTGCACCTCCTCCACCTCCCCGTGCACCACCACGCTGGTCCCCTCCCCCTCGCCCACCACCTCCATCTCGCCCTGGACCACCACGGTGCCCTCCTCCCCGTCCCCCAGGACCTCCATCTCGCCGTGGACCACCTCCGCCCCCGCCAGCTGCAGCCCCATGACCCCGCCCGCGTGGTCGCCAGGCGCCGGGTCTATCTCGATGACCGTGGTGTGCGTCTGGCCCTCATCCTCGGCCTCCTCCTCCTCTTCTTCCTCCTCCTCTTTCACCTCCAGCCCCGCCTCCTGCACCAGCACCGCCCCCTCCACCACCTCCCCGTCGTCGGGCTGGGCCGGCGCCTCCCCCTGCCCCCCCGCGCCCGCCTCGTCCTCCCGGGCCAGGTGCACCAGCTCCACCGGGCTCACTATCGCCCCCAGGTGGCCGGAGTCCTGCACGGCAGCCGCACTCAGCAGCGTCAGGCTGGAGGCCGGGTGGAGGGTGATGGTGTCGCCTTTGCCAGAGGCGCCGGCGGCGTTGTAGCGGGTGAAGAGCTGGGAGCCAGCGGACAGCGTGTGCAGGGTGACGGTGTTGGGCTGGGAGGCCAGGGAGCCCACGGGGAGCCCGGTCACGGTGAAGGGCTGGCCGACGGGCGAAAGGGTGATGGGCGAGAGCACGGTGAACTGCTGGTGCTGCGGGGCCCCCGCGCTCAGGACGCTGGCCGAGGCCGGCCGCTGGAGGCGCGGCCGCTTGGCGGGGGGCTTGGGGGCCCCCGCGGGCGGGAAGGCCGCGCTGTGGAGGAGCGCCCGGGAGCGAGCCCGCCAATCGCGCGCCTGCTTCTTCTGCTCCTCCAGCTGCTGCTCGAGGCCTGCGAGAAGGGGAGGGGCACACCGAGGTCAGAGGTCACCCAAGCACTGAACTCGTCAGACATCGTCAGACATGTCATTGTTACGGCTGGGTGTTTGTCACAGAAGTCACGGGTGTCATGGATACCGTGATTTTTTCTTTCGTGATTTCCCTAATTCTTTGCCGTTTCCACGGTTTCCTCCGTTTTCACTGCTTTCCGTGATTTTTTGGATAACATAGCGTACAGTGTTATTTGTACGGGCGTAACAATATTACCAAATGCAGGGAGAAACGAAGTGCGACAGTGTATGCAGATTCTGGAATGCGCTGGGATCGAGATTCCCGTCCTTGTCAGTCGTGACAACAGTCGGATGTTTGACACCCCCCCCGTAAACAGTGTTGATGCCGCTCCCTCCCTCCCCCATTACGATAATATTCCGTGACAAGAGGTGCTCCATCGAAGTCCAAACCTAGCTATGTAACAGCACGCTTCCATTCCATGAAGAAATGCACCAGCATATCAATTTTACACACAGGCTATTTTTGTTCCTAGCTGTTGGTTACAGAAACCTCAAGCACTTGTTAATGTTGATACAGTTGCAAATGTTATTTCAAACAAACGTTTCCCACTGCTTCACATGAGATCTATTCGTTTAATTTAGTTTTAGTTTAATTTAGTTTTTTTACCTCCGTGATTTCTTCCGCTTTTTTTCCCACAAATTTCAACAGCTTTACCGTGACTGCTCCGTGACTTCAGTCAATGTTTTCCATGACAACTGTAATTCCGCGACTAACTTCCATTCCTTGATCATTATAAATCACAGTACTTCTTCATTTCCCTTAGATGTACACTACAGTACATTACAGTGAATTACACGGTGCATCCACATCACTTCCGATTGCAGGTAAACTCGCTTCGCAAAAAACACTGGACGTTGCGTAAAACCACAGTGCGTCTGCGTACGTGTGCGTACGTGTGCGTGCGCGTGCGTACGACCTTTGACCCACCTGTCAGCGTGCTGAGGACGTGCTCCTGGCTGGGGTCGGTCTGGCAGCGCCGGCTGTCCAGGACTCGCTTCACAGAGTCCAGCAGCCCGAAGACCTGGCCCAGACTGCTGAGCACCGCGATGTCTGTCTCACACACACACACACACACCACGCACACACACATGCGCACACACACACATACACACACACACACACACAGATTAGCGGATTCATTTTTCTTTCAGTCTATCCTCCCCACTGCAATCTCTCAGCCAACCCATCGACCCAATGACTCCACTTATTCTGCCGAGCACTGCTCCGCCTGTCACTCACAGATCAGCGGATTGGTTTCAATCCGGTCCACCCAGCTACAGCCTTTCAGCCAAGCTGTCAATCAAATAACCCAAAGGACTGCGACGCAGTACTTATACTTTTGAGGCTGTGATATTTGCCCCTGAAATACACGCGAAATAAACCTAAAACAAATTTGTTTGCTCTTTTGAATCATGTTCAAATGTTAGTTTTAACAAGCGTTTTAAACATTATTAGCACATTTAAGTATGACTTAAGTTAACGCTAAGTTCGGAATATTTTATATGAGGATCGAAGGAGGATGGCTGTGTGAATTCAGCCTGCCGGGCCTGGACGGCACCGGTTCAAGCCCGTGCAGTACCCACCGGGCTCCAGCAGGGCGGCGCTGCGCTGCTGCACTCCCGTCAGCACCTCCAGCAGCTCGGTGCGGATGTTGGCCACCACCTCTCCCATCAGCCCCACGTCCGCGATGCCCTTCCAGAAGTTCAGCGTCTCCTCTGGGGCAGAATGGCCGTTAGAGAGCACCGCCTTCGGGCCTGTGCGCCGTTCTCGTGTGTGTGTGTGTGTGTGTGTGGTGGGTGGGGGTGGGGGGGGGGCCTGGCTCAGGGGAACGGGTGAACGCTCCAGCTGAGCCACAGGCCGGGAGGAAATGGGAGGAGCCGGAGGAAGGCCGGCTCCGCCCACAGGGGGGAGGGGCATACTCACCAGAGATGTCCTCCGTTTCCCGTTTGCTCTCTGCCTCTGCCGTGACCGGGACAGCCCTGGGGCTGAACTCCACCGTGGCGACGGGTTCCTCCAGCCTCTCCTCCACTATGATGGCCTGACCTCCGTTCCCCACTGACAGACAGACAGACAGGCGGACAGACAGACAGACAGACAGACCACTTCAAAGTCTTGGACTCTTAAGGGTTATGGCCTCACATGAAGGACTAGACTGGAGACATGGACAAGTTGACCTTACAGAGGTGTTAGGGGGTGTGGCCTGTCTCACCTCATTGCAGTGTTAGGGGGTGTGGCCCATCTCACCTTACAGAGGTGTTAGGGGGCGTGGCCTGTCTCACCTTGGGGGGTGTAAGGGGGCGTGGCCTGTCTCACCTTGGGGGGTGGCGGGTGTGGCCTGTCTCACCTTGGGGGGTGGCGGGTGTGGCCTGTCTCACCTTGGGGGGTGGCGGGTGTGGCTGGCTCGCTGCCCTGCAGGGGGAGCCGCGTGTTGCTGATCAGCAGGTCAAACTTGGTGCTGCGGCAGGTGTTGGTGCACACCGTGTCATGCTGGTAGAAGTCAATCTGCCTCGAGTCCATCATTTTCCTTCAGCAGAGGAAAAGAGGAAAAGAGAGAGAGAGAGAGAGAGGGGGGGAGGGGGAGAGAGAGAGAGAGGGGGGAGAGAGAGAGAGAGAGAGGGGGGGAGAAAGAGAGAGAGGGGAGAGATAGAGAGAGAGAGAGAGAGAGAGAGGGGAAGAGAGAGAGAGACAGAGAGAGAGATTCACCTTAAATTTGCCCAAAGTCCCTCAGCCATATAAATGAAAGTAAAAAGTTAAAATGCGGGGTTTGTGAGCCAGCCAAGAACTGGGCCCGCGACTCCAAACTCATCCCAAGAGCTCGCCCCAGCTGGCCGCCCTTTCACTCCGGGTGGAAAGGGACTTCAAAATGTCCTCCAGGCTAATTATAAATAAAGTTTCCGTCCAAATGTTACGCAAATGTTAAACGCGAATCATGAGAAAATGCAAATCTTTGTCTTTCTATCGACTACTGTTATGCGAATATTCCAAAGAGGGCGCGACAAGATTATGCAGCCAGAAGAACGCCGGCGAGTTCCGGCGAGTTTGCGAGACGAACTCGCTCTCGGAAGAGTGATCGTACCTTCTCTCTCTCTCTGTATCGCACGCAGCCCAGAGACGTCGAGGAGGACATGCAGTGGTCTACTTAATTACACTTTCTGGGCTTTCGTGCGGAAGCGTGTCTTCAAGCGCAAAAACTTTCTGTACGATATTTCGGCAATTTTAGTTTAATTTTATTCTTTAATTTTATATTTATTTACATCACATTACAGGCATTTAGCAGACGCGCGTATCCAGGGCGACTGACACAACATTATACATACAGTAGCATTTACATTGCATCCATTTATACAGCAGGAAGTACCTTGCTCAAGGGTACAAGGCAGTGTCTTACCTGGGAATCGAACCTGTGACCTTTAGGTTACGAGACCAGCTCCTTACCCATTGTACTACACCGCCGCCACTAAATTATGCACAAATTCAAAATTCGCACAAAAAAACAGTTGGGTGGAAACTATAGTGAAAATTTAAATTGCTTCTCAGTAATTCAGGGGAAAGGTAAAATAAGTCTCCGCTGTTTTTCTACTTTCCTCCTCAATCATTTGAACAGCTGGACTTTGGTAAATGTATGAGGACAGATATTTTATTTGGCAACAGTAAAAAATGATGTGGGTGGTTTTGTTCCAGTGGGAGGCAGGGATTTTTATGACCCCGTGTAACAAACTGTCGCTCAAACGTAACGAACCCTGTGCAGTCGCGCCCCTCGGACGAACCCCGCCCCTTTACCTGAGCATGACCCCGCCCAGCCGGATGGCCCTCTTCCAGTCCTTCAGGGTCGCTTTCCCCGCCAAGTGGACAAACTGCTTGGGGCTGATCAGCTGGTCGTCGTACTGCAGGGGGCGACAGAGAGTCGGAACGGGTTATTTTGACAGCGCACGTGCAACACCGCAGTAAACTTCAAGGTTCGGTGCAATAGCTCATACACTCTTTCCAACGGTGTAGATTTCACACTGGACCATAGAATTGTCACGTGGAATGCTCTTGGTATAATATATAGAGAAATATCTGCAGATAATCGAAACGTTATTTTTGGAAATAAGCTGAAGTACTCCATTATCTATACCCACTTATCCTGAGCAGGGTCCATCTGTATTTTTTATTGAACAAAAAGACAACAAAAGCAGTGGGGAAATAAAGACTAGACGTGGCTCACCTTCACACACTTCACATTGATGCCAGGGCAGACAAACTTCTTGAACAGCAGCACTGCTTTGCTCTCGCCACAAGTGATGGGATAGCCAAACTCCACCTCCTCCCCGTCAGCAATCATCTCTGTCAGGACATACACACGCACGCACGCACGCACACGCACACACACGCACATACATACAAATATACACACACAAATACACAAGCGCACACGCACACACATACACAAACGCACACAAACGCACGCACACACACACACACACACACACACACATATACGCACACACACACGCCCACATATGCATGCACACACAAAAAACACAAACTATTAGAAACGTTCTCTTGGTCTCGCCTCTTGACACCATTGCATGCAGATGCCGAAACTTGTAACATAAAAGTATTGCACAAACTTAACGAATCCACCAACAAATGTGGGAAAAGTTTAAAGACAGAAAAAGGACTGTGGAAAGACAAAGTATGCACAAAGCAATGCAATGCAATGCAATGCAATGCAATGCAATGCAATGCAATGCAATGCAATGCCATGCCATGCCATGCCATGCCATGCAATGCAATGCAAAGCAATGCAATGCAATGCAATGCAATGCAATGCAATGCAAAGCAATGCAAAGCAATGCAATACAATACAATACAATGCAATGTGATCCACTCACCCTGGTGTGCATCCACGGCTGTAAGGGCAGCATTAGCCTCTGCACACTCCTCTCCAATCCTGCAGAGGGGAGTACAGCCCACCGTTACCATGCAAATGCAACAGAGGATGTACTACTGGGTAACCCCGGGAGACTGGTACCACACCAGCAGTACCAGAACCGGGGCTGTATCTGGCCCGTGTCAAAACGGTTTGACTGTAGCCTTGTATTAGGGAAGTAACACAAACAGCTAAAGGTCACCACTGGTGCCAAACACTCAGTACAGGGGTTCCCAAACTGTGGGTCATGACCCCATGTGGGGTCACCTGAAAATTTTGGGGGAAAAAAGTATATATATATATATATATATATATATATATATATATATATATATAAATAAATTTATTTAAAAGTTTTTTTTCTCTGGAAAATATCTGAATGTAGGCTAACGTTAATAAAGCAATGAGGCATGAGGGGTCATGGCATATCACCAATACAGACATGGCTAAAGGGGTGTGGTTAGGCACGAGGCGTGTGGTGGGCGAGGTGTTCGGGTCGCGCAAATTTGTGAACGTTCATTTGGGGTCGCATCAGAAAAAAGTTTTAAACAGACAAACATCCAAAACACAGGCAAAGTTTCAGTCAAACAGCTGCTTTAAGGTACGGATGACATGCTCTGTGTACTGTGAGCCCAAAAACAGCAGGGACAGCGGTGTATTCCACATCTTTCTCTCAATAACAGCATTGACCGTACTCGAAATTGTGTTGTAATGGTCCAAATACAAACGCAGTTAATAGTGCATTTACAGCATGTGGGAATAGAGAGTCTAGGAGAAAAAACACCCAATAATATGGATATGGAGTATCACTGGCCCTTGTCCTATGCTGCTGGACACTGTGTATCTTACGCTGGCCCCCCGCACGCTATCGTCGAGGCGCTTACCCCTGTGTGATTGGCTGGAGCTGCAGGATGACCTGCGTCTTCGAGACGTCGTCGGGGTCACCGTCCTCCCCGGTGGCGTTGACCACCACCACGTCCCCCATGGACATCGTGACCTCCGCGTCCGCCATCGGCTTCTAGTAGGGCATTCTGGGAGGAACCACGGATATATTGCAGTTACGGGCAGCCCAGATGGGGGATTTATAGCCTCACAAATAACCCCATTAATTTAGGGATTCTGAAGGGGAAATATTAATATTTCAGTGCCTATATTATTGGATGATGTAGACATGACAGTAAAGACTGGTTATTAATTCCAACATTATTTATTTATGAGCAGGTCAGAGGGGGATAACCATAGTGCTGCATCAGACCTACTCCTGATGAAGAAGCAAGAACTGCTTGCCTGCAAGAAAGTTCTGGAAACGTGAGACACTACTCCGACTTTCAAAACAAATGTTCCGGGAAAGGTTCAAGCCAAAGATTTATTAAGTTGTTTGAAGCACATTTTATCACAGTAGGCTGATGACCCATTTGATAAGAATGTCCAAATCAGTCTTATCCTGGTTTGCCTTTTTTTTCCCCAACTGGGCTGGTACCAGGGCCTGGGTCAGGACACAGTCCAACCCTGCTTGAATGTTGCGAACACAGTGTGATCTCTCCTAAGCAATTTGTTTCAGGCACCTAAGCTGGTCTTTAGGATGGCGCAAGCAGGTGTAGACGGGCCAAGGATAGAGTTTGTGCACCACTGTTAGAGAGTCCATATTAAAATGACAAAGATTATAAGACAGTGTTCTAAATCTCCATTGATTTCAATTACCAGCCCTGATCGCTACATCAGCATTAGAATGTCCAGTTGTGAACATTCTAATCTCATATTTGGAATCTTAAAGGGTTAAGTAAACCATTTGATTTGTTCATGGACTGACGGTGTGTAATGATACATCTGGAAACGGGGTAAATTAAGTCACCCGACAAATGACTGTAATTTAATACTGTGTGCACAGCACAGCAAGGAGCGAGATCACCATGCGTATAGTAATTGTCTAAAATCACTTACATTAGCATTGCTGAACTCTCAACAATAGCTACAGAATGCTTTTTGTTCAACAAGTATTCAACAGATTAACTAAAGCAGGTGAATTTGCATAGTCTGAATTTAGGCTGAGTGAATGAGGAGTTCTTAAGAACAAATAAGCTATAAATGTTCCAGTGTCCTATGCCAAGACTAAAGATTGAAGTGCTTCCATTTTCAATCACTTTGTTTCAATAGTAAACATGCTAAATGCCAGCTAGCACCATTTTCCATGCAAGCCATTTATCAACGCTTTTCACAAGCCACATACTAACAGCTAAATAGTTCTACCTCAAGTTATTTCTGTAGAATTGACAATCCATATTGTACCCATCTGTCAACTAATTGTGAATCCAATAACGTTTCCCCAACTTTTCAGTATAAATAATGAACAGATAACTATTTGGATATATCTGAATCCATAAACATAAATCGCAATTGTAGACCATAGGTGACTGCCATACAGTGTATGGGTTCACAGAGAAGCAAACCAATCACCGAGTTAATACGATTTTGGAGGTCTGAAGGTTCACTGCAAAGACGGTCTCTGACTTGTCGTTAGTCCACCGGACATTAGATAACGGAATATTCTAGCGAGGCAAACTAGCAGCTGCTTTAACTCCTTGTGAAAAAGCGTAGCCGCGGAAATGGTTCTGATCTTTGAGGTCACAAGCTAATACTAATTATGACATGTTTACTTTGTCTTAGTTCCTGCTGCGAATAAATGAGAATGTGTTTTTGTCTTGACTTCGTTAAAATTCTGCAGACGTGTGCTCACAAAATGCCCCCTCTAACCAAGAATTGATTCAGACTCCCAGGTCTTTTTTTGGAAACTGATAACCCCAAAATCTAGTTTATTGATGTGTCAATGCATGGAAAATAACACTATTAAAACTTATTTATGACCTGTTCTACAATATGGTTTTGTTGTGTAGCAGGCGCCAGTCAGGCACTACAGTCGGGATTGTGGTGGCAGGTTATCAGGCAACGTAATGCTCCATTGCGTGACAAGGATATTAGCCTCTCGGGTTAAATTTACCACCGGGCAGGCCTGTTGCCGTGCGCAGTCCCATTTATTTCATAGACTCCTCTGTTCGACCGAGTTTGCGGATAAATCAATGCACACCATCCAATCGTTTAGGTATGATTTTAAATGTAACAAATTATGCGGTTATTTATTTGGCCTGCCTGCGTCTCTAAAGTTAAATTAAGGGAGACCAGATCACGTCCACGAAAGCTGAACAATTCCGTGTGAATTGTAGCCTCCTGGGGTTGGGAGGCAGGTAACCCATCCAAGTCACCAGTTGGCAGGATACGAACCCATGTTGCAAGTTGCGTTTCAGCCAACTTCTTGTCTAAAGCCACTGACTAGCGTAATGCTAATTGTGAGGAGTAACGTAACCAAAGTATGACGCCGAGTGAAATCCTGGACGGGGTGATCAAATTCAAACTGCAGGAAAGGGCGCCTTTTTGCAACAGGCTAACTCAATGGGTCAACCCGAAGGTTACTAGCAAACTACATAAACAGGGCAACAACAAACAATACTCATACGTACTGCTTTGTAATAATGGGAGCAAGTCTGCTGGCGACATTTTATTTGGAAAATGTCATACGTGGCTGGAATTACTTTCTAACATTAGCTAGCCAGCTAGCTAACGTTATGCAAGTTGGTTAATGTCGGGCTTCTTTTCTTATTTACTCGGATATTGGACGTTGATGTTAAGCCCAGCTGAGCTCGCGCTTTCATTTCGGAGCCGTATCTTGCCAGCTAGGGAGCTAGCTATCTTAGCTGCAACCGTATAATAAATCATAACCAAGTACAAATACACCCAGATAAAGCAGTATGGTGTGTTTCCACTTGTACGGCTACTGCTCCTACAACTGAGCGTAACATCAACAAAAGTTTATAACGTACGACGCACTGTTCGTCTCAGCCGCCGACGTGCCTCCGTCTTCCCCTTTTCCCTTCCTCGCTCCCCCTCAAAATGACGTCTCCCTGTGCGGCAGCACGTACACTCACAACAGCGCGCGGCGTTGCCCCGCACAAAACGGGTGCGTACGCTACTCCGGGGTGTTTACCCCTTACAACACCCCCCGGCACTCACGAGGAAGGCCATTGCCCAGTTTTCGTCCCTACGAACAGCAACAAGTCGTTACGTTAGTTAAATTCAAGGATTGGTGTTTTTTCCTTACCGTTTTACAGCGTCGCACACATTCTTGGATTCCACAGAGGTTTCGCACATGCGCAGTACAACCTCACCAAACTTCCTGCTGAAGGTTGGGCTGTTTCTGGCGCTGGATTGAACAGTCAGACTTTTCGTGCCTCGGAATTGGCGTGTTAATTTGCGATCTGTACAAAAAAAAGAACATTGCGAACACATAAATAAGTACTAAGCAGTCTCATTTAATGGAGATTTAATTAATTAATTCTCAAGATTATATGACAATTCACTCCAGTGTGGCCCGAAGCATGCATAGCTAGTATGGCCTAGCACGGCTCAAGGTTTTATCTAGAAGTGAAAAGGTAGCTACCATTGAAAATAATTGTTTGTTTAATGAATGCAAACATTTTGCCAACACACTTTGCAGTAACTAGGACCTGTATTAATTTGCAAAGTGAATAATTCATTTCCCTGTAATTTTTCTTAACTAGGTGCTTTTCACGTCTAGAGGGATTATGTACCCTCTTAAACCACATTATGTCAGAAATAGGTATGCGTGTCATGAATTAAATTGCCATGTTCATACAGTGCTGACTGTGCTGTATAGCAAACGGATAGGAGGTTTGGATTTGGGTCAAATGAAAGATAGGTTAATCAAAGGACTGTTAATTAGGTGAACACGTTTCATTTCTTTAATCATTTTTTCCCTTAAACTTATTGACACAATTCAGATTTGGCTCCTTATCATTTACTTTGTCTTTGAATTATTAATTATCTTTCAGATGGTTGGTTTTATTGATCAGTTATCCACACTTTCACCAGTTAGGTGCCTATTGCTTCACCTCAGTCTTCAATTTGATTGGTTAAAAAAAAACCTTTTTATGTAATTGTTTGCAATGTAGTACAATAAGAAAAATATTAACAATGGAATTTTATTCTTCATGGCGTGCATAGCCATTTCTGGCATAAGAGGGTAAATAATCCTTGTAAGCGTGAAAATCACCTAATTAAGAAAAATTAACAGCTTGTTAAAACTCTGGGATTGCAACTGTGGTTGTAAAGAAGAGCAGTGTACACTGTGTGTGTGTGTGTGTGTGTGTGTGGGGGGGGGGGGGGGGGGGGGGCTAACGTTTACTTATCTCTATTATAAATCTTACAACACATGCATTACCCCTTGCAATAATACACAATACGGATGCAAATATGTACATAGGTAAAGATTTTTGCCTGTCATTGAACATTAAGTATGTTTGCATTACGATAAAATGCTAACCTTTTTATGGCGCAAGATCCCAAATTTGTTATTTGTCAACATATTAAGTTATTATAAATACACTAATATAGACCCGACAACCACCAATCAGTAATCGTCCGGAAACGCAAATTCAAAGAGCATGCCTAACAACTCATATGATTTTATGTTGTATATGCAAGAGCAGTGATACACTTCCACAGTTCTCATCTTTTATTTACCACTGAATAAGGGCGCCAAGACACACGATCATCGGCAGCCCGAGTACACAAAAATTGTGCGTCCGAAATCTCTTGATATAGATTCCGCAGAAAAGAAGCAGTTTCCCACCCCTTCCCTGTACCAGTCACGGTACACGCCCTTTTTATCGTAGAAATGTACCCGGGAAAACGCCATATTCCGACATACAATCTACAGTCGTGGTGGCTTTTTCTCATGGGTTTCTGTTTCATTATAGTTATAAACATACATAATTTAATCACTATTATGAATACAAAATCCAATTCAAAGTTTTTTATGTATATTATTGCAGAACAAAAAACGTAAACTACATGAAGCGCCGCTACTAGAGCATGATGGGATCTGTGAGCATTTCAAATTCTATTGGTCAAAGGAGAATCGTCTGAGCCTATAAGAATTGAACGTGTTGCGTTCGCTTATAAAATGGGTCAAAACATAGGAAAGAAACGCGAGAGACGTATAGGCTAGATAGCTGTAATTACTGGATATAGGCTACATTTTGTGGCGATGTCGGGGTATCGATAGAGGCTATTACAGGGATGCACAGAATCACACCAGTATGACATTTTGCATTTACCTAGCTATGTGTTTACAATCAGACGAAAGACATTGAACGCGAGGTTGGTCATAGCTTGCTAACCTTCGCCACCTCGATTAAAAATATTTTAAGCGTATTTATTTTACTTCTGCGTGCTACCCTGCAACATTAGCCTAGTTTGCAATCGTCTGGAAAATTAAATTGAACCTGTACGTTAAAAATAGATGAGTTTGCCCTGTTTCAAGCACCAAATTGTTTTTTCTTATAACTCAGTCTGGATAAAAGTGTCTGCCAAGTTAATTTAATGTAGGCTAATGTTTGTTGATCTAAACAGTGCTAGGCTAAATCGGTGGAAGTTGTTGTTTCATTTTCAGATGAAACTTCACCATTGCAGTCCTAGCTGTATCATCCAGGTCCAGAGTAGAAACCATCCATAATGAGTGTTATACGTATGTGCACCGATTTTACCAAAATGTGAGTTGCCCATTTGTCTAAACCTTACAAACCACCCATATGAGCATGCATGTAAAAGTCATGTGCTTCGAGTTTGTGGAAATAACATTTATTTTCGATTTACACCACAAATCAAACCACAGCGCAAATATCTAGACATGTTTTTAACAAGGTCCAAAATATTAATACACCGTTGAAATGAGACTGCTTTACAAAGTGACTTCAGTAATTTCATTCCCTACTTTTAGCACAGACTGTGACCATTTATCTATCAGATGAGCCGTTATTTGTCCAGGAGCTTTAATCACTGATGGGGTGGGTCTGTGGGTACTTGAAGTGTTTGAACTTGTATTGTTAGTATTTGGTTCATGTTTTCAAGTGATAATTGTAACAAAGAGCTCTTATCAGTTTGACAGTGAATATGAAATATACACAAGCTCGAATACATAGTGTAGGCATGGTGAAGTGATAAAGCATATATCAACAGCAGTGACAGTACTGTTAGTCTTCCACTAGAGGGAGACAAACTGTAGCCACAACGAGCAACAGTAAACGCTGAGAAATCCTACTGCCATTGTAGATGGGCACGGTTGAGACACATTAATGTTCACTTACATTTTAAATATAACTCTCACGGGAAGTGTATTTTTGAAGTTCTTTCAGTGAAATGTAAATAAAATAAAATAATTTAATAACTCAAAATAATTTATTTTGTGTTGTGCTGGACACGACACCGACATCACCAATTGGGTCATTCTGGAGTTCATAACAAAAAATTGCAATTGCTTGAAAGTTTATCATAAGTGAAATTCTTCATTTCAATTAATGAAAATCATAAGTCCCATAATTTATCAATAATAGTGTTTAAAGTATTTGTTATAAAATACATGACAGTTCCGGTGTATTGTTGATCTCATTGCCCTAGTTTTCTGTGGGGTTTTGTTTTGCATCCTTTAAATAGTTGTCAATAGGCATTACTTCTACATTTTTGGTTTTTCAAGGATCCAACATGTCTAGAGTCAAGCTTACTTGCCCTATGAGTTTTTGTTTTATTTTTTAAATGCGTGACTAACCAGTACTTCAACAATATAAGCATACTCTTCCTGACAGAACCCTACTGAGGCAGAATATCTGGGGTTGTGTTCATCACTAAACACAGTCACACAAAATGTAGTACAAGGAAGGCCTCGGTTTCAATGATGTCATGCTCCACCAATCAGACACAGGTGATACAGAACATAGAGCCACTATATATTTTGAAGGGCACAAAACAAGCCTGTGTGTGTGTGTGTGTGTGTGTGTGTGTGTGTGCGTGTGTGTGCGTGCGTGTGTTTTTGGAAAATGTATATATAAAAATTTTCCATTGTTAATGTCCATGGCTGATGTCACCATGGTAACAGGGAATGGGGACAGATTGCATGGCCATGGTAACTGCTCAGTGGAATTCTTTGTGATTACTTCAGGCCTCGGAACCTCTGGATATGTTTCGCACCCAACTGCCAGAGCACTACACTCCCATTTACCATCCAGGTGAAGCACATTGCTCGGTAATGACTGCTCTGCCAAGCATTTTACATTCAACCCTCCGAATACAAGTTCAGGTCCCATAGACCTAACGGACAGCACAGATGGTAATACTAGTCCTAGCACTCCTGAACCACATTTTGATTACTGCTCGTAAAATATAGCACTCTAATAAGACCGTTGAACTTTCATGCCTCCCCCTTTCATCCAATTTCAGATTCAGTTGAGATGGTTTCACTGTTACATCAGAGGCTGTTTTTTTCACATGGCCATACATGCTTCATTGAGCTACTGGGACCCTAAGACCCAGGCTGTTATGCCAAGGAAAGGCAGGGTTCCTCATACATAACGTATAGCTTCGGGGAAAGAGGCATCGTTCTGCTGCTCCGACGCTCCTGAACACTAAAACCCACTCTCTTCCGGCGTGTACACGCAGGATGGTCACACTTTCTTTATCAACAGTCTGGAAAGAAGAACCTTGAGGGACCTGAGAGCCAATCAGAATCCAGGAGAGAGAAATGACAGAGGGTGGGCCGTCGATATGCAATTGGGCATGAGGGAGAGCTCAATATTGACCCCTCTGGCAGATGGGGGAACTGCAAGTCTGCACACACCTCCTGCCTCAGCTGCGGGTTCCAGTGCGGTAGCTGCCGCATTTGCTGGTCATGTGCTCAGCACGAGGGCGGACAGTTCCCCAAAAAAGTCTGCACCCTTCCAAACGGGCGGAGAATGCCGTGGCCACGAGACAAACCCACAGTCTGGAATCAGACATTCCAAATATGAAAACCAAATCAACTCACAAATAAAATAAAAAATATGAGCCCTATGATTCCCTTTGCCAGAAACTATTCCAATTGGCCCTGCTAGACTTTTAAAACCCATGTCCACTAAACATGTCTTTTTTTTTGTCTGTTGGAAACACTGAAAACACTGCTGGCTATGCACAATGAAGGCCTAGTTCCACAAAGAATCAGAACATAAACCACAATTCATAATAATCATCTACTTATCCCTACCAGTCACACCTGATATTTCTGACACGTCAAATTGTCAATCAATTGTCACTCACTTGCCAGTAATTTAAGTACCCTGTCACCACCATATCTGCATATTTTAAATAGCGCTGGTCTATTATACAAATTTCACAATTTCATCACTGTATATATAGTTATAATTGTAGTGTGACCCACAGCATTCATTGCATCTTGAGTTATTTACATATTTTTTTGTATCTTCAGTTCATCTTTTATCACTTTCAGGTTTCAGGAAGGCAGGTGTTTAAGGGAATTTTTTAGCTGCAAATTTAAGGGGAACAACAGCATGGACTGCACTGTAGGACTCCATTTTAGTGCATCATTAGAGATGACATTAATGCAAAAAGAAAAACATATTGCAGATGATTCATTCATAAGTAAAATATGTACAGTGTAGGAATCGTCCTCAAATATACATTCATACTCTACGATAGCATGAGATTTAAAGCAAACAACATTTTGGCACATATGTTGCTGGTACACCACTTTGGTAGTGGTTGTGCAGGCGGGGGGAGGGGGGGATGGGGGGGTTAAATGAGGTGTTTATTTTACATCTTGTTTGCCAGTCCTGTCTGAGAAATGTTCCACCTCTCAAGAGAAACTGATCTATGCCTATAAGCACTGCCTTTCTCTGCTGGGGAAAAGGTACTGCAGTTCCAACTGTCCCAACGGGGGAAACTGGAAGAAACAGACGCGTAACTGCAGAGGGGGAGTGGGGGGGGGGGGGGGGGGGACCATGGCAACTAGCTCCAAAGTGCAACATCTCGAGAGAGGGTGGGAAAAAAATGGCCGCCAGCTTGCAGTTCCGAGAAGACGAGCGGTTCCTCTGCGGGGGGAGAGCCAGGCGCCTCCTGAACCTGAGCCCTACGGCGTTCCGCACGAACACAGGCGCTAACCGCACGCGCGCGCAGGTCAGAGGTGCGGCAGGGCAGGCGCAGTGCTTCCTCAGTGAAAGGCCGGCCACGTCGCAGGCTCGTCCACGCGTGAGGGGCGATGATGTCACAGGGGGGACTAAGTCCTGCCACCTCACCGAGGGTGGACCGAAGGGGAAGAGTGGCTGAAAGGAGATTTTGGCAGGGGGGGGGGGGGGCAAATGGGGTCGGAGGTCAAAGGTCAGTCAGCAGTTGCAGCTCTTCTCCCGCTGAGCAGCCGCCTCCTCCTCCTCCTCCTCGGCGGGGTAGAGCGCCTTGGCGCTCAGGCCGCTCTTGACCCCGTCCCAGCCCTCGCGGGTGTTGATCTCGCCCATCTTCATCAGCTCGTAGATGTCCCGGGTCAGCAGCTCGAAGGCCCGGTCCACGTTGCTGTTGCACTTGGCCGAGGTCTCCACGTAGCGCACGCCCAGCGCGGCCGCCAGGTCCTCCGCCTCCTCCCGCCTCACCTTGCGGTCCCGGCCCAGGTCGCTCTTGTGCCCGACGAGGATGTAGACCATGTGGTGGGGCAGCACGTGCTCGCTCACCTCCCGGTGCCACTCCTTCACGTGCTCGAACGTCTTGCGATTGGTCAGGTCGAACACCAGGAGCCCGCCCACCGAGTTGCGGTAGTAGGAGGTGGTGATTGACCTGGAGAACGGGTAGGGGAGAGGGAGAGAGAGAGAGGGGGGTGGGTGAGAGAGAGAGAGAGAGAGAGGGGGGGGGGGAAGGGAGGGAAGATAGAGAGTGAGCAAGAAAGACAGAGAGAGACAGCAAGAGAGAGAGAAAGAGAGAGAGTCTACAACCACTTCATTTAGCAAGTAATGCGAACTGACCACACATTTGGCTCATGCACCCAAAATATTGTCACTAACTTAGCTAATTAGCCTTTGTTGAGCTAACAGAGCATCACACAGATTGAATATGATTGCCAACCAATTATCAGTTTGGGTAATGTGACCTAACCCTTTGCTTTGTTGATACTGCATTAAATGTCAAGTGGAGTTTATATTAACAAAGCAACAATCTTTTCTCATGTGTTTATGTAGCAGTTACAGACACTGCTACAGGCCCAGGTCAGAATGGGCTACGTAACTTGTCTCTGACACAGTGGTCCAAAGCGCATCATAACGGCTAGCAAACTGGGATGGTGGCTCCAAGGTGGTGGTTCAACTCCCAAGTCGGACACGAATTAGCTTAACTGCTCCAGTACATGTCCCAGCATCCAGCTGTATGAATGGATTTAATGTTAAAAAATAATAATAATCTGTCAGTCACTCTGTATGCTAAATGGCTAAGTGAGTGAACTGAAAAGAACACAGTGTCCCGCAGCGCAGCCTCTTAACGCTGAAAAGCACAGGGCCCAACAAGACAATCACTAGTAAGGTGTCTGTAATGTAAGTGTTTCTGTGCAGAGAACCGCTGTATCCCTGTGCTTCTTGCGGCCGCACGTGCGGCTCACGCACCTTCGTCAAGACGGCATGGAGACAGACTGAAATACAGCTTACGCTGGAAGACTGATGTGTCCGAAAAAGCGGCGCGTCCAGTTCAAATGGTAATGACCGGTGCCAGACTCCACTCAAGCAGAGGAAGACGACAATAATCTTTGACAGATTAGATTTACCCTGACAAACGCTGGAATGGCCAGTGACAGATTCATTCACACAGAGAGAGACAGAAATAGAAAGTGACAGATTCCATTCAGATCGAGACTTAAATAGCCAGATGCAGATGAGTTCACTACTACACAGAGTGAAATGAAAGCATAGACTTCGACATTTAAGTGATTTTTTTTAAGTGTCCCTTCCACCTGTTTATGATAGGAACGTTACAAGTCTCGACATAATTCGCTGATGGATAAATTAAATCCAGAAGTTGTCCTTTATATTAGTTATAGACTATGCTTTCATGGGGGGTATAAGTTTTAAACCCACATGCATTCCTCTTGCGCGTGACTGATATCTACTGACAACATACCACGTCAGACTCGCGCTAACGGTTTCCTTCAGGCTATGGAATCTAGACAACCAACAAACTGCGTGCACGTGCACATTGTAGCCAATACAGCAGTAATGATGATTATGTGTGAGAGATGTTAAATCGGCAGGGTAATTGCTGCAACGAATTGGGCGTTTTAGGTTTTCCTGTAGCCACAAGCTTCCATATATATTATCCTTATGTGTTTTCATTGTCACTAGCCTCAAAAGCGTGTTGCCCTTTCACTGTCAGGATTGTAGGCTACTGCCGTTTGCAGAACCACAAAAAGACTATGAGTCAGCGGTATCATTTTTGATTAATGTTATAAGGCAAATGGCGTGTTCTGCCTTTACCGTTGTATATAGGTGTTCAATACATATTTATGTAACGCGACAACTGAATCCAAAGGGGGCGGTGTTTATCAAGTAATACATTGATGTACCCAAATTTACGATGGATGTTTGTGATGAAAGGATGATTTTGAATCCTGAAGTGAACGTGACCAATGTGACCTAAATCTCCTTTGGTAGAATTATGTAATTTCTGCATTGTTCCCTGGTCGCAAAATACATTCATATCTCACCCCTCATATTTCTAGATATAATGATTTGTTGATGAATGAACATGCAACAAAAGACGAACGAGCTATTTGCGGAAATATCATATTAAACACGCAATAGCACGCACCTAAACCGCTCCTGTCCAGCCGTATCCCAAAGCTGCAGTTTGATTTTCACCCCCGGTTCAATTTCCAGCGACCGGGCATAGAAATCGACACCGACTGTCGGATCCGCCACATCGCTGTAGATTCCGTCCGTGAAGCGCTTAAGCAAAGATGATTTCCCCACAGTTGAGTCCCCTAGCAGAATGATTCTGAATTGGTATTGCCATAAAATATCCATCGCATGGCTGGAGCGAGACGCAACCCCGGAGATGCGGTAACAAAGCGAAGCTACACTCTGTTTACATCAAGCCAGCGAAAGCCTGCTGCCCAGTCATGAAGTGTGTACGTGCGCGCGCAGAAGGGCTGCAGTCATGTGGTAGCAATTTGTGCGAAGGTAGCCAAATACTGCCCCTGTTTCAGGAACTGAAAATGCACTGCTTTCACCAAGCGGGAATCATTTCTTTGTCAAATGCACGCTTTTTATGGCACAAATATGGTCCCGGCAAGTTGCGTTGGCGTGGGAAAAAAGAAACACAGTTGCTCTTGGTACGTGTGTTTGAACGTTGTAGTTTCTGATAATTATTTACTGGTTTCATGAATTAATTGATTGATGGGAGTCATTTAAATATATACGGACTTGAAAATGATCATTCACGTAGGCCTATTGATCCTATGATGACCTATTTAGCACCGAGTGGAAAATCTGATATCCCCAAACAATGCCGTCCTCTCCTCTCTTTCAGAGTTATGCAATTGAAATACAACTTAGTGCAGATCAATTGATATGCTTAAGCACAGGGATGAACGTTTCACGCGTCGATATTCCAATACTACCAGGGTCCCGCTTGTTTGCGCGCCAGCGCGATCAACGCTGTCCTTGGTACTGAAATAACGCAGGCGACGTAAGTAGCTATTGGCAAAGCTGTAGAAAGGGAGAGTTACGTCAATGGAGGTTGGAAACGCTAGACGGTCACGTGGTTCGGTGTAGGCTTCAGATGGTTCCAAACGGATTCTAGCAGCCGATTTGAACGCGCAATTTCCGAACGGAGTATACAGCGCTCTCAGCGATTTATGGGAACTAGAAAACAATTGATGGACAACATTGATTTACAAATACAGTAAATAAACTGCAAGCCGACATATATTGGATGTGTGTGTAGATACATTGCAATGGTAAAGTATAATCAAAGAATTACCTCGAAGTAGAGGATTTGTACAAACTGTTCCATCATATGACCATTTTGCTATCTACAGTACACCCATAGCCACATATAAGCTACTGACGAAATTACTCTCATTAGTACATGATCTTGTAATTACATGTGTATTTTTGTGTCTTCTGTAGTAGCTTCACTGCACAAATCGAAGTCAAGTACTATCATTAATTACATCTAATAACTACTTAAGAATCTCATCCAGATACTGTAAGCCTACGTACCAGGGACATTTGGTTATATACATAGAACAGCGCGGTACAAACTGTTTACTGAAAACATTACGCTCATGCTTGCAGTAGAATGGTTGTGCGAATTGAGGCAACTGACCACGATCCGCGATTGCTCTAAAAAGAATTGACCCATTGGAGTGAACGGAGTTGATGCAACTCTCTCTTTCTAGGGGCAATCCGAGTTCACGCCTCCTAGTGCCAACCAGATGGGATGTTACAGCTATCTATGGAATTTAATTATTCTTAATTCTTCATCTAAACCATCGACAATTGTTAATATATGGACCAAATGCTTTATTATTCATTAAAAATGAAAGTGGTCATAGGTTACTGTTTGTAACAGCTGGTGATCTGTTTCTTTCATGTACTCTGATTCTACTTAGAGCCGCACATATGTATAGCATGAAACTGATCCTTAATCTTGCATCCCTTACACCTTGTAGCATGTAGCGCTTGTGAGATGTGGCTGCCAAACGATTTGTACATGGAAACAGGATGCATCTACTCTGTTCGTAATGTGTTGTGGAATTAAATCCCTTCGGGTAGAAATATTTGTGCTTTGCCTATAAGAAACGGTATGTGCAATGGAAAATTGTATATGAAGAATGTTGGCTGGAAAACATATACAATTTACTTCAGTCCCAATTCTTGGATGGGTGAACAAGCGGCAGCAGTTAGTATTTTTTTAAATTGATTTCCTCGGTATTTAGAAGTTGGTCCATTTCTCAATTTACACCAACAGGGGGCATGTGAACCAAATTTTACAGATAAACAATTGAATGCATTGGACGGTTCTCGCCTGCAGATGGCGCTAATAGAGTCTCTCTTTTGACGGGGTCCTGCTCAGATGAGGGAAAGCAGTAGCTGGTAAGTGAAAGGGCACGAAGAAGAGCACATGTCCTCATTGTAAATAGTAAAATTCCAGGAAACCAGGGATTGACAATCTCCCTGGAGTTCATAAACTCCAGGTGGTTATCGGATGTAGGTGCCAAAAAAACAAATTTCCCCATAGAAGTCCATTCAAAACTATGAGTTTACCCTGGCCATATTATACTATTTTGGACAGCAAATTTAAATGTAAATGTTTTTTTTTTCTTAGCCCCACAGAGGAAGATGATATTTTTTTTCACTCCCATTCATCCCTTCACTTTCAGGTGCCCAGTGTGCTTGTGCCACAGGGTCCCTATAGTCAGACACGGCCACAGAACTGCCTTACAGCACCAATGAGCAGCTCCCATAGGAGTCCATGGAATCAGTAAGCGGAAGCTGACTCCAGTTCTTATATATCTCAATGGTAAAGTCCTATGTTAAAATCTGAGAGTAAAATTCTGTTACCAGATTCAAACACAAAACCCAACCCAGTCAGTGGTGATCTTGGCAACCAGCAGTCACGTTTTAATTGGCTGTGAATGAAGAGTAGGTGCAACGAAAGGAAATAGCACAGTGCTTAGGAAACCGTTGCATTAGTGGAGATTGCTGGTTCAAATCCCAGATGGAACATAGGTGATCTGATATGTTGGAACTATGCAATAATAATTTAAATCTATTCTAATAGTCATGTGCAATTTTTATCATTTTCTAATGAATTACTATATGATATTATTATACTCTTTGTTTTCATAAATAAATTACAAGTTTTAAAAATGTTTCTGTAATATTCTTTTACATTACATTCATTATTTTAAAGTCACTATAATGTTGAAAAGTGCATACATACAAGACACACAAACTGGAATTAAAGAAAATAAACAGAATTAGACACATACGCAAACAGATTTCCTTATATACCCTTTAATAATGCAATGAACATAGCATACATATGAGATAAGGATTTCCAGCAGATAAGAAAGACTATCTGACACAAGCTGGGAGTGGAGAGCTTTGTCATGAAGAGGGCAATGTGTGTCATGCATGTGCGTGTGCATGTGTTTGTGTGTGCATGTTTGTCTCTGTGGGGTGTGTGTGTGTGTGTGTGTGTTTGTCTGTGTGGGGTGTGTTTGTGTGTGTATGAGGTGGGTGTGTGTGCATGTTTGTCTGTGTGGGGTGTGTGTGTGTTTGTCTGTGTGGGGTGTGTGTGTGTGTGTGTCTGTGTGGGGTGTTTGTCTGTGTGGGCTGGGTGTGTGCCTGCGTGTTTGTATGTGT